>CM021104.1:57131325-57397781 GCA_007115665.2 Sequoiadendron giganteum
TGCCTAAGAGAGTAGGAGAGAGAGAGGGATTACTTGGGATAGAGGGATGGGAGAGAGATGGAGAGAGTGAGAGAGAGACTAGAGAGAGAGGGAGGGAGAGTTGGTGGGAGGGATAAAGCTAAGAGAGATGGAGTAGGAGAGAGGGTGGAAGGGAGACACCTGAGAGAGAATAAGAGGGAGAAAAAGTGGGAGAAAAAGTGGGAGAGAGGGGATGGGAGGGAGATTCCTAAGAGAGTAGGAGAGAGAGGGAGTGGGAGATAGAGGTATGGGAGAGATACACGGAGAGAGAGACTTGAGAGAGGGAGAGGGGGTGGGGGGGAGAGGGAGTACTTGAGGGAGAGGGATTACTCAAGATAGAGGGATGGGGGAGAGATGGAGCGAGTGAGAGAGAGAGAGGGAGAGAGATAGAGGGAGTGAGAGAGAGAGCATGTGGGAGTGAGTGAGAGAGACAAAGAGATACCTAATAGAGGGAGAGAGATTAGGAGGGAGATAATTGAGAGAGAGGGGGAGGGAGAGGGGGTGGGAGGGAGAGACTTGAGAGAGAGGGAGAGGGAGAGAGAGTGGGAGAGAGATAGAGGGTGTGAGAGAGAGAGGGAGAGGTTGTGGGAGGGAGATTCTTGAGAGAGATGGATAGGGAGAGGGAGAGGGAGAGAGATAGAGGTAATGAGAGAGGGAGGAGTGGAAGAGAGATAGAGGGAGTGACTGTGAGAGGGAGAGGGGGTTGGAGGGGGAGACTTGACAAAGAGAGAGAGAGAGCGGGTAGGATGGAGATACTTGAGAGAGAGAGGGAGATAGGGTGGGAGGGAGAGACCTGAGAGAGAGGGAGAGAGAAAGAGGGAGTGATAGAGGGATTGAGAGAGGGACTGGGAGAGAGAGAGAGGGAGAGGGGCTAGGAGGGAGAGACCTTAGAGAGAGAGAGAGGGAAAGGGGGTGGGAGGTAGAGACCTAATAAAGGGAGAGAGAGTGGGAGAGATATAGAGGGAGTGTGTGCATGTGAGATAGAGAGAGGGGGGATGGAGATACTTGAGAGAGAGTGAGTGAGAGGGAGGGAATGTGAGAGAGATAAAGGGAGTGAGTGAGAAACCTAAGAGAGGGAGAGGGGGTAGAAGGGAGAGACTTGAGAGAGAGAGAGAAAAAGGGAGAAGGATAATGACCTAAGAGATGGGGATGGAGTGAGAGACAAAAAGACCAATGGGGAAGAGAGAGGGAGAGTGAGAAAGGGGTTAGAGTGAATTAGATTTATTTAGGTACCTAGGTGGGAGGGAAAGAGACCTGAGAGAGGAGATTGGACTGAGAGAGATTATTCTAGGTCATGTGGGAGGGAGTGAGACCTGAGAAAGAGAGAGACTTCAAAGGGATAAAGAGTTATCCAGTTAGGGTAACAAGTTAGAGAGTGTATGAGAGGTAAAACCTTAACTATCCATCTACGATCATAAACTGTCCACTCTAAGTATTATCAAAGTTGTCAACAAAAGAGAGGGGAAATTAAGGTTTTGTTCAAAGTAGGTCATTTGGCGAGTGCCAAATTTGGCACTTGCCAAATGACCTGCTTTGGATGTGTTAATTGACAGGATTTGCCAAATTTTCTCATATTTTTGTCTGTGCTCCCCATCTCATTTGCATGTCTTTCAATGCAAGTTTATAAAAACAATTGTGATAGTGTTAACCTCTCTCTTAGCTATCTAAATATATAATTCTTTTTTCATTTTGATTTAGTTAAGGTTTTGACCCATGGCTTCTATTGTAAATGCCTTCATTTTTTGTTAAAAACTAACATGTGCTATTTTTAGGATAGATTTTTACTCATTCATTGAAACATGAAAAAAATTACATTTTTTGAAACTAGACTCCATTCTACACATGATGAAAGGAATCAATTTTCCATTAGTTTTCAAAAAAATTAGGGGGGAGCACGGTCAAATTTTAGCTTTTTAAGATGTGTCCAATTTGAAAATTTATAAAATATTATGTATTCATTAAAAAAACTATGTGAAAGAATAAAGATAAACTAAATGGTGTTAGCTAATTTCTCACCATTGGGATTTTTTAAATTCTAACAAAAAAGTCAATCAGAAAGGGGGGAGCCCTTAGGCACTATGCTATTTTTTTTTATAAAAACAAGACCTATTTTTTCCCCGCCCCTTTTTGAGACCCTTAATCTTCATTAATTTAAAAACAAATAGTGGCTTAGAAACTAGACTCAGAGCACTTTAACTTTTGTTCTTGTTGTATCTTGAAATTTTGAGCATAACTATCTTCATTTTCTTGTGCAAATCAAATTTTTCTGATTTCAGAAAAAAGTGGCATCTTAAAAGCCAAAATTGTGTCACAGATCCATGCAATTACCTTGTATGAAATGTTAGGGGAGATTGAAACCCTATACAGGGAATAAAATGAGGTGGATAAGGCCACCATTGTTGAGGCGATCATTGAGTATATTATTGTTTTAGAAGTTGATATGAAAAACATTGAAAAGAAAATTCCTATGGAGCTATGGAATATCTTGGTGAAGAGAAGACAAGAAGTGATTGAAGAAGGAAAAATAAAATAATATGCATTGGAGAAGATTGGTGCTCCTCTTTTAGAGAAAAACAAAGCGACATTGACTGAATTATACAACACATAATTCAAGGTAAAGCAAAGGGTGACTACCCTTATGGGTACAAACAAGAGTGAGTTTGAAAGGATCTGGAAGGAGAAAATTGACAAATTATCAGATATAGCACAAAAATATGGAATGACCTCAGAAGACACTGCTCCAAAATTCACTACATGAAAAGAAGCACAAGACATTGATTCTCAACATGGGCATGTAATAGATGAAGTTTATACTCAAGTGTAATGTTGTAAAATTGCACCCCTTGAAATTTCACATACATTGTCGCATTTGCTTTAGTTTCCACTCCCTTAGAACTTGTGTAGGCTCATTTTAGCCCTTGCATAAGCCTTTTTTCCCTCTCAAGATTCTCAACACCCCTTTTCAGCAGCTACCCTTGCATGTCAACTTTTCATTAAACCTGATCTTCTTTTCTCATTCTTGTTGTTTTGTAGTGTGATGTATTCAGACACTAGTGTGCCACACAAATTTCTATACATTGCACTAGCATCATGTGATGTTTCAACACTCAAACAACTATTTCTGAGAATGTTTGCCACTTTTCATCTACTTTTGTTGGTGGTAACAACTGGGGATACCTTGTAACCACCTGGGAAGCTTCTTTTTGCTTCTCTTCTCTCCTTAAAAGTGGTCTTTTCAACTCATTTAGTTCTTCTAACTCCTCTCTAGCTTCATTCTAGCATATAGCTTCTTTCCAACCTTGGCTCTAGCATTTTCTTTTTTGTTATTTTTCTTGCACAACTTCATATAGCTTTCTACAGTAGCCTCAAGAACTTGAGCTTCTCACAACACCCTTTGTAGCTCTCTTCGCTCTTGTAGCTCTCTTTATCTCCCTTTTTGGCTTCCTTAAGCCTTGAAACATTATTCTCCCTTATCTCATTCTTGTGAGCATCTTGGGATTCCATATCCCCTATCTATTGCATCTACATTTTTGTGTTATGGGTTCTCCTCCTCAAGCGGGGTTTGCTTTTATCACTCTCATTTTGTGATAAGGGTTTTCCTCCTTGAGCGAGGATTGATTTTAGCACTCATACTTGGTGGTGTAGGTTCTACTCCTAAAGCGGGTTTTTCTTTCACCACATGCTTTTTCCATTTCAGTTCATTTCTCTCTATCTATTTGGTTGTCTGTGGAGGTTGGAATACCAAAATGAGGTTTTGATTGAGGAAAACCCCTATACAGCCCCAACACTTTCTCTAGATCTTACACATGCAGGTATTGAAGTTATTCACATGGTAGAGGCTTCATTACTTGGGTGGTTGTAAGCATTTTCTTTCTCCTCTTTAACTTTATCATTTGTACTTTACTTCATTTAAGTTATGTTATATTTTGTTACTTTCTCATGTTCCAAGATTTCTTAGCAACTAGAGTAGAGGTAGTCACTAAGCTATTTTCTATGATAGACTTGCTTTTTGGTTTGTATGAGACACCAGTGCACCTTGGGGATATCAGCGTGCCACACTACCATCCTTTGGCTAAGAGCATGTTAGTTTGTTCATAAAATCTCTATGACCTACTCTTTCTGATTCCAGAACTTTTGCATTGTTCCTTGAGGTAGTTTAGATAAGTTCACCACGTGAGGCTATCTGAATGAAGAGAACTTGTGAGTAGTGAATCCCCCTTCTCTGGATTTTGGTGAACCCGATGTGAACCACAACTTTTTTTTTTCAAAAAACTAGGAATTCATTTACCCCAATTTGGTGGGGTCCTAACTTTTGACTCGATGCTCGGAATCCAAAACCGTTTACACCATTGGAAAGGTGTCCAAGAGGAATAATTCAATCCCTAAAATAGAGTTCCTTTGACAACCCATTTTTAGGGAAGGAAACAAATTTCAACTCCAAATTTCGCTCCAAAGACCTCTAAAAACACAACTTACTAGAACCTAGAAAATACCGAAAAAAATTAGAAAATCTAGATTCTCAATTTTTCTTAGTTCTATCACCAAAATGAATTTAATATCTTCTTTTATGAGTTCATTATCTAATTATATTCAAAATTTTAATGATGTTCCATTTCATGCATGTGATAGTGACTTGGCTTTGCCCATGTCACTTTGTATCTTTGATCCTTCTCATGAGATTCCTCTTGCTTTGGAGGATATCTTGTTGCAAGAAGATGAAATCAATGATACCTTCCTTAACATTACTCTACCTTATCTTCATTACAATGCACTCTCTACTAGAGATGATTCATTTGTTAATGATGAATCTCTTCCTCATTCCAATGCACTGTCTTCCAGAGATGATGCATTTGTGAATGACAAATCTCTTCCTCATTCCAATGCACTCTCTTCTAGAGATGATGAATTTTTGAATGATGAATCTACCCTTCATTCCAATGTACTATCTTCTAGATATTATGCATTAGTGAAGGATGAATCTCTTTCCACATCTAATACTCCCCATACCGATGTTGGGAATATTTCTTCAAATGATTATTCTACTAATTGTGATGATTTTGTAAACATAATTTGTCTTTGCTACCTCTCAAAGGCCTAAGAGACCCACCATTTTCCTAACTCTAGCTAGTCCTTCTCCTAAAAGGATTTGGTCTATTAATTTTGTCCCTTTTGATAGCGACTCTCCTAATCCTTTTAAGGCTCCCTATTACAGAGAGATAGCCCATACTTATAGTACTAGAAAGAGTAAACAAAATGCTAATCAACCTACTTCTTTACCACCTTCTCAACCAAGCCTTCCTCAATCACCTAAACCTAAAACTAAAGAACCTAGTGATTATGATCTTGTTGAGCAACTCCAAGTTACTCCAGCTAAGATCTCACAATGGGACTTGCTTCAGTCTACTCCAGTTTATCAAGGTATGCTCTAGGAAACCTTTCAAAATATGCTCTTGTCTTCTTTTGCTAGGCCAACAAATGTTAATATGTTGATAGCTCATATTCATGTGGATTCATCAAATATTACGTTCTATGCACAAGAACTCCCACCTTCGAAAGTACATAAGAAAGTGGACCCGCTAATGATTATAGTTAACATCAATAATAAAAGCATTAGATGTACTCTTGTTGATTTTGGTTTGATGATCAATGTATGTAGCATCAATCTGCTACATAGATTAAAATTGATTCATCTTCTCTTAAGGATTCTTCGGTTATTATTTGTGGGTTCGATAATGTTAGTCGACAAGCCCTAGGCATGATAGTATTGCCTTTTTGGTTGGGATCCATTATTGTGCCCACCCCTATATATGTTACGTCAAAAAATTACCATATAACCTTCTTCTTGGCAGGCCCTAGATTCATGCTATGGGTGCAATCCTGTCTACCTTGCATAAATATATTAAGTTCATTTTCAATAATTGATTAGTCACAATCAGGGCTGACCTTGAGCCTATGTGCTTATGTGATATGGTAGCTATAAGTCATGTTTCGGTCGTGGCTACTATTATTCCTTCAGTTTCCTCAAATGTGTTAATGTCTACTCAAACAATACCTACTACAAAGGATACTCTTGAGGTAGATGTCCCCAAAGAAGATCCTTCTGCAAAAAGAAACTTTAAGTCTACATTTTCTCAAGAAAATACATGTCTCGATGATGATTGAGGTTCTCTAGACCTTTTGGACTCCTTTAGCGTAGAATGTAAAGTCAACCTGATCCACTTGAGCCTTCCGATAACATCATCCCTACTCACTATCAAAGATGATTATTCTTTTGTATCACGTGATAGTGTGAACTTCAATTGTAATATTCTTAATGTTGATCCTCCTTCTAAGGAAGATGATTACGCTTCTACTAAAGAGCATAATATTGAGAGTCCTATTAAAGAGGCTGATGTTGATACCTTAGAGAAGTGTGATCCCCATTGTCGGAACAATACTCTCTATGAAGATCCTCCTACTTCTCAATATTTGCAAGTGTGCTATGGCCCTCGCTTTAAGCTTGTATCTAAATATTGCTATGGGCATAAAGGTTGTGGGTATAGTGAACAAGGCATTCAAGTCCCTATAGAATGCACACCTTGCAAGCATAATTTGAGGCTTTCTTGCTTGAATGAAAAATTTGAACAAAAACCATGGTTGAATGTTGACATGATGTCCGCTCAACCTCGTTCTCACAAATTGTTTCATCCTCCTTTCTCTTCTATCTACATATCTTCTTCTTTTGAGTAGTCAAAATTTTCTCCACAAGAGAAAGGATTGCTTCCTACTCCTCATTCTCTATATGAGCAAGAGTGTATTTTGTTGAGGCTTCTTTCAGTCTACTTAATTACTCTTCCTTCTCCTACATGCAAAAAATCTCATGAACATGATAAAGAAAAACATTATTTTTGTCCATACCATCGAGTGCTTAGCCATTCCACTAATGAATGTAAGACTTGAAGGATAAAATAAAACAAATTCATGATTGAGGTGCCATCACTCATTTATTAGTTAATGCACCTACCTTTTCTTTAAATGAAAAGGGATATCAAGGTCTACCTCTATCTTGTATCTTCTAAGTATCTTGCATGGTTCTCCCCCCTTTATATTGGGGACAATGATAAATTGTTCTGGAGATGTGTTCCTTTCTTAAGGACCCCCTCTCTTCTCTCTGTCTTTCAAATGAAGCATCTCTTGAGTGGACCCCTTCTATTTTGAATGGTTCTTGAGGGACCCCCTTTGAAAGTTTCTCCTTCGAATGGAATCATTGGCATCTAGCTTTGGGGAAACCTGACTAGACCTCACTTTTAAAATAGTGCATCCCATGAGTGGAACCATTTTATTTTGAAGGGTTCCCGAGGGACCCCCTTGAAATCCTTCCAATTTATTGACAGTCTGTGTGACTATCCACTTGTTTTCTTGTGTGTTTGATTGTGTTATTTGGCATGTATCATTTACAGATAGACATGTCACTTTGCAGGTGCACCTGTAAAGCTGCTTTCCATTCTAACTCTATAGAGTCCCCTTCTAATGGGATTCCTCCGTGAGAGAGAACTTGGGGGTTGCCTCCTTGCAAGTCTACGGGCCTGTAAGGAACTTACTTCTTTGGGCTTCCTCCATGAGAGAGAGGTTGGGGGTTTCCTCCTTGTAGGTATGCAAGCTTGTAAGGTTCTTACATCATTGGGCTTCCTTCATGAGAGAGATCTCGAGGGTTGCCTCCTTCCAGGTCTAACACATCCAAAAAATCTGATTTCTTCACTAAAGGTTCCTATCATAATTCCAAATCTACAAAAAAAAAATCATGAATAGATCTACAACCATTTGTGAGATTCAAGCAAATATTTGTGAAACCTTAATTTTCAAAAATCTATTGTTTGACTAATAATTTTTTATCCAAATTTAAAACCTAAAGAACAGACCCCTATTTAAATTTAAATCTCTTTCCAGAAATGTAAACATATCTAAAAAATTCGACAATTTTCTCTCAAAATTGATATTTTATGAAAATAACAAAAAAATTATAAAAAATTCAAACCATCACCAAAAAATCTGGATTTTTTCTTGTAAGCTCTTAATAATGTCGTCTACTTGCAAAAAAATTTTTGTGAAAAAATCTATAGCCGTTTGAAAGTTATGGTTGAATATGTAAGGTTCACCAAATGTAGTAGTAGATTAATAGTATGTAGATGTATCTTTCGACATGATAATGAATAATCTGCAACTAGAATAACAATCTTAATCATATTCTAAATAATAATCTAAAATCAAACAACAAATAATGAGGAAATAAACTAAACAAACTAAACAATTTAATGAAAAGCTCTCACCGAATATGCGTTCACCCCTTCGAATTATCTTGATAGCTCTTCTCCATTTTTCCTTTTCAATATTCTTGCCCTTAGATTTCTGTGTTTGAATGCAAGCATAACTTTGTCAAGTGTCTAAGAAAATATTGAAGATGAATCTCTCTTCTCAATAATGAATGATTTCAGGAAAGAGGAATAATGATAATGACAGGCCATTTTATAGATTTTCTGTTTTCAAACGATCGACTCAGATTGAAAGAGAGATCGACGAATGAGATTGATGAATGTCATGCGATGTGAGTTCTATCTTAGATAGAACATGAGTTAAAACATGAGTTAGAACACGAGATGAGGAAAGACTGTAGATAGAGACTAAGTTAGAACGTGAGTTAGAACATGAGTTCAGGATCTTAATCTCCAAAAATAGAAGAAATAGACTTTGTATGCAAAAGCCAAAGTTAGAACTCGAAGACTAATGCATTCGAATGCAAACATGAGTTAATGAATTGAATAAAGATATTTAATTAATAAAACAGATCATGCATATGAGTTGGAACTAGTTAACTGACTAGTTATGACGGAGAGTCTTCTCTCAAAGATAACCAGATGTTGAATCCAGAGATAACTGGAGAACTAAAAATAGATCTCAAGTCAGAAGGTGAGTGAATGATTAGATAACTGATTGATAGAAGAATGTGGCATAAATAATTAAATATGAATTAAATATGAATTTAATTCAACATTCGAAAATAAGAGACTTTAATTAAATAAATAAAGTAATTTATTTAATTTGACTGTTTGAAAAGGATAATATAAATAATTAAATTATAAATAATTAATTATAGATAAAGGGGGTTAAATGAATAATTAAATAAATATATTTAATTATAGTTGGAAAAGTATGATAAAGGGGGAATTAAATAATAAATTATTTAATTGATAGATAAAGGGGGAAGAATTAATTAGTTCACAACATAATTAAATAAATATGATTTATTTAATTAACCAAGTTGAATAAAGATTAATAATGAATTAATGAATTAATTAGAAAGGGGTATTTAATTAATAGAGGAAATATGTGTTCGAAAGGTTAATTAAATAATAAACATTATTTAATCAAGATCGCGGCCTATAGAAAATTACATTGAATATGTACTCGCAGGCCTAGACCAATTTTCGGTATCTACAGTTTGCCCCTCTTTGATACAATGTTGGTACGACGTTGTGTCAAAGAAAATATGCCCCGATCGTGCCCCAGCATGAAACAGGTTAGGGTATGCCCCAGTGAAAGGGAGAATGACGAGGAGGTAGTGGTATGCCCCCTCGAGAGGATAGGTGGGTTTCAAGAACACGAGTGTGCACTCGAAATGGATGAGAAAACTAGAATATGAAAGACAAAAGAATAGGGAAAAATAGATAAGGATGATGAAGATACAGACTAGAAGAAATGTTAGCATGGATAATTCAAAAAGTTAGTATTGAAAAAGAATGGTTATTGATTGAGAAAAACATCTAATCTTCGATATATTTCCAAATATGCTATGCTTGCTTGTTATCATCATTGGGTGGGACATGACACAAATGGATAGTACACAATATGATATGAGATAGACCATAGTGTACAAAGTCATCCATCTGTGAAAAATAGATAGTCGTAGACAAGGAGTGTCTTAACTTAGACTAAGGAAAAGATGCCCCAGTCGTTTTGTCGAGACAAACCACAGACAATAGACAAATAAAAGATGGGTCATGAGACGCCATTGCTCCTCTAAATCCTTGATAGGACATCCTTGAGGAAACTAGTAACATGACTCAAAAACCAATGTTAAAAAGACAGTTGACAAATAGAAGCCAAAGAAAAAGAGTCCTGAGACATCGTTGCTTCTCTAAATCCTTCAAGGGACATCCCTGAGAAAGCTAGTAACAGGATTTGGCACAAATTGATAAAAAGATAAGACAAAATAAGATATAAAGTCATAAAGCCAAATAAATTTATTCGCCAAAAATTGATCTTGTGTGATTGTTTGATTGTTTGATGTTTTACATAGCATAATGTGAGAGATGACACATACCACATAAGATGTTGAGTCTAGTTTCGACTTGGTGACTTCTGTATAAGGCATGGCAAAGCCTAGTTTCAGAAAGATACATGTCATATAAGACTTTGGAGTCTGATTATGTTGAAGTGACAAGGCACATGAGACTATGATAATTTGATGACGTCTATTGACAAGAAAGACATATCTTGCATAAGACATAGGTTGATTAGTTTGACAATGTGTTTGATATTGACTTGTTGACTATTTGAGATGTTTTGCCTTGTTGTTGCATGACTTGTTTTGATTCTTTGACTGATAAACTGTGTGTATGTGTGTTGACCATGTATGACATGAGATGATACCCTAAACTATTGTATGCAACTTGTGTGATAGTGATTGTGAATGAACCCTATTGGACTGACCTAGTGTGGTCTTGGGAGCTCATCAATTGATTAGCCTTTCCTACGTTGTACACGCAAAGACCTTGTAGTTTGACATGACCAATGAATTTGAATATACAAAGCGTCATGATTTTAATGTGTGTGATACATGAAAAACCTAGACTGACAGACCAAATGCCTCGGGGGCACATCAATTGATGGCCTTGCCTACATCCCAGTCGCAGAGGCAACATAGTTTGACTATTTCTACGACTGACTTAACATGACCGACTTGACATGATTGACTAGACATGACTGACTTGACATGATTGACTAGACATGACTGACGTGACATGATTGACTTGACTCTATTTTGGGGATTTTCTTACATTTTTATGATTTTTTTGGATTTTTGATGTTTTCTAATGTTTTTGGGATTTTTCAGGACATTTTCGATGGTGTGACATTATGTACAAGATGTTAGGGCATAGAACAAGGATTTCCCCCCAATCAGGAATAAGATTTGGAAGATGGAGTTGGTAATATGACAGAATGAACCCTAGATGTCAATCGTTCCAAGTAATGGATAACACAACCATTTATTATGAGTGATGGTGAAAAAGTCCAATTAGAATGATGGTAGATGGAAGAGCAAGCTTGACTACACATGGCACCTATTTGTCAGGTTTTCACCATGGTACTTATCCATAGCACCGCCGAAGCGGTTTTCACTAGTGGACATATTTATTTCTCTTTACTTTTTTGATTTTTTCAAATTTTCTAGTGTTACAAAGACACTTGTTTGCCAGGTTTTCATCAAGGTAACCATTTTTTTGTATTTTTCCAGATTAAGACATGGATTCTCAGAGACTAAGCATAGAACCTCTTTAGATGTAGACTATTTATAGGGGACAAAAGCAGCTCTCCTTCAGGAGTAGAGAGTTGGTATGCTCCTGATCCAAAGGCTTCTGTGACAATATATGGCCCCAACCAGTTAGGTTCAAACTTTCCTGGCTTTTCTCGTTCAGCTTGTTTCTTAGGATTCTCCATTAATACCAGGTCACCAATGTCAAAGTGTCTATTGAGAACCTTCCTATTGTAACTATGATGAAGACGATTCTTATATTCTTCCAAATGATCTAATTCTTTTTGTCTTCATTCATTCAGCAATTCTAGCTCTTGTAACCTAGAGACACGGTATTCTTCATCGTCGATATGACCCTTCAAGGATACCCAAAGAGAAGGTATTTCAACCTTAATAGGTAAGATAGCTTCAAACCCAAATATGAGGGAATATGGAGTGGCACCGGTGGGAGTACGAATGCTTGTGCGATAAGCCCATAAGGCAGGATTAAGTTGTAGGTACTAGTCACGACCAACGTCATTGACAGTCTTCTTAAGGATTCTAACAATTGTCTTATTAGATGCCTCAGCTTGGCCATTACCTTGTGGGTAATATGGGGTGGAGAAATGGTGTTTGATGTGGAATTCTTCACATAAATTGTGTACTTCTTGGTTCTTGAATGGGTGACCATTATCTATGATTATGGATTGGGGTACACCATACCAACAAATGATATAGTTTAAGATAAACTTAGATATTTGTGTGTCGGTGATGTAGGTCATGGGAATAGCTTTGATCCATTTTGTGAAGTATTCAGTGGCAGTGATGATGAATTTGTGGCCATTAGATGATGAAGGGTGTATCTTACCTATGAGCTCAAGTCCCCATTGGACGAAGGGCCATGGTTAAGTAATTGGATGAAGCTCCTACGTTGGCACTCTTATCAAATCTCCATGTATTTGACATTGTCTACATTTATTTACAAAGATGTATGAGTCTTTCTCCATTGTAGGCAAATAGTAACCTAGTCTCATAATCTTATGGGCTAGAGTAGGACCACTCGAATGAGATCCGCATATACCCTCGTGTACCACTCCTAAATTTGTTTGTGCTTCTTCAACATCGAGACATCTCATTAGGGCATTATCTAAGGTACGTTTATACAGGGTTTCTTCGATGATGGTGTACTTAGCTGACTTTTGGATAAAGGTTCGACATTGGTTATTGGACAAGTCTTGGGGTAAGGTTTGGTCAATGAGGTAGTCGAATATGTCTTTATACCAAGGAGACATAGGACCAACAATGGTACACACTATCGCAGTATCTGGGACATCATAACCAGGGACCAAAAGTTGTTCAAATAGAAACTCAAACTTAGGCATAGTACTCGTAATATCCAACAAGGAACCCACAGTTGCCATACCATCTACAGCTCTATTCTGGATACATGGTATTTGTTGAAAAGTTATATCATTGAAATACTATTTGAAACTATCAGCCATTCACTTGTAAGGTGAAAGCTTTTCATCCTTAGTCTCGTAATCATCATTTACCTATCAGATTACCGGTCGAGAGTCGCCAAAGACATGTAGGCTCTTAATTTTCCATTGAGCTACCATTTTTAAACCTGTCACTAAGGCTTTGTATTTTGCTATATTGTTGGTACAAGGGAAAGCAATCCTGAATGATTTGGGAATGGTATCACCTTGAGGTGTGACAAATAAGATACCATCTCCTAAACCACGATTTGTATGTGACCCATCAAAGTACAATTTCCATTTGGTTTTAATGTCAATGTTGAAGAGAAATTCATCTAGAAAGTCTTCCACTAATGGATGGTCCGCCTTTATAGGTGTATCATCTAACTGATTTGCAATCACCTATCCTTTTATATCCTTTCTCTCAACATACTTAATGCCATACTCGCTAAGTATCATAACCCATTTAGCCAATCGACCTGTTAAAGATGCCTTACTTAGGAGATATTTAAGTGGATCAATCTTTGCAGTTAACATTTTTTGTCGATTGAGCATATAGTGCCAAATTGTTTGGGTAGCAAAAACTACCACAAGACAGGAATGTTCTATGTTGTTGTAATTCAATTCATAGTCCACTAAGGTATGACTAATATAATAGAGTGCCCTCTCATGACCTTGATCATCATGTTGTGCGAGAAGAGCCCCTAATGCCGACTGAGTTGCCGAGATGTAAAGTATCAATGGTTTTCCCTCTGTAGGTGGCATTAAGACTGGTGGAGTAAGCAAATAGTCCTTGATTTTCTAGAAGGCCTCTTGACATTTAGGTGTCCACACAAATGATACTCCTTTCTTGAGTAGATGTTGAAATGGGTGTGTTTTATCTACCAGTTGTACTATGCAATGCCTAATGGACTGTAATCTCCCCTATAGGGTTCTGAGTTTACCAATGCTGACTGGAGGAGGCATTTCTATGATAGCTCTTACCTTCTTTGGATCTACTTCAATGCCTCTTCGAGAGATGATATACCCTAACAGTTTCCCTGATTTCACCCCAAAGACACACTTCTTCGGATTTAGCCTAACGTTGTAATTCTCTAGCCTCTGGAATATCTTGTCTAAAACCTTCAAATGATCTTCCCTTGTTTCTGACTTGGCTATAATGTCATCTACATAATCTTCCATGTATGTATGTACAAAGTCATGAAAAATCGTAGTCATTTCCCATTGGTAGGTGGCTCCTGCATTCTTAAGGCCAAACGGCATAACATTCCAACAATATGTGCCCCATGGACACGTGAAAGCTGTCTTATGTTGGTCTTTAGGTGCTATCTTAATCTGGTTGTATCCAGAGAAACCATCCATAAGGGATAGCATCTCATATCCTGCTGTAAGATCTACTATCATGTCGATATTCGGAAAAGGGAAGTCATCCTTAGGAAATGCCTTATTGATGTCTCTAAAGTCTATGCAAATGCGAATTCCCCCAGTTGGTTTAGTCACTGGTACATGATTTGATATCCAATCTGCATAGTCTATTGTCCTTATGAATCCTACATCCAGGAGTTTCTTAAGTTCTTCTTTTACCACTAGAGCGATTTGCGGATACATTTTCCTTAGCTTCTGTTTGACTGCCTTAATACCTGGCTGTAATGGTAAATGGTGCAATATTAGGTCTAGATCCAACCCAGGCATGTCAGCATACAACCATGCAAAGTTTATCTATCTCTTTTTGAAGAAGTCCTTAAACTCATGTTGTTCTGTCTCTGTTAAAGAAGCTAAAATATACTATCTGAGGATTCTCTTTTGTACCTATGTTGACTGCAACAATCTCTTCTACTAGCATCAGTGACTTTTCTTGTTCAATGGGGAGAATATTTAAACCTCTATCCTTGGGTGCCTCAGAGAGGTTTTCACCCTTGGATACATCCTTTATTTTGAATTTTCATCGTCCAAAGGCACCTTGCGGTTTTCACCTAGGGACTCATCATTTTTATTTTCATTGTCTTTTTTCTTTTCATTCTCATTTTTGCGACTAGAGGTGTAAATAGACTCCTTGAAATATGCTTTATCATCCAAGTCTATGGTAAAACCTGCCTTATGATCCCCTCTTGGTATGCCTTCTCTAAGTCCCATGAACTCAGCAATTGCTTCGTCATTCTCGAATGTACCTATGATAGGTGTACCTTGTTGATCCCAATCGATAAGTTTGGGATATATAAGGGGCATGTCATCATCGGAGTTCTTAAAGGTAGCGGCTAACAAGGTGAGTATAGAATGATTGGCGTGGTCACATAATTTTTGGACCAAATCCTTCTTGTTCTTCCTCCTAGGGGTAGGTATACTCTGATGTGGGACTATAGTGAGGGCCGATTCATCAGAAGATGGTTTGTCAGGTGCCCAAGATGATTGATCAAGGGTTTCCCAATAATAGTTCTCTTGCCATTCTACTTTAGACAAGTGTTTCTTAGGATGAGGACTAGATTGTTTTGGTACAAGTTTCACGTTGAGGTCCAATTCTCCAACTAGGGCATCGATATTCATGGTACTAGTAGATGAAAGGGATTCCCATTCACCATTGCTAGAGTAAGGGGATTCATCATAAACTGGAGGTTTGTCATAAACTGGGGGTTTGTCGTAAACTAGGGGAAGTGGTTCATGAGATATCTCGATGTCTGCGCAAGCACTCACTTCCTCTTGAAAAGATTACGAAGTACCAGGATACCCAATTCTAAGCGGTTGACACCCTAGCCCTAAGTATTTTGGTCGTGGGTAGACAGTGATCGGTTCTATCCTCCATTTTGATATAGCCCTAACCCACTGTGCCCGCCATAGCCTTCATTTTGCATTATCTTAAAGCCTTTGCCATACTGGTCCTTAGCTATTTGAATAGACGGGGAGGGGTATTCATGTTCTTCTTGATATAACCATGAATCACCTTGATCCAAAATTTCTTCACTTAATTCTCCCCATTTGGTCAATGTCATTGTAGGGGGAACATGAAATGTGACCACTGACTGTCAATAAGGCCCTTTTCAAGGATGATCCCCTTTTGTACCAAGTCAAGAAATGAAGTGCAACAGTGTACACGCAAGTCACCTCTTAGTTTCAGGTTGATGTTTTCGAGGAAGATAGTGACCTTTTGTTTTTCAGGTATTTCGATGGTACAACGACTAGCTAGGCTTCTTCATCTCTGGAAGAAAGTGATGAACATCTCGCCATCTTCTTGTGTCGTGTGGCACAAGGTTGCTATAGTCACTTCATTGTCTATGTTAAAGGAAAAATGTTCGACAAACTTCTTAGCCAATTCACCCCAAGATCGTATACCATATGACAATTTAGAAAACCATTCCAAAACTATCCCTATGAGGGTTCATGGAAATAGGTGCATCAAGTAAGTGGGGTCATATGATATGTCCATGCATGCCGTTGAGAATTCTCTAATATGTTCTAAAGGATTCTTCCTCCCATTATACTTAGGAAAATTTGGTATAATGTATCCATGGGGGAAAGGTGTCATATAGAGTGCTTTGTTGAGTGGACATGGACATAGGTTTTGTGCTGATATAGTTTGTTTGCCTGACATAGACATGTCATCCATCTTTTGTTGAAGAGTTTGTATTTTGTTTTGAAGAATGTCAACTTGTGTCAAGGAGATGGTGTTTGTGTTATTTGGATCAATGTAGGTGTTCTGGTATGCCATATTTTGTGACGCGTTGTGATTTGGTGAGGGAGTTTATCCTGTTAGGATGTGCTAATTTGGTATAGGGATATTCCCTATCTGAATGGTCTGAGTTGGTATAGGAATGCTTCCTGTCTAAATGGTTGGATTTGGTATAGGTATGCTACCCATCTGAATGATTTGATTTGGTATTGGTATATTTCTGCCAACTTTGGATCTCTTACTAGTAGTGTTGGTGCCAAAGGGGTTGGAGGAAGTTTCCCCTGTAGTAAATTGTAAACCTTCTGTGATGTTGAAAGGGATTGTGCTTACAATTGATGATGTCTGAGTAGATACGCTAGTTGGTATCACTGTGGTAATTTGAGGAATAGACACAGTTGATGTCATAGTTTTTGTTGGTTGAGTAGACTGTGTTGTCAAAGTATGAATAAGAAATCCTTGTGGTATTGTGGCACCTTCTACTAGAAACTTTGCTAGATAGCATTATGGATCATTTGCCAAACACTCATCCATGAAGGATGCAAACTCAAGATCTTGAACTGTTGCATCTATGTATTCTATGTAAATCTACCCATGTGTGTCTCTAGTGACATGTTTTTCAAGTAAAGGCTTGTGTAGACATTTGCTTCCTAATGGTTGGTTTCCGAATGGATTGATAAATTCGTTGAGCTCTGTCATTGCTTTGTGTTTCTTTTTGGACCTTGTTTTGACCATGAAAATTTTTCTCAAAATGGGTAATGCAGACTATGTCTAAAAACTGATATGACCTATGTCTATGGTTTTGGATTTTTTTATTTTTTTTTACACTAAATGACGTTGCTAAAATGGTTCTAAAAAGACGTATACTAAGACGACGTATGATATGATGGACAATATGCAAAATCTCGAGTATATTATGATGATAAATGAGCCTAAGACAAGTATAACCTACCACCTAATGGATAAAATGCATGCAAAGATTTGTTTTTGACCAAGGAACCTGATTGGATGATAAGGACAGTTGATAAGGCGGATTTTTCAAACTAGACTTTTGAGCTGAAAAAGATCCACTAAATGGGACTAAAGTGACAAGGTTCAATGATTGTGACAAATCAAAACCTAAACGTTTCCAATGATGAGAAAATTTATCTCTATTTCTATGACATGAAATTTCCTAGGAAGTATCTATATGCATGTGACTTAGGATGACTATGGCTATGACGTTTACTGTGACTAAGACGTATTATGACACCTAATGATGCAAGGTTTTTTGAGAAAAATTTACCAGTTTCTAATCCAAGGTTGATCTTAAGAACCTAAAAAAAATATTGACAATGATGTTTCAGACTCAGCTCGCAGTTTTTGATGTTTTCTGTTGATAAGCAAATGCGGTTCACCAAACAGTTGTGGTTCAGATTCTGATAGATGTGGTTTTTTTTTACAGTGCATGCGGTGTTTCTGACAATTGCGGTGTTTCCTATGAAAAATGTGGTTTACCAATACACATGCGACTCGAAAACTAATAGATGTGTTTTACCAATGCACATGCGGCTCTAAAACTGACAGATGCGGTTTGCATGCACACATGCGACTCAGAATATGATAGTTGCGACTCGTGATATGGAGACCATGAAAATTGAATGTTTTGACAGATAGATGTGGCTTTTCCCCTAACATATGTGACTCTCTAATACACATATGGTGTTTAAACTGAAAAATGCGACTTGGTTTTCTGACAGTTGGATTTTTTCCGAAATTTGAATTTTTTTCGAAAGTTATTGACTTTGTTTGTTTGATCAAGATTTTGATGAATATAGCAAAGAACAAACACAACAATCAATGTATTTTTGGTTTTTGTGATGTAAGGACTGTTAAGACTCGAAAATTTTACAACCTAGGCTTTTAGGACAATAATTGTTGAATTCTTATTTGGATTTCTCCAGCTACACATATTTATGGCGAATGACTAGTAACTTGACCCCACTGGCTCCCCTCCACAACACTCACTTATACAGGGTAGCCAAGCTACTGTATCCATGAAATTCCCATGGCATACATTTTATTTCCACACATAAACTGTAAGAATATAAGATGGCTTCACAGGGCCGACCCTGCTATGCCAACAAGTAGGTAGGATTTTGGTAACTCTACAATAAGGTGTTTAATAAGGGCATTCCATTCGTGGGACACTATCCAAAATCAGCAAGAGTCCATTTCTATCCATCTCATCAGAATAGTGCACGTGATTCTTGGGCTTTCCCCAAGAATCCACTTCTATATACCGGCTGGAAGTCGCTTGGCTTTACCATGCTACCGATTTGAGTCGTCTTGGGGTGAGTACTTTTTCCCACCAAAACAGGCCCAAGTTCTAGAGTCAGTAATCATTTTTCTTAAACCCATGATCGCATGACTACGTAGGGGGAGAGGATACTTCGATATATTGAATTGTAAGGGTGAAAAATACACACAAAGCACCAAACAAAGAAGACAGTGGTTCTTTTTAATCCAAACGACAATTGTCTATCTACCAATCAGAAAGTTCTTTTTAATCCACACGACAGTTATCTATCTACCAAACAAAAACTTGCTAAATAAATAAACACAAAGGCATTAGGTCCTACATGCAAATTTATCAATAGTTCATTGGTCTTGTCTTCGGCTTTCATCCTGCAGAAAATATTGTCTTTGGTTTAGTTATTGTCTTCTATGCTTCGTCCTACAAACACTACGTTATTCCACCTTAACACAACTGCAAACAAAACATTAGCGAAAACAAAACAAGATAAAAATGACAATGATTAGAGATGAAAGATGGAATGTGTGCACCTAGAATTTATTTAGCTCCAAGTTTTTTGTCCACTTGATCCAATGTGTGCTTTGAAGTGTTTTTTTTTTTCTACACATTCACAAACCCAACAAAGCCAAAATCCTAATAGCTAGTCAAGACAAATCTGATTTTTGGAAATATTTTTGACATTAAAAATAAAATTTATAGAGAACAGACCCATACTAGAATTTCAAGAGCTTTCCAAAAATGTAAATAAATTTGAAAGATTGTCTGTTTTGCACCTAAAATTGAATTTTTAGGAAAAATCATAAAAAACTTATTAAAAATTAAAAACACATCCAAAAAATCTAATTTTTTCATTGAAGGTTTCTATCATAATTCCAAATCTGCAAAAAAATAATTTGTGAATAGATCTGCAACCATTTGTGAGATTCAAGCGAATATTTGTGAAACCTTAATTTTCAAAGATCTATTGTTTGACTAATAATTTTTTATCCAAATTTAAAACCTAAAGAACAGACCCCTATTTAAATTCAAATCTCTTTCTAGAAATGTAAACATATCTAAAAAATTCGACAATTTTATCTCAAAATTGATATTTTATGAAAAATAACAAAAAAATGATAAAAAATTCAAACCATCACCAAAAAACCTGGATTTTTTTGTGCAAGCTCTTAATAATGTTGTCTACTTGTAAACAAATTTTTGTGAAAAAATCTATAACCGTTTGAAATTTATGGTTGAATATGTTGGGTTCACCAAATGTAATAGTAGATTAATAGTATGTAAATGTATCTTTCGATGTGATGATGAATAATATGCAACTAGAATAACAATTTTAATCTTATTCTAAATAATAATCTAAAATCAAACAATAAAGAATGAGAAAATAAACTAAACAAAATAAACAATTTAATGAAAAGCTCTCACCGAATATGCATTCACCCCTTAGAATTATCTTGATTGCTCTTCTCCATTTTGCCTTTTCAGTATGCTTGCCCTCAGATTTCTATGTTTGAATGCAAGTATAGCTTTGTCGAGTGTCTAAGAAAACTATCGAAGATGAATCTCTCTTCTAGAAAATGAATGATTTCAGGAGAGAGGAATAATGATAATGACATGCCATTTTATAGATTTTCTATTTTCGAACGATCGGTTCAGATTGAAAGAGAGATCGACGGATAAGATTGATGAATGCCATGCAATGTGAGTTTTGTCTCAGATAGAACATGAGTTAAAACATGAGTTAGAACATGAGTTTAGGAAAGACTGCAGATAGAGACTAAGTTAGAAAGTGAGTTAGAACATGAGTTCAGGATCTTAATCTCCAAAAATAGAAGAAACAAACTTTGTATGCAAAAGCCAAAGTTAGAACTCGAAGACTAATGCATTCGAATGCAAACATGAGTTAATTAATTAAATAAAGATATGCAATTAATAAAACAAATCATGCATATGAGTTGGAACTAGTTAACTGACTAGTTATGACGGAGAGTCTTCTCTCAGAGATAATTAGATGTTGAATCCAGAGATAACTCGAGAACTAAAAGTAGATCTCAAGTTAGAAGGTGAGTGAATGATTAGATAACTAATTGGCAAAAGAATGTGACATAAATAATTAAATATGAATTTAATTCAACATTCGAAAATAAGAGACTTTAATTAAATAAATAAAGTAATTTATTTAATTTGACTGTTTGAAAAGGATAATATAAATAATTAAATAATAAATATTTAATTATAGATAAAGGGGGTTAAATGAATAATTAAATAAATATATTTAATTATAGTTGGAAAAGTATGATAAAGGAGGAATTAAATGATAGATAAAGGGGAAGAATTAATTAGTTCGCAACATAATTAAATAAATATGATTTATTTAATTAACCAAGTTGAATAAAGATTAATAATGAATTAATTAAAAAGGGGTATTTAATTAATAGAGGAAATATGTGTTAGAAAGGTTAATTAAATAATAAACATTATTTAATCAAGACTGTGGCCTATAGAAAATTACGTTGAATATATACTCGTAGGCCTAGACCAATTTTCAGTATCTATAGTAAAAATGTAAAAACGGGGAATATGAAGGGTCATTGTGGGAAAATGAGCTATTTTATCATGGAAAATCAAAGGTAAGTTTGGAAACTGATTTAGTTTTTTTAAATTGGCCTTGTGAAGGTGAGCCCAAGGTTGGAGAGTTGTATTTTGTTGAAAATTTATTAAAGAACCTTTGTTTTGTGCAAATTTCCCATGTTTTTGGTTGTTTCAAAGTATTGTACATTTTTGTATGAATTTTTTATGGTTGCTATCTAATTGTACTGGATGGAGAATTGAATTATATTTATGTTGGTTTTGGTCTCATAAAATTTCATTGAGTTTTGAGTGTTTTATTACCATTTTACTCAAGGTAGGTTTGAATCCCTAGTTCAACAGGGTTGAGACGAAGAAAAATGAAGAACTCTCCATTCCACCAATGAAAACTTGTCGAACTTAGTGGAATGGAGGTGGATAGGGTATATTTTATGTGTTTTTTGTTTACAAGAGAAGGGTGTAATATTTTATTGAGTTTGGGTGATGCCCTAGTTGGAAAACCTCATTGTTTTGGGCAAGACTGATGCCTAGAAGGTAGGGTTTGATGAAAAACCATTGAAAAGAGGTGGGAATTAGTTTGGATCAGACCATATTATACATGTTAAAGGTTTTTGTGAAGTGATTTGAGCCTTGGGTGTCTTAGAACCAATAAATCCCTATGTGAGCAAGCCTAATTATGCTAGTTGCAAAAATGAGACAATCTTTTTTTTACGCTCACTTTCCAAAATAACTTATACCCATTTCCACATATGTTTAATAATGCCCAAATTGGTATCTAAAATAGGTTTTAGATTTTGGATATGAGGTATTTTTCGCAAGTTATAGCTATTTTATCATTTTTGGAACTTTACTAGAATTGGGTGACCTTAGTAGGGAAACCATAGAAGTTGGTTAGATCTTGATACTTGGAAGCCATGGAGGGTTTATATAGGTCATGTGGAAATATTCAAATGTGTCTCAAAGGTTTGGTAATATTATTGATTGTTGGTTACCAAATTTGAAGGTTTTAGCCTTGTGTAGGCTTAAGGGCATTGAAACAATTTTGAAGTTTGAAGGAATAAGAACCCTTGATCTTAAAATATAATGTCTAATCATTGATGCCTACCCCTTTCTCCACATAAATTGGTATCAGATCTAGAAGAAATTGAGAGGAATTTGAGAGAGAAATTTTGTTGTATCCTCCAATAGTGATGAAGCTGGATAGAAGGTGTGCAAATTTCTTCCATTGAGAGGAAGTGGGTAGAAGAGGTCTTGGAGTGTGCATCTTCCAGAATCCTATTAGGTAGAGGATAGTTGTTTGTGTGAAGTTATTGGAATAAAAAAATAATGGGTGTGTTGAAGACAATAGTTCCTGGATACTGGTAGAGTGAGGGTTTACAAAAAAAGAAACAAGTGATGAAAAAAGAGGAAAAGGAGATGAAGGAAAAAGAAATATATGTGGATCAAGAGATAAAAGAGTTGAGGTGGTCTTTGGAACTAATGGTGGAAATTTGAGTAAAGATGGAAGAAAAAATGAAAATTGAGATGCAAATTTGGAATTTACTAGTCAAGAAGAAGGTTATGTGGCCTATCAAGAAGGTTGTTCCAAGAAGAAGACAAGTCGGAGCAGAAAAATTAGACATTAAGGATTCCTTGATTGAAGAACAAAATCCAAGAAAAGAGGAAGAGACAACTAATAAAATGGTAAGTAAACATATGATTGTTATAACAGAAAGTATGATTGATCAACTGCCATTAGAGGTTCAAGATTTATTGCAAGAACATGTTGATGTGGTAATAGATGATGTTTCAAGGAAAAGTGTCAGTTCTCATGCAAGGTTTCTAGAATGGGAAGACAAATCTTTCAAGGTGATTGAAGACACTCCACATTTGCATTTGGAGTATGAGGGTATAGCCTACTTTATGTTCGCATTGATCAAGCAGATTGGTGAAGATGAAGTTGAGGGGCCCAATTTCAAACAAGGGGTTCCATGCTTTGTTTTGCAGGTCTGGCATGCTGAGGTATTAGAAGGTGGATATGATGTTGATCAAAAAAGTTGGTTGGATGACACAGCACGTAGAAGCAAGGAAGGAATGCACAAATATCTTGTTGTGATTGAAGCCTTAAGGAGAGATCAACCAAAATTTAATATGAAGTGGATCTTGGAGGGAGAACAAGGTTTTTTGGTAGAGTATGTAGACCATCCATCAAGTGAAGGACAACATTCTTTGGTGAAGAACTAGTCAAAGGAAAAAGATAATGCTCATTTTCAGTTTTTGGTCCATTGGAAAGGAATACCAAATGAAGAGACTACTTTGAGGTCAAAGAATAATGTGAATAAGCTTGAATCTATTGTGCAACATTGTCCTCAAGGGTACTTGAGGCAAAAAAATTCTCGGGAGTATGGTGCAGGGCACCTAGTGGATTTCATGCCTCCATGAGGAAATTTTCTAATTTTTGAGTTTTTTTTGTGTTTTTTTGTAATAAGGTCATATTTGGACCATTTAAAATGTGTTTGAGTCATTTATTAGGTTTCTAGGTGGTTTGGGGGTCAAATTGGCAAATCTTGCAAATATTGCTAATGTTGTCAAAATGCAAAAATGAGGAATATGAAGGGTCATTGTGGGAAAAGGAGTTATTCGGTCATGGAAAATCAAAGGGTAGTTGGGAAACTAATTTCATATCTTTAAATTGTCCTTGTGAAGGCGAGCCCAAGTTTGGAGAGTTGTATTTTGTTGAAAATTCATTAAATAACCTTTGTTTTTTGTGATTTTCCCACATTTTTTTCTATTTTAGATTATTGTATGTTTTTGTATGAAATTTTTATGGTTCTTAGATGATTGTACTAGATGGAAAATTGAATTATTATTTTTTTTTGTTTTGGTCTCATAAAATTTCATTGAGTTTTGAGTGTTTTATCACCATCTTACTCAAGGTGGGTTTGAGTCCCTGGTTCAATAGGGTTGAGAGGAAGAACGATGAATAACTCTCCATTACATCAATGAAAAATTATAAAAATCTATGGAATGGAGGTAGATAGGGTATATTTTGTGTGTGGTGTTTTTATGAGTAGGGTGTAAGATTTGATTAAGTTCGGGTGATGCCCTAGTCTTAAAACCTCATTGTTTTGGGCAAGATTGATGCCTAGAAGGTAGGGTTTGATGAAAATTCATTGAAAAGAGGTGGGAATTGGTTTGGAGAGTTTTTACAGACCATATTAGACATGTTAAAGATGTTTGTGAAGTGATTTGAGCCTTGGGAGTCTTAGAACAAATAAATGATCCCTATGTGAGCAAGCCTAATTATGCTAGTTGAAAAAACAAGATAGTCATTTTTGGACCCTCACTTTCCTAAATAAAATATACCCATTTCCACATATGTAAATAATAAGGCCCAAATGGGTATCTAAAAAAGGTTTTAGATTTTGGATATGAGGTCGGGTTTGCAAGTTATCACCATTTTATCAGTTTTGGAACTTTACTAGAATTAGGTGACCTTAGTAGGGAAACAATAGAAGTTGGTTAGATCTCAGTGCTTGGAAGCCATGGAGGGTTTTTAAAGGTCATGTGGATATATTAAAAGGTGTCTCAAAGGTTTGGTAAGATTATTGAGTGTTGGTCACCAAATTTGAAGGTTTTAGCCTTATGTAGGCTTAAGGGCATTGAAACAATTTTAAAGTTTGAAGGAATAAGAACCCTTAATCTTAAAACATGATGTTTAATCATTGATTGCTACCCATTGCTTTGCATCAAATTTCAATTCTCCAATAGCTATTTGCAAGCATGTTTTCCACTTGTCATCTGCTTTTGTTAGTGGTAATGGCTGGGTATGCCTTGTAACCACCTAAGAAGCTTATTTTTGCTTCTCTTCTCTCTTTAAAAGTGATCTTTTCAACTCATTTTGGTTTTTTGACTCCTCTCTAGCTTCATTCTAGCATATATCTTCTTTCTATCCTTGGCTCTGGAATTTTCTCTATTTTTATTTTTCTTGCACAACTTCATATAGCTTGCTACAACAGCCTCAAGCTCTTAAGCTCTCGCAACACCCTTTGTAGCTCTCTTGGCTCTTGCAACTCTCTTTATCTCCCTTTTTGGCTTTCTTAAGCCTTGCAGCTTCATGTCCCTTATCTCATGCTTGTGAGAATCTTTGGATTCCATATTCCCTATCTATTGCATCTACATTTTTGTGATATAGGTTCTCCTCCTCGAGTGGGGTTTTCTTTTATCTCTCATTTTGTGATACAAGTTTTCCTCCTTGAGAAGGGATTGCATTTATCACACATTTTGTGATACAGGTTTTTCTTTCACCATGTGCTTTGTTCATTTTTTTTAATCTCTCTATCTATTTAGTTGTTCATGGAGGTGGCAACACCAAAACAGGGTTTGACTAAGGAAAACCCCTATATAGCCCCAACACTTTCTCTAGATCTTATGCATGCAGGTTTTGAAGATATTCATGTGCTAGAGGCTTCATTACTTGGGTGGTTGTAAGAATTTTATTTCTCCTCTTTAGCTTTATCATTTGTACTTTACTTCATTTAAGTTTTGTTACATTCTATTACTTTCTCACATTCCAATATTTCTTAGCAATTAGAGTAGAAGTAATCATTGATCTATTTTATGTGATAAACTTGCTTTCTGGTCCATACGAGATGCTAGCACACCTTGGGGGAGCTAGTGCACCATTTTTTCGTCCTTATTTAACATTGCCATCCTTCAGCCAAGAGCTTGTCAGTATGTCCAAAAATTCTCTATGACCCGCTCTTTCTGATTCTAGAACTCTTGCGCTATTCCTTGAGGTAGTTTAGGGCAGTTCACCCCATGGGGCTCTTTGAATGAAGATAAATCATGAGTAGTGAATCCCCCTTCTCTACATCAAGATAATTTTATTTTGGATATGGAAGAATTGAAAAAAGAAGATGAAGAAGCAAAGAAGATTGTTGTTGAAGATACAAGAAAAGGAGGATACCTCTCCTCCTTTGGTACTTGAAGAGAATGTTATTGCACTTGATACCACAAAGAAGTCTACTAAGGAAGAATATGCAAATAAGGATGGTGAGGAAGAGAATTTTTATGTAGAGGAGGAAGAAGAATAGGAAAATAATAAGAAGGGTGATGAAGATAAGAATAGAGATGCATGCAAAGATGCAAAAACAAAAGAAGAGACAATAGTGAACTTGAAAAGGAATGGGGAGAAGGACTTGAAGGGAAATACTAGTTACAAATAATACAAAGGATTTTGGTGAATCCTCTAGCAGCTCCTCCAAATATTCCTTGATGAATCTACTTAGTATGCATCTCAAATTCCAGCCTGTTGTATTAGCACAACTACTACAAATACCTATGTAACAGGAAAAATGTAAATGTTGATGGGATTTCCTCACTCCATAATCTTCAATTGGGAGATGTATTCCATGCATCTACCCAAAATGAGATTATAGAAACACATAAAAAGAGTGGAGATTCAAACTGATGGAAGAAGCTATGAAGGCATCGTGAGAATCTATACCTGGTGCAAGCATTAACAATTCACTTTTTGGTATGGATAATTTTGAAGTTATTAATTGATTATTTCAAAGAATATGCCTCTGATCTTAGAGGAAAAGTAGAGAATAAATTTGAAAATAAAATAAATGATAAGAAGATTATTGAAATCATTGAGAAGTGTTCTCTTGCACACAAAACGTTTCAAGAAAATTTAATTAATGCACAAGTTTGTGTGGATGAGGTAAAGGCTAGATATTCCAGTATTGCATGAAGTGGCCCTAGAGCCACATAGAGCATCAAGAGTGAAATAGACTCCAATGAGTCCCAAATCAATAATGCCTCCACTGCCTATGATCTGACACTTGACCTGGTTGGAGACACAAGGACTATTTTTGAGGATTTGCATAAGAGATTCTTCCATTTGCATGCGAATTCCAAATTCATATCAATTTCAAGTGCCCTTTTGACTGCTAATAAAGCTACACAGATAAATTTGGCACCTAGCTCTCCAAAAGAAGGAGAAGAGATACTAATGGAACTTGAAACAGAATGCATATTGCTTGGGATGACCAAGAAGACATGGGAAGAAGGAAAAAAGGCTTGATAGAATCATGTGCAAAATCTTCAAGAGTCAAATTTCTCTGGTTGACAACATTTCTATTCTTTATGCATTTCTATTTTTAGTTTCACATTCTTTGTACATATGCAAAGTATATAGAGTGGTTTCCAACATAATTTTTAGTTTTTGCACTAGTACATGACTTAGGGGGAGTCAATTCAATATTTCAATTTGTACATATGTACATATTTATTAGGGGGAGATCAGGTATATGTTAGAAAATTTGTTGAATGCACCCTTGCCCTTGATGTCAAAGGGGGAGAATATTTTGGAGATGATTTGGTATGTTTCCATTAATGAAAAAGGGGGATTTTTTTGAAGAATGAGGAGTTTTTCATTGATATTGTTGTCGGCAACGTGAGCATGAGGGATAAGCACAAGGTATACTATTATATATTGCAGTATTGTCATTGATGTCAACATTATATCTTGATATGGAGATCATGGTGCATGTCATTTTGGATGGTTCTAACATGTTTTGGGATGTTTGTGGAAGATAATTTTGTAAGAAGGTTTGATTTGATGAATCCAATTGTGATGGAAATTGACTAAGTGTTTATACTAGTGTTTTTGGGTACAGAGAATCCATTTTTCGGGTTTGCACTAGTCAACGAAATAATATTTCACTATGCAGTTCTAGCATAATATTTTTGGTTGGTAGAAGCGTCTAATTCTAGAATTCCATCTTGTTTTGGTTTTTGGTTCAAAATTTATGAATGAAAAATTTTCAACCTGATAGTTATAGTCATTTCCTGTGTAGTGCATATGAGTTGGAGAATCTACACTTCTTTGTGGATAGGATTTCAGTTTTGCAGATTTAAGGAGATGTTGATAGATGTCAATAGAGTGTGTGTTCCAGATGGCATAGTGTTTTGCAGACCGAATGTTTGAATATGGGTATATAGTTGGAGAATTTTTGTATTAGGTCTTCTACAGTGCCGACCTAATAGGTTTGAAGGTATGTGAAGATTACGTAAGTATTGCGGAATTATGGAGGAGCTATTATAGGTCCATGTTAACCTATTTCAATTTTTTTTAAGGATTAAATCTTGGTGTGAGGTGTGTGTGGAAGGATTTGAGACGACACGTCATATATTGTCTATTTTGTATGATACATCTAATTAGGTTGACCTAATTGATGTTATTCTTGAAGCAGATATATAAGTTAGATCATTTTTTATATTTTGAGATATGAGAAACATGTAAGTGATGTGAATGATGTGAATTGAGAAAATACAATGTGAATCTAAGTTGTGAATGTTGAGTAGAATATTAGAATGATGTGAATGTAGAGGAACACAAAGTGTTAGATCAAAATTAGATGAAGTGTGTAAAGTCAGTTTATTGAGCTTCATTGGAACTGTATCTCATGCATATGATAGATGAAATTGTAATAGTTCAATCTAAGTCGTGAGCCACAAAATTTATTCTATCTCTTTTTCTCCCAACACGGGTGATCCCACAATATTGGTTTACAATTTTTGGCCAAACTGGACATTGAACTGAATTTTTTTAACTAAATATTCACTTCCAGGAACCTATAGCATCTAAACTATGAGGAACTTGAAGATGATGCAAACTAGTGATTTATGAAATTTTGCCTATAGATTCTAAATATATTTTTTTCAAAAATTTTGGAATCAGATTGCATTTATTTTTCCATCTCCTTCGAAATCTATTTTTTAACAGTAAACACCATTTTTAAAGAGTGACGTTACTAGCTAACACATAATTTTTTTTTCTATGAAGGAGTATTTTTTTTTTTTTTTTGTATTTAGATTCGTAACTTTGATATCTAGTGCAAGGAATTGGTTTCATAGCATTTCATTGAATATTTTTTCCTTAATTAATTTTCAAGTTCAAACTAGTTACAATTTAGACATGATTACTAGCTAAAACATAACTTTTTTTTGTATGTATCAAAATCCTTTTTTTTTGTTGGATCAGGGACATCAATATCTCATGCATTGATATTTTAAAAAAATAAATTGATAATCTGATATTTTTCCACATGTGCATAACATAGAGCTTGATTTTTGGTGAAAAACCTATGTTTAATCAAACTAAAAAAATATATACATAATAAAACCAAAACATAGTAAAATTATATTCAATGGATAACTCATTGCAATGACTACCATCATCTAGTTGGGTTTGTGAATTCTCCTCCATTTTAATCCTCAACCCGAGCTTCGAAAGGAATTTTTTTGTAGAAATTGAGTAGAAGAGGAGGGGAAGGGGGAAAAGGGGGGTCCATATGCAACCCCCCTTCGAGCAAACCCCCCTTTTTTTGAATTTTCCTTTGTCTTCATTTTGAAAAATGTTCAAAAAAGTGGGTCCCTTCATTAAATAGGGTTCACTTGAAGGGGGGTCCATACGAACCCCTTTTTGGGTCTATACAAACACCTTAGTTCATGTGAACCCCTAAAAACCATTTTTTTTTCATGGGATATGTTTTGCACTCTCCCTTCCTCAACGGAATTGTAAACCATTTTTGTGGGATCACCCAGTGGGAAGAAATTCCACCTGCAATGAGCACTTTTGTAAATATACTATAACTACTTATAATATATTGTGAGCTAATCCTCATCGTGGTTTTTGCCATTTTGGTTTTTCCACGTAAAAATCTCGTTGTTCATGTGCTATGTGATTTTGTTGGATGTTTCATGCTTTCTTTCATTTACTGCAATTGAATATGTTATGTGGATTGGATGTTCAAATGTTTGAAAGGTTTAAAAGAATACTAATTCACCCGCCTCTCAATATTTCAGGTGTTCAACAATAGCCTTGGAATGATTTTTCTTATTTATAAATAGTTTGATTCATTCATTCAATGAACTTGTTGATGCATTCCTACAACATTTCCAAGAAAACATAGGTCCACAAATTACATTAACTAATTTAATCAAGTGAAAACAAGGAAAATATGAAAAAGTGATTGACTTCATAATATGATATCAATTACTATACTCACAAGTCAATCGTACTCTTCCTGATGTGGATGTTTAAAGAGTGCTCACTGAAAGCTTGCAGCCTAGCATTAGGGATAAGATCTTATTAATGATATATCCATCCCTCACACACTTTTTTACAACTCTTCATGACTATCAGAATTCAATTAGTTAGTATGAAGATGCATATTCATCAACTCTTATTGAGAAATCTAAATCTGTACCTCATCATAACTACCAACCATTCAAAAAGAAAAACAATTTTTTTATTAAGATAAACAAACCTCAAACAACTAATCACATTGAACCACAAGTTTCTGCCATAAGTTCAAATCCATATCAATTTAGAGAAATAGAGAAAATTCACACAATTTCCTAATTCCCTACATTCTATCGTGTTGTAACTTTTGAGCAAAAAATTAATCTAGTTGCCTCTGGCTAGACCCATGGACACAACCAAACCTGTATCTCCAAGCTTTAACCCAAAAGAATTTTATCAATATCATCACACATAGGGACATGAAATACAACATTACATATGTCTTAAGCATCAAATTTGAGATTTCACTGACTCTAATCATATCCAATTGGGTGATGTTAATGACAAAGGAAATAAACCTGCTACCCTACCTAACCAAAACTTGCAATTTTAATAAATTCTATGCCAAACCATTCATCCAACTTGGTGCAAGATTTTGATGATATGAGTGATGATAAGAATGATGAAATTATATGAATGATGATAAGGACAATTATGATAATAACAATGACAAGGAAGTAGATAACGTGATTTCTTTAATAGATGGTCAACCTCATAAGGGCCAAACCACTATGTTACTCGACATTTCTTTCACTCATATTGATGCATCCATACATGTATCTGATGGTCCTCTCTATATTGTTGGAAGTATCAATGAAACACCTATAATTGGGATACTCATTGATCCCATGTCTGTAGAGAATGTGATCATTGAGTAATTCTTGTATGTGCATGAGATTTATCAAGATTATTATGAACAATCAAAAGAATGATTGAAAAATGATGATGGTTTTGGTCACCCTATGATAGGTTCAATCACTCTTCCTCTTAAAATTGGACCAAAATAATTAGATGTCTCAGTCTCTATCATCCCAATGTCACACCAATTTCATGTGAAGCTAGGCTACCCATGGTTGCACTCCATGAATGTCATCCCATTAGTTATCCACAAGTTCATAACATTTTGATTTGAAGATATAATATATACAATGCATCATAATGGGTTTAATTCTTTGTCCTCCTATAAAAACTTTTCATTGGATTTATTTTTGCCTCGACTTATGGAACCTATTAAACCCCATGATGACTTATTTTTCAAGTCATACAAAATATTTAAGGCAATGTGCATAATGAAATTATCCCTTAGCAATATTCCTGATTGTTGGAATTATGTGCCTCAATCCCACTGCCCTAAACCTCTAAGAGAGTTTTTTCGGTGTGACCACTAAGATGTATGGCCGATCTACATAGTGATCCTAAACTGTCTATGAGATCGGTGTGACGCAACCTGACATAAGTTCTCCTTGTGAAGTTCCTTCTTTGAACATATGAGTGTGACCTTTGGTGTGTCCTGGCGATGAAAGTGGTCAGTATGACATATCAGTATAAGGTTTTGAACTCACTCGATAGTAGAAGTCCTACTAGAAAGTTATATCATTGTGAGTTTGGTCGATGGGACTTTTTCAGGCTAACATGGAGGTTCAAAAAGAGGCTTAATGGTAGAGTGTATCTCGCTGATATTGGTGTAATGCATGGAAACTCTTTCTGATGAACAAATCATCGGGGTAACATTGGTCTTCAGTTAGACCTAAGAATGTTGAACCAACAGTAGGAATCCGACCGATGGTAGTATTGTCAAGGTGACTCTTGTCTTCAGTGGGACTTGTGATTGTTGAACCAACAATGTTGGTCTAGTTGACGGATCTGTTTGGTGTAAGTATTGTTGATGAATAGATGGTTAGGCTGACATGAGACTTCAGAATGCATCTTACTGACAATGGATCTTTGGCCAAAGGTGCTCGGTCGGTGTGACATGGTCTGTCAGGATGAGTTCTCAGGATTGGTCTGATGGTGTTGGTCATGCCGATGTACTTCATCAGTGTGACTCTTTCCAATCCAAGGAAAGGTCGTCTAGCTTGGGTCATTGAGGAGACATGGAACTTCGATGTGACATTTTGAACTTCTTCTGAAGCATGTTGTTTCACCGATGAGTCTATTCTAGTTGAACATCGGTGTGACTCCTGCCAATGTGGTGTTTTGGACTACAGTTGAACTATTGGGACTTCAAGGAGACTTGGGCTATCATTGTGACATCCCAGGAGTTCGTCGATAGTGTTGTTCTTGTTGATAGACCTATTTGGTGTGACTCTTGGTGATGTTGTGGTCTTTATGTTCTTAAGGGACATTGGGAAGACCTGGACAATCGTTTGGACTTTCAAGACTCTTGTCGATAGTTTATGTCATGTTGATGGTCTTTTGGTCAGTGAGACTTCACCAAGTCAAAGTGATAGAGTGATAAAAAACTATGTAGTGTGTGACTATCAAATGGATGGTTTGGCATTGGTGAGACATGATCTGGTGTCTCACCGATACACGATAAAATTGAAGTTTTTTTATTGGACGATTGTCCTATGTGGTTTGTTTTGAACAAATGAGAGAAGAAAAATGTAAACCATTTGCAGTTGGACTATTGTGACCATTCACCTATGGGAGATCAATAGACCATTTTTGAACTGTGAACAAAATGGAACTCTCTGTAATGTTCAAAGGTTAAAGGGAGAATGAGAATGTTGTTTTGAAGGAGGTGAATCCTCTCTCTCTCTGTGGTTCAATTATGAAACCTCTCTCTCTCTCTCTATGTGAATCTTCTTTGTATATTGTGTGAGAGTATTGTAACAGTGCAAATTTTGTAAAGGACTGAGAGGTTGATCAAAGAAATGTAAAAAGGGAGAGAGGGAAATAGAACAGGGTTGTTGTCAGTTTGTCTCCAAAATGAAACAATATGTAATCTTTGTAAAGGTTCAGTGCTTGAGTTGTATTTGTAACTATTTTGTTGTATGAATAATACAATGGTGATATGGGCTTTCAGAGTGTGGAAATTTTTACCCGAAAGGGTTTTCCCAACGTAAATCTATGTGTTCATTGTTTTGTTTCATCTTTCGTGTTTCTTGGACAAAATATATTTATGAAAGTTGTTGAAACTAAATTTACATGAGCTTCTCTTAGAAGGATTAATGTGGGAAATGAACTTTGTCTGATTCTCCTTTGTGATATAGTTGTACGTGTTTTTGAGGCAATGTAATTGAAATTAAAATTACCAAGGGCACTACAGATCTTGGATGCTTTTATGAGATGAGCAAATTTTCCCTACAAGTGGTATCAAAGCCTTCTTTTGGTTGTTGGCTCTGGGTATTTATCCTATGAAGATTTCTTAGTTTGTCAGGCTTGAGGATATCTAGAGGAATCAACTGATGTATTGATCCTTTGGTGAGTGGAAGTCTTGTGGTATTCAGAGATAGGACGCAGCTTGAAGGATGGTGAATATGGAGACAATGGAGTTGGTCATGTTGAATTGTTGTGATTTGTGTCTCCTAGTTGGTAGTGCTATAATCTTGATGTATGAGGTGGATTTATTTTCTTTATGGTTGTGTAGCAGTAAATCTTTGATATTGGGTGTCTGTGTGAGAGGCTCCCTGGTAATATGGAGAGGCATGGGTTGTTTCTCAGCCATGCAAGAGATTTCTTATGCTAGGTTTCACTTCCTGGTGTTGTAAGGAATTTGTTTTTGTTAACCTTGAATGCATGAAGGCTATGGAGTTAATCATTAGATGATTTGAAAGCTTTTGAAATATCCTATCTCTTTCTCAGATGCATGTGCATATTTTTGGTTTTGGAGTTGGCTTGAAATAGGCCCGGAGTTCTTGAACTATTGTTTCCTTTTTTTATGGTTTTGTGGGTTTTACATGGTCAAGAAAACTTGATGTTTTGTGGATCTATTCAAGAGCTATTTTCTAGACCCCTACTTCCTTAGAGTGCTACTGGATGAGATAGTTACAGCTCTACTTGTATGATTTGTGCATGGTGAGAGAAGGTGTAATTCTTTCTCTGCATGGAAATGTTTGGTATGTGATTAGTCATTCATTGTTTCTATGGTAATGCTTGATGGATTCCTAGACTATGGTGCTTGGTGTGGACATGTTTGGAAAATCAGATCTATACTTGATTTGGTGTTTGAGTTAGGGTGTCTACATTTTTGTCCTCTTGTGAGGCCTCATATTATGCAAGACATTGGTGTGGTAGTGATTCTTCACGTTTCATTAATTGGATCTACGGGTTGTGCAATGTTGTGGGTTGTCTTTACCCATATCTTTGCAGTGGGACAACTTGGAAGTGGACTATCTATATCGATGCAATTGGATTCATTGTTTATGTAGACTTGTAAGATGGCCTTATCAGTGGTCACTTGTGCATTGGTGTGGTTGTTTTGAGGTAAGAGGATGGATAATTAGTGAGTTTCTGAAAAGTTGATTATAGAGTCCTGTAGCATGGTGAATCTGCTTAATTTGAGATCTTAATAGTACTAATAAATATTTTTGTGGGCCTGAAAGATTTTCTTTCCAGTTTTGGATATGGTTGGTCATGATGCTTGGGAAGCTCGGTATCACTATTCACTGGGAGCTTTAGTAGTGATTTTTAATAATTTGTCTTCTTTAGTTTGTTGATGTTTCTAGGAGGAACACTTTGATCCTGTTGTTGCAGAAGGGTTCTTTTGCATTGATAGGGCTACTATTTGAAGATAGATAGAATTTTGAAACCATGGAGGACTTGTGTGTTCTTTGGGTTGAGGTGTTGTTGGTGCTTAACAGGTGATGTTGGTGTAGAGCTTGTTTATTTTATGTCATGGTATACTCTTGCTTATGCGTTGGAGTTTTGACATTGTGCATTGCTCTTGAGATCTTTATTTCTTAACTTGAAGCATGGTATTTCCTAAGAGGGGATGAAAAGATCATGATGTCATGTTAAGTTCTTGATTCTGTAGTTGGATCTTTGACATTGATCTTGGTAAATTATTTGTGTATCATTTTCCTAATACTTCATGATATTGTTTTGTTGCATTTAGAGTTTGGCACGAGGTGATTGTTTGCAGGTGCTCATGGATACATGTAGAATAAGAGAGACCTACGAGGAGATAGTTTTTGGATGATTCATAGTGATTTGGATATCCTGGAGGAACTATTTCATTCCCACTCTTGGTCTTCTCGGCAATTTATAACTTGAGAGGTAGTTCCCATTGATTCTCTCAAGTGTGTTATGTATTTCTTTCATTGGTGGATCTTGAGCTATGGTCAAATGGTTTTGGAGGATTCACTGTGAGAGATGGACAAATTGGTTATCTCCTTGGTATATATATTTTTGATTTATGATGATTATAGGGGATAGTAGTGGGTTGTTTTCCTGAAATAGGAAATAGAGTAGTTTGATCTTCTTTGAGAAGCTTACATTCATCTGGTTTAATTGGCTGGATGTTATTAAGGCTTTTCTTTTGGGGATGTAAAGAAGATACTACTTGGCACAACTAATAATTGGAAGTTTTTTGTAGAAGGACGTGCTACATGTTGTGATTTGTAGATTCTCTTTGGTCTTACTGATCTTCCTGAATGTGTTATTTCACATGACATTGTTTTATTTGTTGGATGTGGAGTACATGGAAGAGTTGTGCAGACTGGTTAGAAGAGATGTTTTTCTTGTAGCATATTGCTTGTAGGTTTTGCATATTAATGTAGAGTTGGGTCCTTGGTACTGCATGGTTACACTTTCCATGTGTTGTAGATTGGTAGACTTGTTGTGCCCTTTGAAATTGTTTCAGCTTTTGGCATGACTCGTGTAGTCTGAGTTCCTGAAAATGTTTGTTCTTCATCGACTTGTATAGTCATGGAGCTTGCAGTTGTAAGTACATGGGTTGATTATGCCTAGGGCATAAGTTTACTAATATATGATACCTTTGAGGTATGGATGATTGGATGAACAAGCACTTGTTGTGGGTGCTATTTTTAGTCACGCGGGATTATCAATTGGATAGAAGCAGTTAGCCTGATTGTTGTTCTAGTTGATGTTTTTATCTTGTTTTTTGGAGTGATTACAGTATCGTGTTGTTGATATCACTAGGATATTTTCTTGTGTTCCTTAGATTGGTGCATATTCACCTTGGCTTGTACCTTTCTTCCATAGGTGACATGTTGGAGGATGACAAGGATTGTTTCCTGAATGGTGGACATCTTAGATGTTGCAGAAGTCTTGATGGAGCATGAGAGCATGTTTGAAATCTATGTGGTTTCATGGAAGGTTGTGATTGGTTGCAATGTTGGACAATTAGTTGTAGTTGGATACTTGATTTTGTTGCAGATTTTCTGGTAGACTGCTATCTATAGAAACTTGTTGGTTGGGTGTCCTAAATGTTGTTGAACAAAGACTTGAACAGAGGAAGGTCTGAATTGGTGGTTCTAGTGTGATCTCAGTAGTTCCTGATTGCTCTAGAGGTGCCAGTGTGATCTTCATCAAGTGGGAGAATGTTGGAATTGTGTGCCTCAATCCCACTGGCCTAAACCTCTAAGAGAGCATTTCGGTGTGACCACTAAGATGTCTGGCCGATTTGCATAGTGATCTTGAACTATTTGTGCTATCGATGTGACTCAACCCGATCTAAGTTCTCCTTGTGAAGTTCCTTCTTTGAACATATTGGTGTGACCTTCTGTGTGTCTTAGCGATGAAGGTGGTCACCGTGACATGAGCTATTGGTATGAGGTTTTGAACTCGTGTTGATATTAGAAGTCCAACCAAAAATTTATATCAGTGTAAATTTAGCCAATGGAACTTTGTCAAGCTGACATGGAGGTCTGGAAAGAGTCTTAATGGTAGAGCGTACCTAGCCGATATCGGTGTAATGCATGGAAAATCTTGTCGATGAACAAATTTTTGAGGTAACATTGGTCTTCGATTAGACCTGAGAATGTTGAATCGACAGTAGCAATCCGACTGATGGTAGTACCGTCAGGGTGACTCTGGGCGATGATCTATATCGAGGTGACTTTGTTCTTTGGTGGGACTTGTGGTTATTGAACTAACAGTGTCAGTCTAGCTGACGACTCTATTTGGTGTAAGTCTTGTCGATGAATAGATGGTCAGGCTAACATGAGACTTCAGAATGCATCTTACTGATAATGGATCTCTAGTTGAAGGTGCTTGGTCGATGTGACATGGTTCATTGGGATGAGTTCTTAGGATTGGTCTGATGGTGTTGTTCATGTCGATGTACTACGTCAATGTGACTCTTGCCAATCCAAGGAAAGGTCATCTAGCTTGGGTCATCGAGGAGACATGGAGCTTCGATGTGACATTTTGAACTTCTTTCAAAGCACATTGTTTCATCAATGAGTCTATTCTAGTTGAACATTGGTGTGACTCTTGTCGATGAGGTGTTTCATACTATAGTTGAACTGTTGGGACTTTGGGGAGACTTGGGCTATCTTTGTGACATCCCAAGTGTTCATCGATAGTGTTGTTCTTGTCGATAGACCTTTTCGGTGTGACTCTTGGTGATGTTGTGGTCTTGATGTTCTTAAGGGGCATTGGGAAGACCTAGAAAATCATTTGGACTTTCTAGACTCCCGCCGATAGTGTCTGTCATGTCAATGGTCTTTTGGTTGGTGAGACTTCACCAAGTCAGAGTGATAGAGCAATAGAAGATTGTGTAGTGTGTGACTATCAAATGGACGGTTTGGTATCGATGAGACACGGTCTTGTGTCTCATCGATACATGATACAATTGATTTTTTTTTTGACAGAACGACTTTCCTACATGGTTTGTTTTGAACAAATGAGAGAAGCAGATGTAAACAATTTGCAGTTGGACTATTGTGATCATTCACCTATGGGAGATCAACAAACTGGTTGTGAACTGTGAACAAAATGGAACTCTCTGTAATGTTCGAAGGTTAAAAGGAGAATGAGAATTTTTCTCTAAAGGAGGTGACTCCTCTCTCTCTATGTGAATCTTCTCTGTATACTGTGTGAGAGTATTGTAATAGTGCGAAGTTTTTAATGGACTGAGAGGTTGATTAGATAAATGTAAAAATGGAGAGAGGGAAATAGAACATGGTTGATGTCAATTTGTCTCTAGAATGAAACAAGATGTAATATCTATAAAGGCTTAGTGCTTCAGTTGTATTTGTAACTATTCTATTGCATGAATAATACAATGGTGATCCAGGCTTTTCGAGTGTGGGGTTTTTTACCCAAAAGGGTTCTCCCCACATAAATTTGTGTGTTCATTGTTTTGTTTCATCTTTTATCTTTCATGTTTCTTGGTTAGAATCTATTTATGCAAGTTGTTGAAACTGAATTTACATGAGCTTATCTTAGAAGGATTAATGTGGGAAACAAATTGTGTCTGATTCTGCTTTGTGAGATAGGTGTACATGTTTTTGAGGAAATCTAATTGATATTAAAGTTACCGAAGACACTACAGATCTTAGATTCTTTTCTGAGATGACCAAAATTTCCCTACACTAATAATGAATGGTCTATGGTTGTTCCCCCTTACTTGCTAGTTGCAGATGAACCCATGCCAAAAGAAAAATCTCTTCCAATTAATCAAAAAAATATGCCACAATTTCTCCACCCATATCATATAAGAGACCAAGAGATAATCGAATTATCCCTTTTGTGTCTCCAAAAATTAAGAAAATGTATAGACCAAAAGAGACAATGGTTCCACAACCCCTAGTGGTCCCTTTAGTTCCTCCCTTAAGGGAAGAAAATAAACTGATGGTTCAGAAACCCGCTCTTACCTTGTCAAAAATGGTAAACTGTGCAAGAAGAAACATAAATGCTAAAGAGAGTAGGCATAGACATCATGCTAACGCTCATCAATTGGAATAAAATAATGAAACAACACCTCAAGATCAAATACCTATGCAAAAAAATCAAGAAGAATTACAACTTTCGCCAAAACAAGATATGGAACCAAAAAAGAAGTGAAACAAGAACATACAACTAACATTATCATTAAACCTCCCATGGTCATAAATGTGGATGATGAAGATGAAATTTCTAAAATTGATGAGCAAGTGCATAATGAGCTTAATATGTTGTTTTCAAAGTCTATGAATTTATATGGGGGCAACCATGATGATCCTCATGATGAGAGTGACCCACCACATGTTGACCCTAGTGATGCTCCTAGTATGACACTTGTTGTAGTCCCTTTGGTTAGTTGTTCGCCTTCCCTATATGATGAGAAAGATTGGGATGCAAATGACCTGCTTTAGGTCAGCTCACATAGGCGGTACTTTATTTTGTGTTTTCTTGTACGTAATGTGATCTCTCATGTTGTGTTGCTAGGTGTGTCTTTGTGTTTGTGAGTTTATTTGGATGACCCTTGTGGCTCTTTTGGTACAAGCATAGAAAGGAAATAAGTTTTTCTTGACATTATTTTATTTGTATCTATATTCTTGTATATATCATAAACATTTTATTTTTGTCTCGTTTTCTCCTTTTGGGGATGATGCAAGGCGTTGGAATATTTAGGTCTTTTCCATTTTGACCCAAAAGTTTGTTTGTTTTCTCTCTATGTGCCATTCCTCCATTGTGTTTTTTGTTCCATGAGTATTTGGGGAATGATGTTAGTTTTGAGCTCTATTATATTACTATAACAAAGACATATACTAACCTTGGACCCATGGATCTCTTATGTGTTCATCTTTTGTCTTGTTGTTGCATTTGGGGACAACCCATTATCATGATGTAGCTTTATTTGGAAATATATCATTGGCATAGGGCTTTCCAAATAAGCTCTTGTGACCTTTTATTGCATGCCATTTATTGCTTTTCTACCTTAAATTAATTTCTCACAACATGGTGTTTAGCAATTTAATTAAGGTGGAGGCATACATTAGCATTATTTTCTTCACTTTGTTCACATGCATTGGACTTAGTGGTGCATTTACATTAGCATTATTTTCTTCACTTTATTCATCCACGTTCGACTTAGTGATGTGTTGACACTAACATTTTTTGCTTCACTTTGTTCACATGCATTGAACTTAGTGTTTTGTTGGCACAACATTTCAATAATTTTTGTAGCACCTTATCAAAATGATCAAGGATTAGAATTCTTGGTGTGGTTATGGGTACACACCTACTAAATATTGAACTTCACTAGACCTTTTGTGTTTCTCATTTTTCTACTTTGTCTTGGGGGCTCACCTAGTGAATATAAAAATTCACTAGTTTGAGTTGCCTTTTGTTTGTGATTCACTTAAAAAATAGTGGAATTTGTTAGTCAGTGATTCATAAATGACTTTTGGGTGTGGATCCTACAATAACGCAACTTTCCAGCTCATGATTATCCATACCCCCTATTGCATTTCATTTTGACATTGTGTATGTTGTATGGATCCATTGCATACATGTGTGTTCCTTTGTGCTTATGTTGTGTTGCCATAGGATCTTAGATCCCGGGGGCTTGTGTACTCCCCCTTGATCCTTAGTCATCCTATCATTTCAACATTTATACATTTGAACCCCTCTTGACATATATTTTCTAATTTAGTGTGATTCTAAGCGTAAGTTCATACTCTCACTAAAGTGGGGGCTAAATGTAGCATTGTAAATTATCACCATTGACATTTTCACACTATGTTTTCTTCCCCTTTAAGTTATTGGACCTAATTAAGCATTTAATTCCTGAAATTATGCATTCCACAACTTATTTTAAAATACATTCTGATAATTTGTAAGCATAAAAAAAATGATCTCATTTAATACTTTTCCCTCAACTCCTTAAAATTTGAAAAATAGGCCTAGGACATTGGTGCCTAGGGCGCCTATGTCCCCCCATTTTGGCTCCAGATTCAAATATGTCAGTGTCAATATTTTATTATTTGAAATGCAAATATCTAAAGCTGGCTATCGAGATTTAATTTTCAATAAATTAGAATAATATCATATAAATACCTAGTTATTGCATCATTTCAAACCTAACAAGAAATATATAACAAGTTGGAGAATTTATGATCAAGAAATTATCAAGAGCATGATTCAGAAAGTCAAGAGAAACCATTAAAGGATTTATTGCAGCAATTCAAGATCCAACATCACGTCAAAAATTATGTGAGTTTATGCAAGTTCATGTTTTCATATTGTTTGTGAAGGCTAATCTTTGTAGGTCTCCAAGCAATTCAATCCATTCAAGCAATCAAGAAAGTAAGATCAAGACCTTGAGGAGATGTGTCTGACTTTAGTCTTTCAAGGAGGCCATTGAAGAGTGGTGAGTTGCAACACTTTGTGGCTTCATCATTCCTTTCTATCATTTATCATTGACATTTCCATTGTGAAAGTGGAAACACTAACACAGGTTTTGACTAAGGGAAGCCCCTAAATGGCCCAACCTTTCTTCTCTCTTTGAATGTGCATGTTTCAAGTCTGAAGAAGATTGAAGATCAAATTTTTTTGTTGCAATTGAACCCTACACCTTGAAAGCTCATGAAAAATCAGTTACATAATTATTTGGCAATGATCCAAAAGTGTGACAAGTAGGAAATGAAAGATTTGATCTGACATCAGAGGACTATGAATATAGATCTGAATTTTCCCTACAAAGATAGTGGCACCTAGGACACCTATGTCCTACCTTTTTAGCTCCAAATTCGAATCACAGGTGCACAGTGTCCTGATCAGTCCCTTTCTCCAATATAATTTCTTCTATGACTTCTCAAATCTCATGCATTTGCATCAGAATAGTAATTTGCATCATTACATCAATTGAATCTTTGCATTTCATCCTTAGGACATTTCCATATTTGGTTAAGGACTAGTTGGGTGTAGGTCAACCGCATACCTTTTCCAAATCCATCAAACACCCATTACATCTCATTTTGAACACACATCACAACAAACATTCCAATGAAATTTGGGAAAGGTGTCAAACCCTAAGGTGAAAGCTCAAAGGTTTCCCTTTCCCCCTATTTCAATAACTAATTTGATAGCACTAATGGATGCAACTACTCCTAAATCCACCCTGCAAGAAATAATGAAGGGAGAGGTCAGACATTTTGACCCTAAGGAATGGATTCTTGTGGTAGAGCAATGCAAAGCAGTTTTTTGGCCTTAGCTAATAGAGTGCTAACAAAAATAATATATTCCTATCACTACATTAGTGATGAGGATAGTCTAACTTACAAAATTAAGGTGGGGATAAATGAGGAATTATTGGTTTGGGAGGATTACATCTCAATTTTGAATAGAATAAAAGCAACATCTATAGAAGATTTGATCAAAGTAGCAGTAATTGAAGAGGAAGATGAGGATAAACCTCCTAAATGGTTGAAGATTGCACAATTGAGAGTTAAGATGTTGAATAAGTGTAAGGATAAATTGAATAAAATATAGGTCTAGTTGAACAGGCTATAGCCAAGATTCAACATTTTGTTGAGATCTTGAATTGCACATTTTGGGAAACATCGACTTTAGTGAAATTTCCTAGTAAAATATTAGATGAGTTGATGAATTTAATACAAGGTCAAGTTACCCAAGCAGTTGTTGAAAAAATGATGAATAAGAAAGCACAACTCCACTCTTTCCAAGAGGAGTTAACTTCCTTTGTCCAATTATGTAAGAACAAATGAAGAGTTTGACTTTCAATCAGAGAATAAAGTTGCAGTATCACGAAGGCCCACCTATGGAGAAGATGAATGAAGTGATCTTTTCCTTCATCATTAACTTCCTTAATTAACTAAAGTTGGATTTCCTAGTTTTATTTTATTTTCAAATAAATTTAATAATAAATCAATGCCCGGGTTGTAATTTTAGATCTGGCATTGCATTCTTAGTTCACTTTCAGTTGTGCTTTTAGTTTCTTTAGTTTAATTTTAGTTGGTCTCAAAACTGAAATTGAGTTGCTTTAGCTAGCTTTTAGTTTAATTTCAATTAAACTCAAATAGATTTGGGGCACTGAAGTTAGTTTTAGTTAGCTCTTGTTTCAGATTCATAATTTATGGAACCTATTGTCCTATATATTTTTAATTTTGGATCATTCCAAAGGATCCAATTTTGATGTATTTTTGCAAGATAAACATACATTCTTAATGTGGGCTTCCTATTAACTTTGTGAAGAGCATATTTTGATGAATTGAAGGATTATGTCTATTTTGCATGTGTCTCAATCTAGTGTATTGGTGATGGTATGATTGTTCTATTTTACGAATTGAAAAAAATAGTGAAATATTGTATATGTTATTCTAGATTTGAGTATGATTTTGTCTCAGATCTACACATGTTTAATGACGTTCTAATTTGGTGAAATCTGAAAATATTATGTTTGATTTTATTTCCTTGGAAGATTGCATTATTGTTAATAGCAATTGTGTGAATGGCTATTTTCTTTCAATTAGTAGTTTTGTTACCTTGAATCTTTTTACTTTTCTTTTTAAGTCAATCTAAAATCATTGAGAAAGTGTGTAATAATTGATAAACCCGGTGTGGATAAATATGGATGTGTAATTCATTTTTTGAGTATTGGATCTATTATTTTCAATTGCATGTCAATTACATATCATTTCCAAAAAATATAACAATCTAGGTCCCTTGTTGAAACACATTAACAACATTCACCACATGGTCAAGACCCGACTCTCAAGGAACATTAGAGTAGTTTTTCTACTTTTCAAGAGTCCAGAAATAACTCATTATTGCTTAGCAAGTTGGATGTGCTAACACCATCCTCAATAGGATAAAATGGATCTAAATGGAATTTCCAATTTAGTGAGTGATTTATGATGCTATTATGATAGGTGAAAGGAATATACTATTTTTAGCCCATGAACTCATCTTCAAATTTTGGTGTTGTTTTTCTTGCTAGGTATTTGGGTGCCACTTTTTAAGGTGCTTTTAGCTCATGGATTTGTAAGTACCATTTGATGGTTTCATATAATGGGATGGATGTTTTGATAGTGATTTTATAGGTACTATTATGCTACAAAAATTATTTTTTATCTTTGGTTGGTGGTACTGCTATAAATGATTGCTTTGTAACATATTGTAATTTTTTAGATTACTAAATTATATATTAAGTTTCTTTAGATTATGGGGTTTTCTTCTCAAAATGGTTTTCCCCATATACACCTATGTTTTGGCATGATTTATTTTTATGTTTTTTATGTGTTCCTTCTTTATATAATTATAATGATATTAAAATTTACATAATTCTTTCCTCTAAGATTATTTTATGAATAATATTCTTGCACCTTTCTTCCATTCATAAATTCCATATTCCCAAACCCCAAGGCCCTCTTATAAATGCAACCTTGGGTATGATAATCACTAGACTTCTAGTCCCTCTTACATGTGCATCTTTGTCATGCAATTCCTTGGATCCCTACCATATTACATCTACTAGTCATGCATTTCCCTAGACCCTCATTATTCAAATGAAGGAATTCATCTACCACCTTGCATGACTATAGATGTCATTAATGACCTCTAATAAATATGATAAATTGGAGGGAAAATTTCAAATTCCTACCAATAGTTTGATAGAACTTAAATCTCTAAATTAAGTCAAGTGGTTCATTATTTTTTAATCTTTTTTAATTTTATCATCAAACCCTAACCTTGGTTTGTAGAATTGAGCAATTATATTATCTATTGGATTTGAGGATTAAAAAACCCTTGGGTTCTAGAGGTCAATGGATGAAGCTCCATTGATTTACTATAGTCTTGATTATGAAAACCATTTGGAATCCTAAGGGGAACTTTATATAGAGGTTACATTTGTACTTCAAATTATGAATATTTTAGTAGCATTTAGGGTACATTTTAGCATTCAGAATATTTTTAAAATATATTTATATTTGCATTAGACATAATTTTATAATACTTTAACATATTGGGAAGGAAATATACATAACCATTTGAAGAAAATATTTAATTTCATCATATTGAATACAAACAAACATATTTTATGTGTTATGGGTTTGCTAGATCTAGGCATTTCACATGAATACTTGGTGTGTGTATTTTTAATCTAAGTATTTCACATGAATATTTAGTTGAGGGTCATAACATGTCCATTAATTTATATTGTCCCCATGGAAAATATCACTTGAGTTTCTGAATATTTACTTTACATTAATGTTTGTGAGTGCTACATACTTTGAGATACATGATCATTTTAGGATTCACACGCATAGGTCAGAATGGAGGCAAAATATAATGAATTTTTTTTCTTACCATGTCATTTCTCATTTACTTGTGTTTCTATTTTGAGGTAATGCCTTAGTACATGTGCATAGTGACAAATGGCATGATCTTGTGTGAAGTTGGGCTCACACTCCTAACCTTTTTATCCATTTACACACAATTATCCTTATACACATAGCCTTGCCCTATCCATTTACACAAAGTATCCTATACAATTACCTTATCCACCTACTTATCATGCCTATATATGTGAGTACCTAAATATTTAGTTATTTTCTATCTATATTTTATTATTATCCCATTCCAAGACAAGTATGTGGTTATAAACTTTCCCCTTCCATTTTATAACTCAAAATTTGAATTTTATCAATTGGACCTATTCACCCTTCTACCTTGGGCCAACTAAACACATGCTTGGCACAATTTGATGCTACATGCTAGTATTTGAAGGCATTCAATGCATTCTTTCTAATAACCAAGAGTTCATATCCTAGTCAAGCATAAGTTTAGAGAATTGGAGTAATCAATGTTACACATTTCAATTTGATGAAATAAAAAGGTAAAAAATCTACATAAATACGAGCTTGCCTATCATTTTTTGTCTTGTTCATTTTTTAGTAGTTGATTTGGGATAACTTATCTTTGTATAACTAATCAACGACCCTTAAAATATTTTTTTAATACTTCCTAATCTACAAATATTTAGGTGGAGCACAACAAAAGGTCACACATTAGGTAAAATTGTACACATAAAAACCACTATTTGCTAGGATGAATCTAGAGCTCAACTTTAGGTCTTTAGCCCCAAATTCATTTGGACCCATCAACTTGTCCTCTTGTAGGCTAGAGATCTAATGAAGACTTAAATAGGTAGCTCATCAACAAAAAGGCACTTTGTTTAGATATGATATTAGAAAAATTCTAGAACCTTATCTATTTGACCTTTATTCTTAGATTTAAAACCAAGTATCGTCATTTATCTTCTTCAATTTAAAAAAATATGAATATCAATTTACCATTATCAATTATCATATTTAATTAAATCTAATTATACATATTTATATTTTACCTTCATTTTGTAATTATCAAACTAAATATCATCATTTATCTTATTCAATTCTAAAAATACAAATATCAATTTGTCATTCTCAACTACCATGTTTAATTAATCTTTTTAAAATAAAAGAGGGGTAAAAACTTTATTAAAACAAGGAAAAGTACAAAACAAGGCTGTTACAGAGCCCTATCCAAATCCACCAAGTGGTCCAACTGTTGAGACAAATCAGGGGTAATTGACCCCGATACAACACGTTCTAGTCTTGAAGATGATCTAAAGCCCATTTAGCCAAACCATCTACAACACCATTCCATTCTCTAGGAATATGAGTAAAAGTAATGAATTCTAGAGAAGTACAAAGGTTGAGAATCTCTTCCACAATCAGAGCCAACTGCCAACTAACATCATCTAAATTCTACCTATTCAACAGGTTCACAACAATCTGGAATCAGATTCACAAATGAACCTGCACCACCCCAATTGACTTCCACGCTTCACCGCCACAAGGATTGCCTGAGCCTCCATAAGATTATTAGAATGAAAACCCTTATACACCGAGAAGATAAACTGAACATCTCCAAAGCTATCTTGACCAACCCCACCAATGCCAGCATGACCAGGGTTTCCATGAGAAGAGCCATCAGTATTAAGCTTGAGGACCCTATGAGGAGGAGGGGACCATCTTCCCTCCCTATTCACCTTCGGGGTAGGATGACAACATCTGTTACGCCAAAGCTATTGATGCGGAGGAGGAAGATGAAGACGTTTAATTAATCTAATCCAATTATACATATTTACATTTATTTAACCTAAAATAAGCCAATTTTTTTTTTTCCATATGATATTTTTGTACCTACTATTCTAACCATCAATGAAAGTTCATTATAATTGTCATGTAACAAACAATAAATTTAATATAGAAACATTATGTAGCATTGCATGATGAAATAAAGAGTAAGAGCTGTTTGTATTTAGCTATGTCTCTGCATTGCCACTCAACCATCACTGCTACGTTTAGCACTAGATTCAATATAGAGGCTACTCAATGTCCAGATGTTACTTGGACACCATCAAACAAGGGGAAAACAATAGTGCTTTTACATGCAAGTCAATGTCCATAGGCTACCACCTAAAATGCTTAAATAATGGCATGCGTTTATTTATGGTGGCTAAATTTTACAGAGGTAAACATTTTTATTTTTTATTTTTTTTAGGATTGTACAAGTTGACTCATGCAAATGCTCAAATGATTTTTAATATTATTTAGGTACTCTCTAAGCTGTAGCTGTACAAATATAGGACTACTTCAGGTTGATATTACTGATGTACAATGGTGTGAAATTATTATAGTTAGTTAAAAAATTGGATTTGATTGTGTAGATTATTAATATTTCAGATCAAATTTTATGATTCATAGTCAGAATATGAAAGCAGGAGAAGAGAAAATTATAAAATATTTGAAAATTATTTATCTAGATACTGTCAAGTATCAATAATGCATATTGTTATACTCAATACAATATCTTTTAAAATATATATACTTTTAATTTTTTAAATCACATTTTCTTGGATAGTTTGATAATATTTTTAGAGATACAAAACAACTAAATTATAAAAAAATAGTATTAAAAGTTTATAAGTTATTTCAGTGTTGTGGTTTAATAGTAGGTATAGATATCTTATACGTTATCTATTCATAAATTTAACTGTAATTATTCAATAACTCCTGCATTGATAATTTAAACTAATTATGATAAAAAAATATAATCAATCCAATTTAACTGTAATTATTCAACAACTCCTGCATTGATAATTTAAACTAATTATGATAAAAAAATATAATCAATCCTCCCCTTCCTCATGATGAAAATAGATCGCATTGATAATTTAAACTAATTACGATAAAAAAATATAATCAATCCTCCTCTTCCTCATGATGAAAATAGATCAAAAAGTGTGAACTGTAACGTTGATTTTAAGAAAATTACAATTTTTATATAAAAATTTAATAGACTGAAAATTTAATATCTATATTACAATCAATCCATTAACCCAAGTCAAAACAATAAATGATGATTAATAAAACCGAAAAACTTGGCAGAGACATGTGAATGACGAACCCAAGTCCATATTAGTGGACAGTCAGTTAAAATTACATTAATATTGCAGGTTGTGGGAATCTATACTTGTCTTTTAATGTAAGTTACTGGAACAGATTAGTTAACCATACATGCTTGACTAGAACAAAACTTTTACTTGCTAGCTGCAGATCTTAAAACATTTTTTTCAATTTTCTCATCCACTGAAAGCAGGAAACATTTCCTGCACAACAATTCCAATGGTGTAGACCAAATCAAAACATATGTTCAGTTTTTTCTTCACTACCCCCTCTAAAAATTAAACCAAATAATTGAAAGAGATATACAATGATTTCATGAGCTTACAGAATCAGTGAACATTTTTAACTATAATTTTCTTAGGCCACTTTGCACCAGAAGATATAAAACATAGAGCATGCATGAATCTAGACTGTGCAAGCTTTCCTTCAATCTACATTAACTTTCTTAGGCCACTTTGCACCAGAAGATATAGAACATAGAACATGAATGAATCTAGATTTTGCAAGCTTTCCTTCAATCTGTAATAAATTTTACATTTCCCAAAAAGAGAAATAACAGTTTGGAGTTCCACTAAGGTGACCTAACTGCATGGATGCAATCAGGTGAAACTGTTATAGATCTTGAGTCATAGTATTAAACAAAGAAAACAATGTATCAGGAATCATTAACTGATTTGAGAGAATTACCCAATGCATCATGGGGAGCATTAGTGGTAGTGCTCCAAATATTGGAGAGTGTCTGCAACAAATGCACTTGCATTTTCAAGAAGAGAATATACTCAGCAGTCTCCTGAAACAGAACATCCACACCCATATTCCTGCCACCAGGAATGAGCCTCTGCAGCTTCTTCAACCTTCTGTATAGACAATGTGACTGAGTAGGATTAGAATTATGATTTGGATTACCCATTGCTGATCTTAGTCTGCTAGGGCTGTGATAAAATCTTGATCTTCTTGGTGCTCTTTTTCTCAATCCAACAACCCTCTTGATAATATTTCTCCCTTTCTCTCTCACCAAAATAGAATTTTTCTCACAACCCATTTTTCTAAACTTCTTCTCCTTCAAGACCATCTGAAAAAGATGGCTGAGTTCCACACTCTCAGGCAAATCACGCATGAGGCTCCTTGGCCTGAAACCAACCTTCTGATTGACAGAGTTGTCACAGCTCTCCATGTCTAATTTAACAAATACTTGTGAATGACAAAGGCAAAGGAAGAGATATCAGGAAAGGAAAAAATCAAAATGGGCTACAAAAAAGATTCAACATGAACATGAAAAAGAAATATACTCACTACAAATAAATATAAAGCAGTGCAAACACGAGTGTATATGGAGGCATATATAAATGAATTTATTTCTGTTGCTGGTCTCTTGGGTGTGTATATCACTATTGAGGTATATTCTTTTTGTACAAATGTGTTCTAGGGGATATATACAGTGGTGAGTTTTTATTGTTATAAAAGGCTGACAGAATGCTGAGGGAGAGCATGTGAGCAATGAATATGATTAATGCACTCACACGGAAGGACTCTGCTTTGTTTTGTCATCCACCAAACGGTCATGCACTTAAACCCTACACCTTGACAACTCGCATAAAGTTAGTTATAAAATTATCTGACAATGATCCAAATGTGTGACAAGCGAGAAATGAAAGATCTGATCTAACATTAGAGGACTGTGAAAATAGATCTAAATTTTCCCTACAAAGACAGTGGCACTTTTTCTAGATTTGAATCACAGATGTATAGTGTCTTGCTCAGTCCTTTTTCTAGTATGATTTCTTCTAAAAATTCTTAAATCTTTTATATTTGCATCAGAACAGTAATTTGCATCATTAGGTCAATTGAATAATTGTATTTCATTCTTAGGAAATTTCCAAATTTGATTAAAGGTTGGTTGAATCACATATCAGATTGTAAGTCAATCACATACCTTATCCAAATCCATCAAACCCCATCACATCTCATTTCACACACATCACAGCAAACATTCTAATGAAATTTGAAAAAGGTGTCAAACCATAATATGAAAACTCAAAGGTTTCTCTTTCCCCCTGTTTCAATAACTAATTTGATAGGACCAGGGGATGTAGCTACTTCTGAATCCACCTTGCAAGTAGTATTGAAGGGAGAGGTCAGACATTCTAACCCTGAGGGATGGATTCGTGTGGTAAGAGTAGTGGAAAGTAGATTTTTTGGCCTTAGCTACCAGAGTGCTAACGAAAAAAATAAATTCCTATCACTGCATCAGTGATGAGGATAGTCTAACTCAACAAATTAAGGTGGGGATAGACAAGGAATTACTGGTTTAGGAGGATTACATCTCAATTTTGCATAGAATAAAAGCAACATCTACAAAAGATTTGATCAAAGTAGTGGTAATTGAAGAGGAATATCAAGATAAACCTCCTAAATGGTTGAAGTCTGCATAGTTGAGAGTTAAGACGTTGAATAAGTGTAAGGATAAATAAAATAAAATAGAGGCTTATTTGAACAGGCTATGACCAAGATTCAACATTTTGTTGAGATCTTGGATTGCACATTCTGGGAAACGTCAGCTTTAGTGAAAGTTCCCAGTAAAATACTAGATGAGTTGAAGAAGATAATGCAAGGTCAAGTTACCCAAGCAATTGTTGACAAAATGATGAATAAGAGAGCACAAATCCATTCTTTCCAAGAGGAGTTAACTTCCTTTGTCCAGTTACAGGAACAAATGGAGAGTTCAAAGTTTCAATCAAAGAATAAAACTACAGTATCACCGAGGTTTGCCTATGGAGAAGATGAATAAAGTGATCTCTGCCTTCAATGACAACTTCCCCAGTTAACTAAAATTGGAGTTCCAGTTTTGTTTTATTTTCTAATAAATTTTGTAATAAATCAATGCCCAAGTTGTAATTCCAGATCTAGCATTGTATTATAATTTCTCTTTCAGTTATGCTTTTAATTTCTTTAGTTTAAGTTTAGTTGGTCTTAGAACTAAAATTGAGATGGTTTATTTAGCTTTTAGTTTAATTTCAGTTAAAATCAGATAGATTTGGGGTGCTGAAGTTGGTTTCAGTTAATTCTTGTTTCAGATGCGCAATTTATGGAACCTATTGTCTTATATATTTTTAATTTTGGATCAAAGGATTCAATTTTGATGTATTTTTGCAAGATAAACTTATACATTCTTAGCGTGGATTTCCTAATGACTTTGTGAATTTGATGAATTAAAGGATTATGCCTATTTTGCATGTGTCTCAATCTGGTGTATTGATGATGGTATGCTTGTTCTATTTTTCTAAATTGAACAAATTAATGAAATATTGTATGTTATTTTAGAATTGAGTATGATTTTGTCTCAAATCCGTGCATGTTTAATGGCATTCTAATTCGATGAAATCTAAAAATATTATGTTTGGTTTTATTTTCTTGGAAGATTGTATTATTGCTAATAGCAATTGTGTGAATGGCTATTTGCTTTAGCAGCGGTTTGTGAGATTTTGTTTAAACATTCAGAATTGATTAATGGAACAGATTTTTTCATTGTCTATTTAATTTGGAATTCATTTAACTCTCTCTTGTTACCTTGAATCTTTTGACTTTTCTTTTTAAATCAATCTAAAGTCATTGAGAAAGAGTGTAATAATTGATAAACCTGTTGTGGATAAATATGAATGTGCAATTCATTTTTTGAGTATTGGATCTATTATTTTCAATTGCATGTCATTTACATATCATTTCTAGAAAAATATAACCATCCAGGTCTCTTGTTGAAACACATTAACAACAATAACTTTGCTATCCCACATGATCAAGGCTTGACACTCAAAGAATATTAGAGTAGTTTTTCTACTTTTCAAGAGGAGCAATAACTCATTATTTCTTAGCAAGTTGGATGTGCTAACACCATCCTCAATAGGATATAATGGATCTAAATCCAAAATGTCAAATTCAGTTCTTGTGATTTATGATGCTATTATGATAGGTGAAAGGAATATATGATTTTTATCCTATGAACTCATCTTCAAATTTGGGTGCCACTTTTTAGAGTGGTTTTAGCTCATGGATTTGTAAGTACCATTTGATGGTTTCATATAGATACTTTTGTAGAAGTTGAGAAATCCAACTTCAGACTCCAAGATCACCTACATGCAAATGGATACCTGTCACAAGAAAGAGAATGGATGGAGAAAACAAACAAGGGTTTGATGCTCTAAAAAATGGAGAAATTATATTATCAGAACAAAAGAGAATTCAATGTAAAATATACAATTGGATCAATCCTTATAAAAGGAGATCATGCAAACCCTAAGGAAACCCTAATAGGAAAAACCCTAAAAGAAGCCCTAATAGGAAAAAATTTAATAATTAATATAATTATTAAATGTCACTTTATGCAAACTAACGTAAAATCTTAAGAAGGGAATAAAAGAAACTTAATTAACATAATTAAGTTAAAAAATTTACTCTAACATGTAGAAGTTGAGAAATCCAACTTCAAACTCCAAGATCACCTGCATGCAAATGGATACCTGTCACAAGGAAGATAATGGATGGAGAAAACAAACAAGGGTTTGATGCTTTGAAAAATGGAGAAATTATATTATCAGAACAAAAGGGAATTCAATGTAAAATATACAATGGGATCAATCCTTATAAAAATAGATCATGCAAACCCTAAAGAAACCCTAATAGGAAAAACCCTAAAAGAAGCCCTAATAGGAAAACATTTAATAATTAATATAATTATTAAATGTCACTTTATGCAAACTAACGTGAAATCTTAAGAAGGGAATAAAGGTAACTTAATCAACATAATTAAGTTAAAACCTTTACTCTAACACCCCCCTTTAAGATGAGCAACAATGCAGCTACAAACAAATACAAGAAAGCAAAGGTAACTACACTGCAAGAAGGCAAACATGGGTTTCGACAACTAGGTCAGATTAGGTACCCAAATACAACCAAATCTCTGAAAAGTGGAGAAATAGAGAAAACCTCATGGGAAAAGCTCTACTCCAAAAAGAGATGCAGAAAGTTAAGAAGAACATCACTGAAGCAGAAGAAGCTACAAACAATTGTCGAAAGATAACTGCTATGGTGTTGAAGAACCTCCATTGAAGATAGGATGATTGGGATCAAGAAGACAACAATCTGCATGAGTGCCCCAAATGACACTACTCGAGTTAGATGGAAAACAAAGGCAAACACCTGGAACGAAGATACAAATGGCACAAGTACCAATAGTCTAAAAACACTGATCAACTAAGAATGGAAGATTCCTTCCAAAGCGAAACCAAGGAAGAATTAACATGAATAGTATAATACCCCCCCATAATGCTGAACTGGGAGAGCTTGACAGATCCACTGAAATGGTGTGTAACACCCTATAGTGCATGAAGAAGAAGATACAACATCTAAAAGTGCACAAGAAAGCCCCTGCAACTAAAAAAGTGGTGTGCAAAACAAAACACACATGCATGAGGATGGATTCATATGGATCCACTGTCGTCGTGGAGGGACACTCACTGGAAAAAAGTGTGATGGCAAAATAAAGGCACTACACAACCCCCCATGACACTTTATAAAATAGTGCGAGTACAAAAGATGGCACAACCTTATGTGCAAAATCCCCAAAAATACATGGCACAACCTTATGTGCAAAATCCCCAAAAATACAGGTACAATAGTGTGGCACTTTATCTCAGTGCGTTTACATAAAAGATTGCTTACAAATGATGTTCAAAATGCCCAAAAAAAGACAAAAAACTAAAAATACATGAAAAACAGCAAAAATCGAAGCATCGCATGCAAACAAAAAGTTTCCAAGAAAGAATATGTCTAGGTAATTCACCAGAGTGTGAAAACACAAAAAAATGAATAAAATATACCTCGAGTGAAATCTAGAAAAATTACATGGATGGAACTGAAGAGCTCTGAAATATGGTTCCAATGCCACTAAGATCGCAAAAAACGGAGAAACAGATCAAAAGTTATGAGCTCGGGATTGAAAGCAGTTCCTTTGACTTCAACTGGCTATAGAATGCACCAATAGAAAAATGAAGTGATGATACCCACATCACTAGAAAGTTGAAAGAACTAGCTTTCCGATGATATCTCATTTTCCAAAAAATGATATTGTATCCCCAAGATATAGCAAAATGAAAAAAAAAATAGTTGTATTAGGGCATTTTGGGGTACATCAAAGGCTAACTGGGTGCAAATTCATAGCTCTTGGGCGTTGGCCGATGGTCTCCCATATGACTACACCCTACAAAAATGCAAAAAGAAAACCCTTCGCTAGGCGGGTGGCAGGCGCGTAGAGCGATGGTGGCGCCACCCTAGGCGATAAAGCCCCTCTGGGCCTACGATGTGACTGGGGCTCGAGGTAAATGGGCCATGGGAATTTGTTGGAAGAAAATTTCGATAATGGGGAGCAGAAGGCCAATAGTTGAACAAACGCTAGTGGAAGGAAGTGTGACCGATGGGAGAATGAGTGGAGGAAGTATAGGCTGACTGGAGGTAGGTGGGGTTAGATGGGACAGCTGACAGGATATGTCGGTGGTACAAAGGTACTAGTCCGCAGAAAAATCCCACCAAATAATATGCCTCCAAATAAATTTTATTGCACCCAAAAAATATTTGCAAATAGCCCGAAAAATAAAACCTGATGAATATTGCAGACCATAAAAAATTAAAATAATTTTTTATTCTACACAATCGTACCTGGCCTTGGGTGGGTCGTAGGAACTTAGGGCAATTTTTTTTTGCTTCCTTGATCAACTGTAGCCAAAATCAACGAATGAACAATCGATTTAGGGGTTTTTGGATGCTGTGAATCCAACGGTGAGGTCCATTTGGGCCCAAAGTGCTTTGAAATTGCAAGTGATTCCCTGGATCAAAAAATGCAAACCCCAAAACTGTGAATGCTTGATCCAACCTTGTAGCTCAAAATAGCTCCAAATTCTTCAAACAACAATAGGCATGCAGTAGGAAAGTTTTGATACCATGTAGAAGTTGAGAAATCCAACTTCAGACTCCAAGATCACCTGCATGCAAATGGATACCTATCATAAGGAAGAGAATGGATGGAGAAAACAAACAAGGGTTTGATGTTCTGAAAAATGGAGAAATTATATTATCAGAACAAAAGGGAATTCAATGTAAAATATACAATGGGATCAATCCTTATAAAAGGAGATCATGCAAACCGTAAAGAAACCCTAATAGGAAAAATCCTAAAAGAAGCCCTAATAGGAAAACATTTAATCATTAATATAATTATTAAATGTCACTTTATGCAAACTAACGTGAAATCTTAAGAAGGGAATAAAGGTAACTTAATCAACATAATTAAGTTAAAACCTTTACTGTAACAACTTCTCCTATTTATGGGATAAATGTTTTAATAGTGAGTTTATAGGTACTGTTATGCTACCAAAATTATTTTTTTATCTTTGGTTGGTGTTAATTCTATGAATGATTGCTTTGTAAGTGTTTTGAATTTTTTTAAGATTACTAAATTATATATTGAGTTGCTTTAGATTGTGGGGTTTTCTTCTCAAAATGGTTTTCCCCATATACACCTATGTTTTGGTATGATGTTTTTATGTTTAATAGGGGTTCCTTCTTTATATAATTATAATGATATTAAAATTTACACAATTCTCTCCTCTAAGATTATTTTAGGAATAATATTATTTCAACTTGCTTCCATTCATAAATTCCATATTCCCCAAATCCCAAGTCCCTCTTATAAATGCAACCTTGGGTATGTGAATAACTAGACTTCTAGTCCCTCTTACAAGTGCACCTTTGTCATGCAAATCCTTGGATCCCTGCCATATTGCATCCACTAGTCATGCATTTCCCTAGACCCTCATTATTCAAATGAAGGACGTGACCTATCACCTTGTATGACTATAGATGTCATTAATGACCTCTAATAAAATGTGAGATCCCTAAATGATGAAGAAATGATCTTATTTATAGGATTTCTGAGGAAAAATCAAATAAGAGAAGGGAATGAGGATGAAGACATGAGATAATTGAAAAATTAGTAGAGTCAACTCAACTGCAAAATATAAATTTTCATTTTGAAGCATGGAGAGATAATAATGAATTATTTAATTTGATTAATAGATAATTGTGGACATAAAGTTTCCATTTTGAAGATTGAGTTGATTGGTAGATGAAGATGAAGTTTCCAAAATGAAGGAAAGTTAATGATTTAGGAAAGATTTAGATTCCAAAATTGAGATAGAGTTAACCAAGAGAAAAAAGATGGAAAGATTGAAGAAAGAAGTAAGTGTAATAAATAAATAAAATTTATTTATTTGCACCTACATGGACAATTAATTAAATTGTTTAGCTATACAAGAATTTAGAAATTAGTTAGTTAAATAAATATATTTATTTAATTATGATGAATATTGGATTCTAAATAATTAAAGATAATTATTTAAAAAGTGATTGACTAATTAAACAATTAAAATTGATTAATTAACCTTAGATAATAGTTTAGAGTAATTAAATAATTAAAATTATTTAATTATATGGATAAGAAGAAATATGAACTTAGAGAAACAAGATTAGTCTAATCAAATAATAAGATTATTTAATTTCGACAATTTTTAGTGCCTACATTTTGTCCCTATTTGAAGCAATGTTCAAAGTAACATTGTTTCAAAGAAAAGAAAAGTAGCTAAAAAGAAAAATTAGAAGAGATGAAGAAGATGATGATATGCCCAAGTCAAGTGAGAAATGGAAAATTAGAAAAGATGAGATGATCGAGATGATTGATGCCCTCTTGAGAGATTACTTGTGCATTAATGGCATGGGGGATCTCTCAAAAGAAGATAAGAAGAAGAATTTAAGATGAAAGATGGAAAATGATGGATGAAAAATATTAAAATATGGATGCAATAAAAATGATTATCACTATAGTGATGATGATGATGTGTGATGTTGACTTTGAGATTAGCAAGCTTTATTTGATATAGCAATGGATGTTATGTACTAAGGTATATAAGACCAAGGTGAAAATGTATCCAATGCATGGATTGATTCTCAAGCAAACTAGAAATAGAAAATTGGATGGCCCAACACTCACAAGGTGTATGAAACTCTTGGTGGATCTATGATGAGACAACCATCGGACATAACACACATAAATAATAGACCTTGCCCCAATTTATACCATGTCAAAGCACACAATGATATGAAATGATCATGGTAACTTTGACTAGGAATAGCATGGGTAAAATGATAAATCCAAAGAAAGATCAAAAGATCAAAAAGATAAAACAAAGAAAAAGAGAAGCAATGATCAATAGACACACAATAATACAAATTTTTGCCAAGGTGCGGGAAGGACTAAAGGATGGATTTGGATCATGTTTTGTTTTAGGAAGGAAACAACTTGTATAAGAAAAATGTCTAGTTTTGAGAAGGAAACATCCTATATAAGATAAGTTATGGATAATAAGGAAATGTTCACGATGGCAAAGGATTATTTTGACTACATGTTATCTAGGTTGATGTTGATCTCTAAGATTTTACGTTAAAATCACATTTTCAAGTGTGTTGTTTGATGGTATAGAAACACATGTCTATGTTTGAGGTCAACTTGTGTTTATTGATGGGATGGTATGTTATGGATGGTATACTATAAGAACCATGAAAAATAGATATGAAAGATACATACAAGAAAGAAAGTAAGCATGCACAAGGATACAAAGACAAACATGATCTTGCCCCTAGTTAAGCTGAAACCAATTGATTGATTAATGATGATGATGATGACATTGTCTATATGGGAAGGATATATCCCAAAAACAATGCAAGGATTGGGAAATAAATATCCCAATGATGATAATGTGACTAAAGGATCAAATTTTTCAACAAGGTTGCTAACAAAACCAATGTATGTTTTGGATGACATGCTAGATCGCATAGCAAGTTTGTATGGATTAGGATTCTTGTATTTGGATAGAATAACCTTATGATTGGATGGGATAGTGGAAGGATGTTGGCTAGGTGTATTAGAATCCTTGAAACAATGACAAGGGAAAACCAAGTCTTGTGATAGGTATGAAAGGATAATGGATTTCTTTGGTAAAGGATAGGATACATGGGGATAATTGGATGGAGGATTTAAGATATGATCTCCAAGGACTATGTCGCATAGGAATAACTTATTTTCTCCAAGATATGGGTTTGGATAGTGTTATATATGCAATGGAATTATATTTTACTATGCATGGACAAAGAATTGTCATGTTGAGATTTTTTCAAAGCATGATTTATGTTTGTGCCCCAGTCCTTACCAAGATCAAGGTGCATAGGGAAGATGGATGGAAATGATGTGGATTGGATGGATGGATGGAAAATTTCATGACAAAGGTATGGAATATGAGACAAATTTCCCCCAAGTAAAATGGTCCATATAGATATTTGATCTTACACATGACACCTTTTTGTCGGGTTTTCATCATGGTACTTATCCAAAGTGCCATAAGAATGGTTTTCACTATTGGATGATTTTTTCTCTTTACTATTTTATTTTTTTCATTTTTTCATTTTTTTGGATGGCCTTCATGTTTAGATGATCATTGATTTTTCCAAATCCTTTGATAGTGTTGATGTAGATGTTGGTGTCATGATATGCCGATAGTGACCTCTATGGAGGAGTTGCCTTCTCAGGATCATGGCACTTGTATACAGTTGATGGATACCATTATCATCCTTATTAATACTAAGGTCGACCTTATCGAAATACACACATTGTGATAGATTTCCATGGAAGTCCTTACGATAAAGTGTTGTTTCCAAAACATGATGGATTTGTGAAGTAGGATTTTTATACTTCAACTGAGATGTTGGATTATGATGGATGATTGTAGATGTATTTGGTAGTTTAGATGTAGGAGTTTTCATTTTCCAAACATGGGGTGATGGATGATGGAGCTTAGATTTTTTCTTGGGATAATATTTGGAACCAACACTTTTATATGCTTTGTGTGATGACCATTTTGAAGGAGGTGGACATTTTTTATATATGGGAAACCTCTTTTCTTGTCACTCCACATGTTGATTGACTTCTGGTTTTAGATTATTTTCTTTGCTTGATCTATTTTTCTTTGGGATCCATTTTAACTTTAGTTGTCCACTTGGATTTTTGTTTGATTTAATGGCATTTGACATATGATTTTTGATTTTGTATTTGTAAGATATTTTTTTTGGTTCCAAATGGAAGGTTTAATGAATTGGGAATGATGGCTTATGGTGTGGATGAAAGGAGTGTTGGTAGAAATCTTATAGTAAGGAATACACATAAATCCTATTTTAATGTTTGTATTAGATAAATTATCCCCTAATATCATTGAGGAATCACTAAAATCATTTGATTTGTTGATTGAAGAATATCCAAGACCTTGATGTCTAGGATTTTCATGAAATTGTATTGGTTCTAGAATTATTTGCTCATTAGGCCTAGTCCTCTTCCTTGATATTGCATACTCTAACAAATTCTATTTACAATGGGGTGTATTTTGTTTTGGAAGCAAGATGCTAACCCATCATTATTTAGTTGAAAACCATGAATGCTTGTTATTTTCTCTTTTGTAAGAAAACCCAATTTGAAAAAGGTAGATGGTCTTAGTTGATGGGATATTTTAGCTTTATCCTTATGCGGGATAGCCTCTTGATTGATATCTTTGACTTGATTTTATGAAATATTGGATTCTAATGGCTCTTTATAAGTGCTTCAAAGTTGATGTAAAAACCTTCTTCATGGTCATCTTCTGAAATGTCACCATAAAGTCCTGTGAATTCGGCTATAGCTTGGTCATTTGCAAATATGTCTAGAGTAGGAGACTCTTGTTTTGAAGGAAGATCATCTATGTTTCTAGTGGAAGAAAATGTCACATTTTTATAAATAGAGGCGATAGGAGTTTGGATAGGATCAATTTCAAGTTTTTGATCATGGATGGTATAAAGGTCGATGAGGGGATCATTTTGGATTTCATGATCAATGGTAGGATCTTGATTAAAGATAGGCTCATCTTGGATGTCATGATTGGGAATAGGATCTTGATCAAAGATTAGATTAACTTGGATATCATGATCATCTAGAGAGGATTTTTTGGATAGCTTGATATTGATTTTTCTTGGAGTTTATTTCATCATGCTTTGAACTTCTCTCTTGACGTAGATCAAATGGTTTGGGTAATGGAATGCGGTTTTGGAAAATGATAAGATCTTCTTGAATGGACTCTGAGTTTTGGCATGACAATAATGGAGTTTTAATAAGATCTTTTGTAGGTGATGGAGGGCATGATGATGAAAGATGATTGGATGGTGTAGGATTAGCAATGTGATAAATGATCACCTAACTTTATTTTCATGTAGGATTCAGGGTGATCCCACAATAGTGGTTTACACTTTCTGGGAGATCCTGGTTTTTGTTGAAATCACATATTTTTAGAAAATATAATGATTTAAGCCTTGAAAAATTCCATTTAAATGATTCCAATTGAAGAGGGTTTGATCAAACCACTTTAGATCAAACCCCCTTAGATAGAACCCCGCTAGTTTTAAACCATGCCTATAACAGAGTCTCCTTTATACCTATCAAAATGTTGATTAAAAACCACTTTTGATTTACCTTTTGGGAGATCAAATGAATTCATTTAAAATTCATTTTTTGTAAGTATGTAGTCCTTATTATAAGCTTTTCAAAAAATATAATTTTCAATAGATTTAATTTTATTATTAATTTATTTTTTATTTCTTGTGAATGTAGGTTTTTCACCAAAAATCAAGCTCTCTATTCTTCACATGTGGAAAAATAACATATTTTCAAAATTATCTATGCACTAGATATTGATGTCCTTGATCCAATAAAAAAATAAAATTGAATTTCAATACATATAAAAAAAGTTATGTTTTAGCGAGTAAATCATGTCTAAATTATAACTGGTTTGACTTTGAAATTTAATTAAGAAAAAATTATTCAATGAAATGTTATGAAACCAATTACATGCACTAGATATCATAGTTACGAATCTAAATTAAAAAAAAATAGACTTTTATCCCTCATAGAAAAAGGTTGTGTTAGCTAGTAACTTCACTCTTTAAAAATAATGTTTACTATCAAAAACTAGTTTTTGAAGGAGATGGAAAAATAAGTGTAATCTAATTCCAAAAAATTTGAAAAAAAAAAATTTAGAATCTATAAACAAAATGTCACAAATCACTAGTTTGCATCATCTTCAAATTTCTCATGGTTTAGCCGCTATAGGTGCCCAAAAGTGAAGATTTAGTTTAAAAATTTCAATTTAATGTCCAATTTGGCCAAAAATTGTAAACCAGTATTTTGAGATCACCTGTCAAACAAGTTTCTTTGCTAGTTGTCCTTGGTGAGCATTGCTAAACATGTTTTTATTGGACAAGTTTGTGGATTGGAATGGAGGGGATTGTAATGGCTTAGTGGATGAAGGATTGTGAGTTTAGGTAGAGGCTATAAGACTTTCTTGGTTTGGTGAAGGGGATGAAAATGTAGGATATGTGTGGGAGATAGGAATTTGCGATATCATTTGTGTAGAGGAAGACTTTGGATGAAATATTAGTTTCCCTTATCAATGTTAGGATAAGGATGACTAATGGATGTTTGTTGGGGATCAATGGTATAGATTGTGTTAATTGGTTCTTGATATTGAGGATAGATGGGTGGATGATTAGGGCTTATGGTTTGTTGGTAAGTAGGTTGGAATGTTGGGGTTTGTTGTAATGAGGGGTAGATGGATGGCTAGCTAGGTATTGTGCATGATTGGTATTGATAAAGCATATTGTATTCAACTTGACTATGAAAAATCTCAAGGTAAATCAAAGACATGGTTATAAACTTGGATTTGAATGGACAATGGGATTGTTTGGTTGGATAAGTTGGTGGAATCCTCTATATGCTACAAGGGCACATGAGACCTAATCCGTGAATTTGAAAGTGCAAGAAATTCAAACAACCACGAGAAGAGGGTAACCCACTCTTTTCCTTCACTTCCCCTAGGTATAAAGTTCTTGGGAGCTTAGCTCGAATGATAAACGCACAACTTCCAAGAGGTGTGTCTTTCAATTCACCCCCCACTATTTATACTCCATTGGAACATTGGAGTTGAGGTCATCCTCTAGGGTGATGAAATCCCTAGATAGGTCCGCTAAAAAGAAAAGGAAAAAGTGGCATTTTTTATTCTTAAGATCACGCAAGCATGCGAGAGAAGAACATACACACACACACACTCTTCCAGGATTAAAAGATGCTTGTTCTTTAATTAACCAAATTGAAATATGAATTTTTCATTTTAATCCTTCATAGAAAACATTTGAAAAGATAGACAAAACAAGCAAGGCACTAATAAGAAAAGGAATAATTGGTGTTTTTGATTCTGAAGATTATGCAAGCGTACGAGAGAAGAGTATACACACTAATAACTTCCTAGTCGTGGCAAACAATATTTTTTAATTGCACCAAGGATTGAAATGTGTGGTTCAATTTAAAGCACCAATTGAAATATGCAAGTTGTTGTTAATTGTTAAGACCAAATTAAAATGTGCAAGTTGTGTTGTTCAATTTTAATGCACCAAGGGAAAATGAAGATTGGAGGTTCAATTTTAAATACCAAAATAAAAATGTGAAGATTGTATGGTTCATTTTAGATGCACCAAATTGAAATGTGAAGATTGTAGGTAAATTTTAATGCACTAAATCAAAGTGGTCAAGTTGTATTGTTCAATTTTAGTGCACCAAGGGAAAATGAATTCATTTTAAAGCACCAAATATAAATGTTCAAGTTGTGTTGTTCAATTTTAGTGCACTAATTTGAAATGTGAATTCATTTTAAAGCACCAAAATAAGTGTGGATTCCTAAACTATTCAAAAATGTGCAAAACCCACTTGTTAGTACTATTTTTGCAATAATTTTCTCTCAATGTTTTACCACAAGTTGCAAAAATGATTAGTGAAAGCCAAACAAACCATTAATATTATTGTGTTCAATTTAAAGAAAAAAATCAAAAAAGTGTTAGAGTTATCTTGCATTAGCTAATAATTAATTAATCTTTAATTGATTATTAGTCTAATTTATTTTCATGCACTTAATCTAAACTTAGGATTGCTTTATTTAGTTAATTAAGTGTTTTTTTGTTAACTGAAGTGAGTACCATTTAGGGTTTTGCTCCTATAATGCACTCAACCCTCATTGTAATTATCTCTCTTGCTTTCATATCTTTTTGAGAGTCTCTTCCTTGTGTAGTTTTTTTCTTGTTGAGGAATATTGAATATATTGTTTGCAAATCTCTTGCATGAAAGGAGTATTTTTTTGTTGCTTGATCCTGTGGCTCATGATTTTGTGCTTGTTTCACAATTCTAACATAGTATCAGAGTATGGACTCATCGAACCCATTCTCGATTTATGAGGTTTTTTCTTCAGCAAGGGTTTGAAGCTCATATCCAAGATCATTTTTAATCATGGAGGTAGATGTGAACATTCATCAATGCATGAACTATTTCATTTTTTGCATTTTTTATAAAATAAATGCACTGTACCTGAATTTTTTTCCATGCACCTCCAAAATTGGTGGATATCTATTTTGATGATTTTTTTGCTAAATTTAGCGAAGTTCTTTTTTGCCCTACTCAACCGCTCTTTGTTGGACTTTTTAGTTTTGCACCTCATATTCCAAAGGCTATATCTCAGTCATTCGGTGGTCTTTTCCAATGCATTAAATATTTTAAACAGGGTCAAATTTCATGCTCTTCATAGTGGTATAGGTGGTTTCGAATTTTGACTTCTATTTTTTTTTCATAATTCATTTTTCTCAGTGTTGTTGTTTAGTTCTTGTTTTAGAGACTTTGACGGGTCATATCTTCTGCATCTAGACTTCTTTTTGGGTGTTTTTTTTTTTTTGTACTTCATCATGGTGATACTAGTTTTATTTTTCTATCAGAGAATTGTATTTTTAGCATGTAGTCCTTTTTTGGACATTATGGGCTCCCATTGTATGCAATTCTTGTTATGTAAACACACTAAAATAAAGTGCCTCTATATTTCACATGATTATTGGGATTTTGCACATCACTTTGTGCCTTATTATACTCGCACTATGCTATAAAGTGTCATGGAGGGTTTGATGTTTTCCCTTTGTTTACAATCATTCATTTTTCAAGTGAATGTCCCTTCCATGACAACAACCTCATGTGTGTGTGCCTTTTGTTTGCACACCCTATATATGTGTTGGTACTTTCATGTTTGCATGTTTAGATGTTCTTGATTCTTCTTCATGCACTTCTTTTTGGAATTTAGTTTTAATGTACCTATCATGCCTCTCCCTTTTCAACATTATGGGGGGGTTTCTACTATTGGTGCTAATGCCTCCTTGGGTTTGTGTTGGAGTGATTTATGTATATAGTATTTGTTCCTATGTACTTTCAGATGCAATGGGTATATTTTAGTGAGATGGATCACTTACCATATGGACACTCTTTCATTCCTATTTTTGGAGACAACCTTCCATTTTCACTTGATCAGTTCTTCAGAATTTTGGTACCTTTTCCATCTGCATCTTAGAGTTCTAGGTGTTTGCCTTTGTTTTCCATTTGATTAGAGTAGTGTCATTGGAGGAACTCATACAAATTATTTTCTTCTTGATCCTAATCATCATTTGTTTCAGCGAAGGTTCTTGTTTAGGCATTATAGCAGTTATTATTCAACAGTGTTTGCAACTTCTTCATGTTTTAGTGGTGTTCTTTTGTTCATCCTGTGTTCCTATCTTTTGGGAAAAATTTGTGTTGCAGGCTTCTTTAGTCCTTCACTTGTATTTATCTCTTTTGGATAGGATTTTTCTCCTATAGGGTTTTTCTCCTTTTTCTCAAGTTTTGAGAAATATTTTGTTTGTACGTGGGTACCTCATCGAGCCTTGTTTTTCGAGACCCATCATGCATTATTTTTAGGGTTTTTATCTACTCCCTAGGTTCATCTTAAGGGGGGTGTTAAAGTTATCATGCATTAGCTAATAATTAATTAATCTTTAATTGATTATTAGTCTAATTTATTCTCATTCACTTAAGCTAAACTTAGGATTGTTTAATTCAGTTAACTAAGTATTTTTTTGTTAACTAAAGTGAGTACCATTTAGGGTTTTGATCCTATAAATAACTCAACCCTCATTGTAATTATCTCTCGAGATTTCATATCTTTTTGAGTCTCTTGCTTCTATAGTTTTTTTCTTGTTGAGGAATATTGCATATATTGTTTGCAGATCTCTTTTGTGGAAGGTATATTTGTTTGTTTCTTGATCTTGTCACTCATGGTTTTGTGCTTTTTTCACAATTCTAATAAAAATAAAGTTTGTGTATGTGCTTGTTTGAAGTTTGAAACTGAAACCTTCACTTTGACTGAATATACCTGATTTTTGATTTTTGATTTGAAAAAATTAACTAATTCACAACATACATATTAGAATCATATTTCCAACACCTACAAAAATTTGAGAATTTGATTATTGGTTTAAATATTACTCCTGTTTTGTTGTAGATTGGTATTTTTGAAAATTGTGAAAAGGAAGAACATGCAATTTGACCAAGTGATTAAATCTCTATTAATTAATTTTCTAATCATCAAATGAAAGAAAATTAATTTAAAACATAAATTTAAGACATGTAGTAATAAATTAATAGTCCAAAATTAAAAATTTGTACAAATGTACAAATTAACAAAGAAAGTGCCCAAAAAATGTGTTTTTAAGCTTAAAATATTTATCGACACCAAAATATGGACTACAATATATGAAAATTCATCCCATGACCCTTTCAGACATAACTGTGATGTTTGTTTCTCCTCAAGAAGCTCTTAAAAATATTGATTTTCAAAACCTCTCGAAAGTACTTGTAACCTACAAGATAGAAAACACCAGAAACTCACAGACAACAAGGTTAGGCAATAAAAGTTAGTGTTCATGTTGGGTTCATAAAACAATATTGCATTGAAATAAGAAAATAAGAAATTAAAACAACATGAAGACATAAATAAAGAACTCAAATTTAAATTCTACTTTACCGATCCCACTCAAAACCTCAAAAATAAATGATCTGATGTTGCTTCATCTTTGGATGTGGATGCTAAATCTTAGCAACATGAAAATATAATTGATGATTGATTTTATTTATAATGTATTTTGACAAATTTGATTTATATAAAATGTGAGATCCCTAAATGATGCAGTCAACAATTGAGAAACTAAAGAGGTTTGTCAATTGTTGAAGCCTTCCTTCACAAAATCAACACTTGAGATAATTTTAAATAAAAACTCCAACATAAAATATTTTATTACATTCATAGAAATAGTGGAAGTCTACAAACTTGAAGAAAAATCAACATTACAATCCATATTGGAAGCTCCATCTACAACTACAGGAAAGATTCAAATCTAGAATGCAAAACACCAATAGACAAGTTCCAAAAAATAACCAAAAATCAGTCACAACTCCCCAAAAATGACATGCTATAGGTAGCAAAATTATTTTCTCCAAATTTTGAGCATGGAGAATGGGGTTCCCAGATGCTCTCCTTCACACTTTTTCTTGCTTTTTCCTCTCCTTTTTTGTCCCAAAGAGCTTCTAAAACCTATCACTTTTCTATCTATCATTGCTCCCTCATTCGTACAATTTTTAAAAAATAGTTAATGGGTTTTATGCCTCTCATTCCCATATTTTTGGAACATTTCAAATTTCTCCATTTTATTATGATATGAGGAAGTTATGCCCAATTTATTGAGACTAGGTCTCACAGTTATGACCCAGACAATCTTCCTCTCCCCAAAATGTTAGTCAAAACCTCCACCTCCTCCATTTTGGCATGGTAATTCATGCAATTAGCCTCTTCAATGTATTTTTCTAGGAAAATTCTAGAAATTTACCCAAAATGACCTCCACTATCGTATTCTAGCACCCCCACTCCTTGGCACCAAGCACTACCTGTAGTGATTAATTTCTCCACTCTTCTTTATTCCCAAGAGTTACAAATAAATAAATAAATCAATTTACATAGTCCTAGGCCTAGGACTTTGGGTCCCAAGCATAATTTTTAATTTAGAACATTTGCAACAACATTACAATTTAACTTCAAGGAATATTATTGATTTATAAAAATGGGGTCCCATATGAAAGAGCTGAAGATGAGAGGGGGGAAAAAAGTCACATGCTTGCAAAACCAACAACATGCCAAAAATCAAGAAAATAAAATAAATTTATTTTTGGGTGTGCAGGATTGTTTGGTACCCCTGGATGCTCCTGCATCAACCACTCGAGGTAAGTGAAATGTTCCATGAGTTGGAACTCATGAACATTTGAAGATCCTATGTTTCTTCTTCATCCATATTTTCTCTTCGTCCACTTGATTTTTTTTCTTTACCTTACTCTGAAACTTCACATCTCTTCCTTCTTTCAATTTTCCTTTGTTTCTTCTTGTCTTGGCATTAAATCTACTATAATCCAATCTCCACCAAAATGCATCTTTACATTCCATCTCTTCATCCTCAACATCTAAATACAACATAACATCACACTCATATTCAAAAATATAGAAAATTTAACCTTTACATATGTAGAATTTACAACATCTTCTTCATCTTTTCCTACATGAGCATAAAAATCTACATATACTATATTCAATTCTCCTTCTTCTTCACACTCTTTAATATCCCCATCTTCTTCTATTATCACCATTTCATCTGTATTTGAATCAACACATACTTCATTATCACAAAATTAAAAAAAAATAAAAATTTACCTCTACTTTCACCCCTTTCTTTGCTGCAATAATGTCTTCTTCCTCTACTACAATTTCTTTATTTTCTTTATCCTCTATATTTATCTTCATCTCCTTAATATTTAAATATCCTTTTAACCACCTATCTATTCTTTCCATCTCCTTTATCAATAGGAGATTCTCTTCATTTTTGTCAAGTTCTTCATCAAATTTTGGTCCCTTAGCATGCAAATATCCTTCTTCATTATCATTGTCTATTATATCCTTATTGTGCTCTTCAACTTTTACCACCATCTCATGCTTGTTCTCCTCTATGTCTTCCGAAATACACGATTCTACTACTGCAATCTCACTATCTTCTTCATCTTCATCAATTTTTGGACCTTCCAAGTCCTCTATTACAACTTCCTTCCCTTCTTCATCTCTTGCACACAAATCATTGCTTGCAAAATTGTTATGAAAAGAACAGTGGAACTCAACTTCATTTATTTTATGATCTTCCTCAACCGTAACTTTCTTTTTCGTTCCTAAACTTTCCTCAAGGCCATCCAATCTTGCTTCAAATTTCTTCAATTCTATAATGAGCTTCTTGTCTCTCACTTCTTCCCAATACTCTTTCAAAAATAAAATTATTACAGTTCTTTTCAAGACCCATCTTGTCCTCTTCTTCAAAGGAATATTCAAGGACTCACAAGCCCCTCTACAGTTACAAGTACTTCTTGCAACAAACTCACAGTTCATTCAAATATTTTGTGCCTCGTCTACCCTTTGCAGTCATAGGTCCTCCCTACAACAAGCCCTTTGTAGTTACATGCCTCCTCTCACATGCAACAACCTCTTCTAGAACTTAAATTCTCTATAGTTATAGAATCCTCTTTTGCACCAAACTCTTTCTAGGGTTTTTTTGAGACAACCTCAAGCTTCCTTTCATTAACCTCTTCCACAAACTCATATATAGTCTCTCACAATGAGATTTACTCTTCACAATTATTTGCAACTTTCCATCTCCCCAATTCAGTGATCATCCTACTCCGATACCTTTTGATGTGGTCAACAATTGAGAAACCAAAGAGGTTTGTCAGTTGTTGCAACCTTCCTTCACAAAATCAACACTTGAGATAATTTTAAATAAAAACTCTAGCATAAAATATTTTATTACATTCATAGAAATACTAGAAGTATACAAACTTAGAAAAATTAGCATTACAATCCATATTGGAAGCTCCATCTGCAACTACAATCAACTACATGCAAGATTCAAAGCCAGAATGCAAAACACCAACAGGAAAGTTCCAAAAAATAACCAAAAATCAATCACAACTCCCCAAAAATTACATGCTATAGGCATAAAAATATTCTCCAACTTCTAAGCATGGAGAATGGAGCGCCTAGATGCTCTCCTTCACATTTCTACTTGCTTTTTCCTTTCTTTTTCCGTCGTAGAGCTTTTAAAACCTATCACCTTTTGCCTATCACTACTCCCTCATTCATACAATATTTTTAAAATGATTGTTGGGTTTTATGCATCTTCTTCCTAGATTTTTGGAACATTTTGAATTTCTCCATTTTGTTACAATATGAGAAAGTTATGCCCAATTTATTGATACTAGGTCTCACAGTTACGACCCAGACAATCGTCCTCTCCCCAAAATGTTAGTCAAAACCTCCACCTCTTCCATTATGGTGTGGTAATTCATGCAATTAGTCTCTTCAATGGTTTTTCCTAGGAAAGTTCTAGAAATTTACCCAAAATGACCTCCACTATCTTATTCCAGCACCTCCACTCCCAGGCGCCAAGCACTACCTACAATGATTAATTTCTCCACTCTTCTTTATTCCTGAGAGTTACAAATAAATAAAAAATCAATTTACACAACCCTAGGCATGGGAATTTGGCTCTCAACATAATTTTTAATTTGCAACATTTGCAACAACATTGTAATTTAACTTCAAGGCATATTATTGATTTATTGAAAGGGGTCCCATATAAAAGAGTTGAAGATGAGAGGGGGGTAAAAAGTCACATGCCTGTAAAACCAACAACACACCAAAAATCAAGAAAATAAAATAAAATTCTTTTTGGGTGTGCAGGATTACTTGGTACTCTTGGATGCTCTTGCACCACTAAATGATGAAGAAATGATCTTATTTATAGAATTTCCAAGGAAAAATCAAATAAGAGATGAAGATGAGGATAAAGACATGAGACAACTAAAAAATTAGTAGAGTCAACTCAACTACAAAATAGAAATTTCCATTTTGAAGCATGGAGAGATAATAATGAATTATTTAATTTGATTAATAGATAATTGTGCACATAAAGTCTCCATTTTTAGGATTGAGTTGATTGGTGGATGATGATGAAGTTTCCAAAATGAAGGAAAGTTAATGATTTAGGAAAAAATTGGATTCCAAAATTGAGATAGAGTTGACTGAAGAGAAAAAAGATGTAAAGATTGAAGAAAGAAAGTAAGTGTAATAAAAAATAAAATTTATTTATTTACACCTACATGTATAATTAATTAATTAAATAAATTTATTTATTTAGCTATAGAAGAATTTATAAATTAGTTAATTAAATAAATTAATAAATGTATTTAATTATGAAGAATATTGGAGAATAAATAATTAAAGATAATTGTGGGAGGTAGGGAGGGCGTCCCTTCGAGGTGGCGGAGGATGGTGGCATGAGCGGCCATGTTGGAGCAGTTTGGGTGCGGGAGGAGCCGAGTGGATAGTCACGAAGGCGAGAGATAGCTATCTTATCTTTTCGACAAGCTAAAAGTACGAAAAAGACAAATAACTTACTCGCCCTGAGGAGCAGGAAATGATGATTTTTCATGGGAAGAGAAATATCACCTGGGTTTGGACAACTCGCACGAACGAGAAGGACAATGGCAGGGTTGGCGATGGTTGGAAGCCGATTTCATTTAAGGCCTTTGCATAAGTTTTTGGTTAAGTGTTGTGTGAAAAGACTAGTTTTTAATATGTTGAGTTGCTTCATGTGTGGAGTCAAATGGCTAGGTCCTCTAAATTTTTTATAGAGGTATCGGTGGCGGGTTTGGCCTGGTTTGGGGATGACACCCCCATTTCACTATAGATGAAAGATAGGTTGAATTCATTTCAAACCATCACTTATCAAAGGCTCAAGATAATTCTACTAAACTACGAACCATTGGTGCTAGTTGCAGTAAAAATGGTTTTGGGCTTGAGTCACTTGGAGTGTAAAGAGTACGAGCGTGAAAATTTACAGATTTCGTCTCGTTTCTTGGCCTTTTTGTTGGACAATCTGGTACCAAAGGTTGAAGCTAGAATTTTAATGCATAAAATGTTTATACCTGGTTTGCTTGGAGGGATGGATGAGCTCCTTCGAGTGGTGGTGGAAGGAAGAGGCTACCTGCGGGCTTCTGATGTGGAGAGGGTGAAGGATGAAGATACGGTGAAGCTGTACCCATTCCTCTTGGACTTGTATGGACCTGGTTTGATGCACCATAGGGTGATAGTAGCAGTGGCAGTGATTTTCCTGAAGATTTTTTTTGGGATTATGGCCATCGACAACAAGGACTAGAAAAATGAGTTTGAAGAATTCGCGCAGTTAAACAAATTCCTGCAAATGGTGGTGTATGTTTCTAGTTTATTATAGATAGCGGTCATACTTTATGTTTATGCAAGCAACGACTGGTTAAAATATGTTCATAGTTTGATCGTGAATTTTTGGTTTGTAATTTTGGAGACTGTCTTGAGAAAAATTGGATGTAGAATTCGGTTTTTGGTGAAAATCTCTTGATAAAACTTGCTTTTTACCTGCAATAGAGGTTTGTATTTTGGTCATTTTAATATAATATATCTCTTACGTATCAAAAAAATTAAAAATAATTAAAGATAATTATTTAAAAAGTGATTAATTAATTAAACAATATAAAATTTATTAATTAACCTTGGAGAATAATTTAGATTTATTATATGGATAAGAAGAAATATGAACTTAGAGGAATGAAATAAATAAAGATTATTTAATTAGCACAATTTTTAGTGTCCACAAACAAATGTTCATATTTTATGTGTTATGGGTATGCTAGATCTAGGTATTTCACATTAATACTTGGTGTGTGTATTTTTAATCTAAGTGTTTCACATGAATATTTAGCCGAGGGTCATAACGTGTCCATTAATTTATATTGTCCCCATGGAAAAATGTTTATGAATATTTACTTTACATTAATGTTTGTGAGTGCTACATACTTTGAGATACATGATCATTTTAGGATTCACATGCACCTCAAAATGGAGGCAAAATATAACGGAATTTTTTTCTTACCGTGTCATTTCTCATTTAATTGTGTTTCTATTTTGAGGTAATGTCTTATTGCATGTGTATAGTGACAAATGGCATGATCTTGTGTGAAAGTGGGCTCATACTCCTAACCCTTTTATCTATTTACACACAAATATCCTTATACACATAGTCTTGCCCTATCCATTTACACAAAGTCTCTTATACAATTACCTTATTCATCTACTTATCATGCCTATCTATGTGACTACCTTTATTTAGTTGTTTTCTATCTATATTTTATTATTATCCCATTCTAAGACAAGTTGTGGCTATAAACTTTCCCCTTCCATTGTATAACTCAAAAATTAAATTTTGTCGATTGGCCCTCTTCACCCTTCTACCTTGAGGCCAACTAAACACGTGTTTGGCATAATTTGATGCTATGTGCTAGTATTTGAAGACATTCAATGCATTCTTTATAATAAACAAGAGTACATATCCTAGTCAAGCATAAGTTCAGAGAGTTGGAGTGATCAATTGTTAAACATTTCAATTTGATGAAATGAAAAGGTAAAAGATCTACATAAAGAGGAGCTTGCCTATCATTTTTTGTCTTGTTCAATTTCTAGTAGTTGATTTGGGAGAACTTGGTTTTGTATGACTAATCAACAACCCTTAAGATATTTTTTTAATACTTTCTAGTCTACAAATATTTAGGTGGAGCACAACAAAAGGGTACACATTAGGTAAAATCATAAAATAAAAAACCACTATTTGCTAAGATGAATCTAGAGCTCAACTATAGGTCTTTAGCCCCAAATTCATTTGGACCCATCAACTTGTCCTCTTGTAAACTAGAGATCTACTGAAGACTTAAATAGGTAGCTTATTAACAAAGAGACACTTTATTTGGATATGATATTAGACAAATATTAGAACCTTATCTATTTGACCTTTACTCTTTGGTATCAAGCTAAGTATCATCATCTATCTTGTTCAATTTAAAAAATATGAATATCAATTTACCATTATCAATTATCATATTTAATTAAATCTAATTATACATATTTATAGTTTACCTTCATTCTATAATTATCAAGCTAAATATTATCATTTATCTTATTCAATTTTAAAAATATAAATATCAATTTACCATTCTCAACTACTATGTTCAATTAATATAATCCAATTATACTTATCTATACTTTTTTAACTAACCTAAAACAACCCAACAAAAATTATTTTCCATGTCATATTTTTGTGCCTCCATTCTAACCATCAATGACAGTTCATTACAATTGCCATGTAACAAACAATAAATTTAATATAAAAACATTACAGAGCATTGCAGAATTGGAAAGTTGTGGATAGAGGTCAATTATCTCCAGATTTGTCACAAAAGTTGGACAACATTTTGATTTGAATAAATTTTTACCCCTCTTTTAATTTAATTATATGATGAAATAAAAAATAAGATATGTCCCTGCATTTCCACTCAACCATCACTGCTATGACTAGCACTAGGTTCAATATAGAGTCTACTCAATGTCCAGCTGTTACTTGGACTCCATCAAACAAGGGGAAAACAGTAATTCTTGTACATGCAAGTCACTGTCCATAGGCTACCACCTAAAATACTTATGATTAAATAATTGCATGGCTAATTTTTTACAGAGGTAAACTATTTTTTATTTTTATTTTAAATAAAGGATTGTACAAGTTGACTCATACAAATGTCCCATGCAAATGGACAAAGATTTTTTAATATTATTTAGGTACTCCCTAAGTTGTAGCTGTACAAATATAGGACTACTTCAGGTTGACATTATTGATGTACAATGGTTAAGATTCTGAAATTAATTGTAGTTAGTTTTAAAAAAATGGATTTAATTGTATAGATTATTAATATTTCAGATCAAATTCTATGATTCATTGTCAGAATATGAAAGCACGAGAACAGAAAACTATAAAATAATGTTTTAGTTTGAAAATTATTTATTTAGTTACTGTCAAGTATCAATAATGCATACTCTTATATTCAATACTAATCTTTTAAAATATATATACTTTTAATTTTTTAAATCACACTTTTTGGATAGTTTGATAATATTTTTAGAGATACAAAACAACTAAATTATAAAAAAATGATATTAAAATTTTATAAATTGTTTTAGTGTCGTGGTTCAATAGTAAGTATAGATATCTTACACGTAATCTATACATAAATTTAACTGTAATTACTCAATAACTCCTGCATTGATAAAAAAAAATATTAAAACTTTTCATATATAAAAATATATTAGACTGTGAAAATTTAATATCTATATTACAATCAATCCATTAGCCCAAGTCAGATTAATAAATGATTATTAATAAGACCGAAAAACTTGGCAGGGACATGTGAATGAGGAACCAGGTCCATATTAGTGGACAGTTAGTTAAAATTACATTTATATTGCAGGTTGTGGGAATCTATACTTGTCTTTTAATGTAAGTTACTGAAACAGATTAGTTAACCATACATGCTTGACTAGAACAAAACTTGTACTTGCTAGCTGCAGATCTTAAAACATTTTTTTCAATTTTCTCATACATTGAAAGCAGGAAACATATCCTGCACAACAATTCCAATGGTGTAGAATAAATCAAAACATGTTCAGTTTTTTCTTCACTGCCCCCTCTAAAAATTAAACCAAATAATTGAAAAGAGATATTCTATGATTTCATGAGCTTACAGAATCAGTAAACATTTTTAACTATAATTTTCTTAGGCCACTTTGCACCAGAAGATATAAAACATAGAGCATACATGAATCTAGACTGTGCAAGCTTTCCTTCAATCTACACTAACTTTCTTAGGCCACTTAACACCAGAAGATATAGAACATAGAGCATGAATGAATCTAGATTTTGCAAGCTTTCCTTCAATCTGTAATAAATTTTACATTTCCCAAAAAGAGAAAAACAGTTTAGAGTTGCACTAAGGTGACCTAACTGCATGGATGCAATCAGGTGAAACTGTTATAGATCTTGAGTCATAGTGTTGTACAGACACCATTAGTACCATTTTTTCTTCAAGATCCTTAGCCTGACAAAGCTACTACATTTATTAAACAACGAAAACAATGCATCAGGAATCATTAACTGATTTGAGAGAATTACCTAATGCATGATGGGGAACATTACTGGTAGTGCTCCAAATATTGGAGAGTGTCTGCAACAAATGCACTTGCATTTTCAAGAAGAGAATATACTCAGCAGTCTCCTGAAACAGAACATCCACACCCATATTCCTGCCACCAGGAATGAGCCTCTGCAGCTTCTTCAACCTTCTGTATAGACAATGTGACTGAGTAGGATTAGAATTATGATTTGGATTACCCATTGCTGATCTTAGTCTGCTAGGGCTGTGATAATATCTTGATCTTCTTGCAGCTCTTTTTCTCAATCCAACAACCCTCTTGATAATATTTCTCCCTTTCTTTCTCACCAAAATTGCATTTTTCTCAGAACCCATTTTTCTAAACTTCTTCTCCTTCAAGACCATCTGAAAAAGATGGCTGAGTTCCACACTCTCAGGCAAATCACCCATGAGGCTCCTTGGCCTGAAACCAACCTTCTGATTGACAGAGTTGTCACAGCTCTCCATGTCTAATTTAACAATACTTGTGAATGTCAAAGGCAAAGGAATAGATATCAGGAAAGAAAAAATCAAAATGGGCTGCAAAAAAGATTCAACATGAACATGAAAGAGAGATATACTCACTAAAAATAAATATAAAGCAGTGCAAACACGAGTGTATATGAAGGCATATATAAATGAATTTATTTATGTTGCTGGTCTCTTGGGTGTGTATATCACTATTGAGGTATATTCTTTTTGTACAAATGTGTGTAGGGGATATATACAGTGGTGAGTTTTTATTGTTATAAAAGGCTGACAGAATGCTGAGGGAGAGCATGTGAGCAATGAATATGATCAATGCACTCACACGGAAGGACTGTGCTTTATTTTGCCATCCACCAAACGGTCATGCACTTAAAAAGATAAACTCCACCGATTTAAGTTTTGTACTTGACAACCTTATCAAATTAAATTTTGCACTTGAGCAAACTTATCACATTAAACTTTGAAATTTGCAATGTCTGAAACGGTTTTTTTTTGTATTAACTCCATTATAATAACTAGGGACTTTAACAATCGTGCATGTTCTTCTCCATGGACCCCATGGGGGAGCAATAGCATGTTTTCATATGGATGACTCTTTAATGTGGTCCCTTTTAATGAAAAAACATGAATTGAGAAAGGGTGATATAGAGCTTATGATGATGATTTATCATTATGTCTCCTTTATCATTTAGATTTTAGATTTTATAATATGGTATTGGATTTAAAATTTGTGATTAAAGAGAGAGTTTTATTAGATATTGAGGTAAGGTAATTTAGGTTATGTCATGTGGTTTAGTTTGTAAATAAATCATTTTATGTGTTTTGATACTAAATTATATCGTGTGGTTTCTAAATAGCTAGATCTCTTAGCTACAATGGAATAGACAAAGATCTAAACACCCTATCTTTTAATGGTTGAAGAAAGCTTTTGATTTTTGCACCAGATGGTTGGGACTAAATCACACACATCTATGCAATTGCATCCAAAATCCCATTGTGTAAAATTGGACACAATGTTATCAAACAAAAGTTGCATGCGCTATTAATATTGCATAGGTAGAAACATGGATATAAATTTTGTGATTAAAGATAATTTCAGTTAGATATTATAGTTTGTAGATTAGGTTGTGTCATGTGGTTTAGTTTAGGATTAAATCATGTTATTTGTTTTAGTACTAAATCATGTCACATGGTTTCTAAATAGTTAGATCTATAGTAGTAATGGGATAGAAAAAAGATCTAAATACCCTACTTTTCTATAGTCAAAAAAAGTTTTTCATTTTTATGCCACATGGTTGGGACTAAATCACACACATCAATGCAATTTCATTTGAAATCTCATTGTGTAAAATTGGGCATAGTGTCATCAAAGAAAAGTTGCATCTAATGTTCAAATTGTATAGGTAGAAGGGTGATCCCACGATAGTGGTTTACAATTTTTGGCCAATCTGGACACTGCAATTATGATTTTTAACTAAATCTTCATATTCAGGAACCTATAGCGGCTAAACCATGAGGAATTTGAAGATGATGCAAACTAGAGTCTCATCAAATTTTGTCTGTAGATTCTAAAAATATTTTTTTCAAAATTTTTGGAATCAGATTGCACTTTTTTTTCCATCTCCCACGAAAACTAGTTTTTTTCAGAAAACAACATTTTTAAAAAGTGACGCTCACCGTATACAACATAACTTTTTTTGTATGAAGGATAAAATTCTATTTTTTTTTAATTTAGATTTGTAACTATGATATCTAGCACTTTCATTTGGTCTCATAGATTTTAATTGAATATTTTTTTCTTAATCAAGTTTCAAAGTCAAACCAATTGCAATTCAGACATAGGCGGACTGTATACAACATAAATTTTTTTGTATGTATCGAAATTCAAATTTTTTTTGATGGATCAAGGACATCAGTACCCAACACAAACATATTTAAAAAAAAATTATTTTGATAATTTTATATTTTTTCACATGTGGAAAACAGAGCGCTTGATTTTCGGTGAAAACCTATGTTTAATAAAACTAAAAAAACACATACATAATAAAACCAAAACATATTAAAATTATATTCGTTGGATAGATCGTTCTGAGGACTACCATCTTCCAGTTGGGTTTGTGAAGTCTCCTCCATTTTCATCCTCAACTTGAGCTTCGAAGGAAAAAATCTGGAGTCTTTTTGTGTCAGAGGGTGGGAAGGTGGGAAAAAGGGGGTTCAAGCGAACCTAATGGGTTCGCTCGAACCCTTGTTTGGTCCAACCAGGGTTCAATCAAGCCCAAATTCCACAATGGGAAACGTGGGTTCCGACACGCAAAGTGGTTCGATCGAACCAATTTGTTCGAACATTGAGTTCACATGAACCCATCAAAACGATTTTTTTTTGCATGAGTGAGGTTTTTGGAAAATTTTCCTTCCTCACTCAAATTGTAAACCACTTTTGTGGGTTCACCTAGAAACATTAGAGCATCATCAACAAAAAACAATGATATATCCTCTTAAAGGCTAGGCATGGCTATCACCCACCTTAATGTCTATCATGTTTCATGTTAGCTCTATTTGTGATGATAGGGTGGTCAAGGTTTAAGTTGAACTTGTCTAGATACAAAAGAAAGAGGGATTTCATGTTATGAGTTGATCATTTGATATGTTATAAGAGTATGATGTCAAACATGTAGCCACTTTATGTAACTCACCACTATCACTTATACTAGCCACATCTTATGGTGACACCAAATCTACTTGAATTTATAGCTTATATCAAGAACTGTGAATTCAGTGATGATTTGAACTATCAAATGCTACAATCTATTACTATGATTTTAAATCTATGACATGTGACAAATCTTAGTTAAATAGTGCATTGGTGTGGACCAACTCATGCCATACAACCTAGTTTGGGACTGAATACACTACACATTTTGATCTTACTACCACAACTTCATTTTTTGTTTATGCAACCTTATGTAATGTGTTTGTATCTTTCTTACATGTTGTCAAGAAAAGGATTGATTTGACAATACAACATAATTTTGTAGTAGAGAGAGAAGACATGAGACTTCCTTGTTATTAGTCAACCCCCTTGGAAATCATACCAAATTTGTAGAACACTCCAAGAAATAATGTATAATGCCTAAGGATACATTCTAATATTCTTTAAGTTCTCTTCATAGAGATGTGGCTTTTATATTTTGAATGTGATTATATACCCATATAGTTCCAAAAGTATTCGAATAATCTTTCTAGATGTGATCTAATGACCTAGGACCACCTAAAAATATATGTTCCTCTTTAGTGTGTGTTTGAATTATATGAATCATTCATCCCTGGTAAGATGTGCAATAAACATGAAATAGTAAGAGTGTACACAAGATACAATATTGGAAAAAATATCGAGATCTTTGTGTACGTCTAGAAATAATATCCTTTGAATATGCACACAAATTCATTGTTGTAATTTTACATAACAATACCAATGCAAAAAATATTTAACTATCAAAATTGAATCTATGTGACTATAAAGAGGAGAATGTGTATTTAATTGATTTATTTTGCATGCCATAATATATAAGGTACTATATATTTGTGACCAAATCATGCCCCACACTACACATTGTGTAAGGTGTAGAAAGGATAATGATACATAAGGTGATAGTGGAGTTGGGGTAGTCTTGTCCCCATATGTATGCAAGATTATTCAATCACCTTATAAAATTTAGCTTTAAATTGAAACATGATAAATCTAGGACAATAATGGATTTATGATTGAGTTGTATGTATGCAATTAGATTAAGTGATGTAAAATTTGAGTGTAAATGGAATCATTGGATGCATATAACAATCATAGAGTTGTGGCTAAGCTATCCCCCATGATGTATGCAACCATGAGGTTATGCAAATATGAGTGTGGATGAAGTCATTTTGAATCTAGGGGAATAATCCAAAATTATGATCAAGTTAGCCCTAATGAGGTATGTAAGAACATGAAGCCATGTTGAAGTTGAGAATGATAAGGATTATATACATCCCCTCAAATTGAGTGCTTAACAATGTTGTGGATCCAATTTGAAGAGAGGATAAAATATATGAGATAATTTGATGACCACATATAGTAGTATAATGACCCTAGATGTGATTCATACAATACATGCACTATAGAATATGTAAGTATGAGAAAATAGCTGCACCAATATTGGCCCCTCATATAGGGATAATTATTGGTGTTCAATTAAGATGACCGTTGTGCCATATTTCATTTTTTAATATCAATTGTTGTAAATAGTATTGTACACTATTTCTTGTGATAACACAATATGATATGTTTCAACTCAAATATTATAATGGAAGAGTAAAATTACAATGCATGCCTTGAGAAATGAAAGCATGTAGGAGAAACAACATGATACAATATGTAGCACTATGGAATTCCTGGAAATGGAGAGGCCAAGAAAAATGGAATTTTCCAATGGAATCTAAAATTAACCAAAATAAATTATAAAATAAAAATAAGTGAGGATGAAAGGATCATGAAGGTTTAAGAATACATAAGTGGTGATTTCAAGGTCCAAATAAAAAGTAATCCCAAAATCAATAAAGACAAGTTGTGAAGATTAAGGGAGAAGGTGCAACAAACACAACTTAAGGAAAAGTCCTTTCAAGCAAGATATGTTTTTGGTTAACATGAATGAAATTCCTTAGCATCATTTGTATTTATTTTCATCATCCCATATAAATAGATGGAAAACAAAAATGTGAATGAAAATATATAAAATAGATTTGATCGAGAAAAGGGACATGTAAGCATACATCAATATTATGTAAATAAATTAAAAAATAATTCAAATTAAAGGCATCTATGTTTATGTTCAACATGAATGAGGTGCATAATGGACACTTGCATTGATTTACATTATCCCAAATCCATATAGGTATATCACAAATGTAAATTAAAAAAAAAGGTGTAAAAAATGAAGAAATCAACTTGTGAAATAAAAAATAAATGCTTATGGTCACTTACTGTAACATGCACTTTAAAGACATGCATCTAAGAAGAACAATGAATTATGTGTGAATTAACCAAAAGTAAGGAAATAAGAAAATTAGAAAGAGAAATATGAACTAGAAATTAGATTGTTTGATAAGTAGGATTAAATATGGAAGATCATAGTAAAAATGACTAATGCCATACTCTCCCAATAGGTCATTTTCATACCAATTCCAAGGTGAAAATCCTTATAGATTCCCCATATGTGTTTTTAATAGGGAATACCCAATATCTTCATTTAAAAAATTGGTCCTTTGACTTGAATATCTACTCAAATTGAATTACTTCTAGTTAGGATCTATAGCCCATATATTGTTTTTCATTTTTTTGTAATACTATTGGCTTGAATATTTCTTGCATTTGTAGCCACATTTTGTATATGTACCTCTTGTATTGTCACATTGTTCAAGATTTGGGTTTAACGAAATGTCCTTGATCTTTTGCCATCTCTAGTGAGATAAAAGCCTTAAGAGTATTCAACTTTGGTTCTCCTCTTTCATATTTATTTGTAAAATATTATATTGATCCTTTTCATTTTTGATCTTGTTATTCTTTAGGTTGTAGTTTATATTTATTTTATACAAAACATGCCTTATTATTTCTTGTGATTCCTCTTTCCCTTTTTAATAAATACGTCTATAGTAAACTTAACATTTTAAAAAAGGGGTTGATAATGGTTTGTGGAACTAAAATCACATTCCCTTTATGAGTAAATTTCACATATATTGATGTAAGGTTGAAGGAGTAAATTGATGTTGTTTCTTTCAAGGCTAAAAAACAATCATGATTAACCTTTTCTAAGTGGGGATAACACACAAAATTAAAATAGATTCTACCTTTTGACAAATTTTTAAGTTTAAATTATACATTTTAGTGTATCTCAAGCATTTCCCTATTGGAACATTTTATTGCTACACATGAATGAGTATACATTTATCTCTATTTTTTAGATGATTATATTAAAAAAAAATTCTTCAATAGACACATAGAGTTAGGGCCCTAGGTTAACCATTATTCAATCAATGTGCTTTTGTTGAATGCTTCCTCTAGTGTTTACGGGTCCATGATATCCATTATGTGGTATTTCATCATGAGAATAAAAATATTACAAAATATTGTGTATGTGATAGATATTCAATAAAATTGACACACTCCTCATAAGAAGATCACATCGACAAACTAATAGTACCTCTTTTTCCTCTTCATTAATAGTTCATAAATGACCTATTGGATTAGTATATGCTGGTAAGCTTTGAGTTGAGGGAGTTTAGTTACAAGGTCACCATTAGGACCCTTGATGAGGATCATACCATCATCAATAAAGTTTTGGATTTGATGCTAAAGATTTAAAAGCATGATTTTAGAATGTACAATCAAGTTCTATGATTGAGTCACAATATGATTTAGCATAAAAAATGTGGATTTGGTGGAAAATAAATGAGATCAACCCCTTAAAGATTGTTGCAATACAATATTGTAGGTATCATGAAATTAAGTAAATATTTGTTTCCCCTTGATGCTTTTTTGAATCCGCATTGAACACCTCACAAAATTGATGAACATTATTGACACTATGTTTATGATCTCAAAGAGAATCATCAACAATTTTCGTAATGTATCTTAGGAAGTCTTAGACATATGAATTTCTCACAAGATGTTGTTGAATCTTATCAAAGATAAAGGATGAGCGTGGATCCTTATGTAAGGTTGTAATATCATTCTTTAAAAATTATAATTTTGCAATCATAAATTATTCTCTTCTTTTGACTTGTCTAATTAAATCAAAATGTGTATCATAGATGGAATAATTGAAAGAATCCATTGGAATGAGAGAGTTTAATGAATAATTTTGCAAGATGTAGGATGCTAAGATGACTGAAGATTAGGAAATTCAACAATGAAAAAAGATAGGACATTTTTACAAATTGAATAATCAATGAAGGGTACTTAGAGCTAATCAAAGAAATAATGCAATACAAAGATATAAAAAATGAATCAATTATTAAACATATTTTGATATGAAAAATAGACATAAACAAATACATAAAATATCAAATCTAAAAATAGAAAAGTGATGAAGGATGCCCTTAAGAAAAGTACAAGGTGATCCAAGGAAGGCTATGGTTAACAAAAATATAGGGAAAATTAATTGAATGCTGTGATTTAGATTTAATATAATTAAATTAAAAAATAAATATAATCATATACAAATTATAAAATCAAGTATGATAAATGAGAAGGGATGAGATTGATTAGTTATTTCAAAATGATGTGCTAATATGGAACTTTCAATGATGATTCACTATACTATTACAATCAAAGAATGAGATTCTGAATATATGACTTCTAATGTATCTCTAAATTAAATATTGTGATGACGTGGATTAAGTTGAATCATACAACTTGATCTACAAATCATTTTTGTCACGCCATTTACTCATTCTATGATTCAATCTTGTTTACTATCAACATAACCTTTTATTAATATGCTTGTACTTCCTATACTGATTAATAATTGCTTTAAATAAATGAATATGCTTACCTATGCGTGAGATTTTTTATAAGATAAATATAAGACTAAGAGTAATTTCTTCCCAACAATCAAATCCTCTAAGAATTGTTACTATAAAATCCATAGACACTCCAAACATTAATACAAAGGACACTCCAGGAATTAATACAAAGGTTGCACATCATATAGGTATCGTATCTTTATATACAACTGAAGAACTTGGAGGTCAAACAGCAGACCTGACAGGAAATTTGAGCCTCTTTTAAGCAATTTTTTTTAATTGTCAACACCAATCCAAGATAAAATATAATTAGCAATTGATTATTAGAAAACATTTACAAATATGTCAGACAGAGGACAAAACCACAGGAAATTGTCTTAAACACTAACTTTTTATATCCACAGATACCTTGTACACATTAATGAATTACCCAGTATCTGTGAAACGGCAAAGCAATAGTCAAAATTCAGGGGCTTTTGAAAAACAAGCTCACCAGTTAACTACTGCCATGCTGTTCACCGGAGCCATATTTCAAACCCCAAAACCTCCTTTCCAAAAGAAATTATTGCATAGGAGGTTAGGTAACATAACACCCACCTCCCCACTTTTCCAGGAGGCCAGCTCAGGCCTTGCTGTTCCAAAAAGAAAAGCAGGCCGTTCCTTTGTCCTCTTTAGTGAACAGTGTGATGGGGTCCCATTCATGCCAACCAAAAAGCAATATGTGATCAACTTTTGCTGCTGAGCTGTAGCCTACTGTAGAAGGCACATGGTGCCACATGATTATTACACCCCCATGTGACTTCTCTTTCCTCTTATGTCTCTCCACTCACACACTCTGCATGCATTTTGTCTGCTACAACTGCCAAACCCAAATTCCAGGTGAAATGGTTTCAGTTGTGGGGAAGAGAATTAAAGTCTAAATCATTAAAAAGCTAGCAGGGAGCCTTTGTCCTTTTTCAATCATCTCCATCTTATCCAGCCTCTAGGCCTTATTATTCCAACTCATATTTCATACTTTCACACCTAAATAAAATGACCCACTTAATTAAATTACTTTCAGAATAACTAAACCATCTTCAAACATAGATAATATAATATTTAATCCAGCTTTAATCTATTATGGAAAATTTTATATAAGAGTCTTTTAGATAATTTTGATTGACAAGTATTAAAATTCAATAATTAGTTGCAGTGTCTATCGGTAGGGGACTAGTCTCCCCTTAGCTCATCCTTCTGGTCACTAGACTGGGTTGTGGGGATACCCTTGTGCATACAAAAAAATAAAATAGTTGTGCAAAAATTTTTCATTATAGATGATCAACTTAATTTTAAATTATCAGTATTTATTAATATTTGTCTTAAATTTCTATCTTCCCAAAAAAATTCTTCTTTCTTTGAACAAAATTTAGTTTGATTTTGTATTATTTGGAAACAGATAATTCATCTCCCTGATGATGAATAACTGAGTGTGATCCAAAACGCTGATCGAAAAGCATAGACAGTTTAAAACTTTAATCCAAAAGCTAGCATTCTACTTCATGAACTGTGGAGAACTCATACCATCTAAATAATTCATCTTCTTGACGATGAATGACTAAGTGTCATCCGAAACGTTGTCTGAGAAACATACATAGTTTAATCCAAAAGCTAGCATTCTACTTCATGAACTGTGGAGAACTCATACCATCTAAATAGTTCATCTTCAAATATGTATGAATTTGTAAGAATACTTTTGATTATGACTGCACAAATTTTTTTACATCAACATTTCAAATTACACTACACTAGCACTTGCACCAAAGGGTTGCAAGGGTTACGTCAATAGAAGACTATACCACATCAAACCAAAACCAATCTCCCTACAGCTGCTTCAATCTATAAACAAAAAGTGAATCTGCAAAAATCTGAGTTTTGGGACTCGTGAAAATCAGATTCGATTTTGAGATCTCCATATTAAATGTGGGTCATATGAAATCTGATTTAATTCAATCCAAAAATTAAAGGCATTCAATCCAAAAATTGAAGACAAAGGCATGAAGTGATAACATAAACAACTAAGGCAAATTGTTTTCTGAAGACGTTTTCTCGCAATTTTACAGTGTGAAAACAGTCAAAGAAAAATTGTTTCACATGAACAGTAACCGACGTGAAATAGGTTTCGCTCAACATTCATACTATATAGAACCTATCGTCTAATAATTAATCATTAAAATAAATAAAATACATAACTAAATTCATTTCAAATTTGAATAATTTATCTAAATCATAACTAATCTAACATATTAACGAGTAATTCATCTTAAAGCTATGAAATGTACCTAACAATCAAATAAATCTATAGTTCTTTTATGATTTAAAAAAACAATAAACAGTTCAATTAACTACTAATCACTTTTAATAAAAAAGTGATTACTGTCGACCAAACAGTCTTACTAAGTGTTTTGTAAATCTTAAATAATTATAAAGAACTGTGTGATTAATAAACTCTGCCAAATTATGAAAGACTAAATTTGTATTATCCATTGTAATCATCTGCAAAGATGACAACTTACCTACATTGTCGACACATGGCAGATTGCATATGTTATCTACCAGTGTACTGTAATATGCACGATCTGGTATTGTGTAATGGGCTGTTGGTATGGATATTATGGGCAACAGTACTATGTGGGTCCTCCATTACAGCTGTTTATCAACTGCAACACACAAAAAGAATCCAAAATAACAGAAAGGAAGATGAAATTTTCCGAGGGATTCCCACTATACTATGATAAATACAAGAGACAAATCAAACAGCATTTTTTTATTCAACTAAAATCATGGCATTGTTTTTGCTGCAACTTTAGCCCATGTGATCTTTTTATAGGGTATGATTTGGAGTTTTTAATGAAAATTTTATGATCTCTGACTTGATTGTGTCTCAATCTATGTACTTTTGTTGTTCAGAGAGAGCTTTTGTGTTGTCAGAAATATCAGTGGGAATGTCATTATGAGAACATAAGACAGCCATTAACATTGTTTTCTGATCTTATTGGATTGCTTAAGACACAAATGCTGCAATTAAATCTTATTCTCAGCTTTGCTTAGGCCAAAAATGGTTCTTATGATTAGTTGGATGTTAACAACCTACCCAAAAACATCCTAAAAGTGCATATTAGTTTTTACATGAGATTGGAAGTCAGACTACAACTACAGAACTTCCTTTTATTTTTATTTTTAATCATTCATTGACTTTGTAACCATGATCAAAAATAGTATTTAATAACTCTGTATGTAAATGGAGGGAAAGAATGTGAGCCCCATATTGTGTCAGAAAATTAGTAACTGGTCAGTTTGGCAGAAGCTTTGGACTATATTATGACAAGGCATGGCGGTTTAACAACTTGCTACACAGAGAATAAAAAACCAAAAATTGATTAGAAAATGTTTTTATAAAATAAGTTTTCATTATTATTGGATTTGTTTAAAGTGTGAGATATATTTTTTTATGTTTGCTGATTGAGTTAACTATTAATATTTTCCCCAACATTTCTAGGTGTTCTATTGGGTATTCTATTTTTTTCCAAGGTTTTAAAGAGGTTTCAAAACATTCGTGAACCATTTCTGATGTGCTTATAATTGTAAATGTTTAAAGGCTGAGTAAAATTTTTGTTAGTGTTCAAAATTTCTCGATAATCTGTGTGTCAATTTTTACATTAACGATCTCTTTCTATCTGCTTATCATCTTGATGATGGATCATGGAGTATGATCTGAAACGTTGATGTAAAAATTGGCACACAGTTTATCTAGAAATCTTGAACACTATTTATTATGGACTGTAGAAACAGAATGCTACTGAAGAACTTTGTTGTTGTGTTGTGAATCATTGAATTTTATATGATAGTGAAGAAGGTTATTGTATTAGAATTTTTTTCCAAGATTAAAATACTGCATATTACACATATTTTGTTTCTTATTTTTTATATAATATATATGCATTATTTCTTTTTGTGCAAGTTTATTCGAATTTTTAACCCCAAAAGATTTCACATTTTATATATAATGGTGATTATTAATTTAAGAAGTATAGAAAAACTAGTCTAGATAACCTTTGGGGTATCTTTATAATGTTTCTTAAAGTGGACATGGTAATTTCACATGAAAGAGTAGAGTATGTTTTACAAATGGAGTAAAGTGTGCTTGAGGCCATTCAATGTTGTTAATCAAATTCATTTTGAGGTGTAGGGAAATAGAATGACTCTACATAAATATCTAGATGTTAATTGATTAAATAAGTGATAAAATTAAATAATTAGTGGAGTTGAATTTAAAAGGGTGTATTTGATTATATTTAAAATATAATATGAAATAAAATAAATAAATGTATATCTTAGTGTAGAAGAAAACCTTGAGAGTGGAAAGAGTAGTAGAAGAATAATACATAAAATCTAGAATTAGATATAGAATGAATAGACTAAGACGATTATGCTCTATGAAATCTATAACAAATCTAAGTCAAATTAGATGTGCAATCGTAATCCCTACATTTGTGGTTTTGAGATTTAATATTTATGGTCAAGTGTAACTTTGAACTTGTTGACTTTAGATCTTCAATACCTACGATAAATATTTTCTTTCACCCACACCTACAAATGGAAGACTTATAATCAAATAACTAATCTTCAGAACTTTCCATTCTAGGGATAGGAAGTTGACTTATATTCCTCATTATGGCTTAGTCAAGCCTTAGTGATAGGTTTAATGTTTTTGTAGAAAGTTTGAAGACACACCATGCAACACATGCAATTTACAATGATGTAGTTATTGCGATGATATAAGATTTTCTCTTGTTATCATAAAATGCAATGAAATGGATGTCAAGGCGACCTCATGCAATAAAATATAGGGTTTTAATGTTTGTTAATGTAGCTAATTTGATTGATGCAAAATTTTGAGTGTTGGCCATAGAGTAATCCTTTATGACAATGGGTGTAGAGGGTTTGTGGGATTTGAGGAAGATGAAATGACCTAGAGGTAATAACCTTTTGTGCATGTGTTATTGAAATGAAATTTTAATGTTTTGGCATGAGAGTTAGAAAATAATGAATAGATGGAGTTGAGTCATCTTGGATTAAAATAAAATTAAAATGATATAAATTAGAGAAAGGATGCAAATGTGGTGTTGAATTAGTTAGTGGTGTAAGCACTAGTTTACAAATGTGATACAAAATCTCCTTTTTCTAAAATAAAATAAACCTCATATAGAGCATGAAAAGGAATTCAAATAAAGTAAAAAAATCATATATTACCATAAAACTCCATTTGAAATGATTTTCTCCAAATAATCTGGGATGTAGATGATCTTTGCATAAAATTTTCTACTTTAATAGCTTAAATTTAGCATAAACTAGATTGTTTAAATACATAGGATGGTGTTTCATTTATAGATTTTTGGGAGGGAAGATGGATGGTGTAAATGTGATGAGAAGATCAATGGTGGATAATGAATGGGCATACTTTCCTAGGATTAAAGAGAGAATGAATGGTCACATGGTGATTTTTTTAAATGAAGGGATAGAATTGCATTTAGTATTTAAAATATTAAGTTGTTACAAGCATAGAAATGTGGGGAACAAGTGTATTTAGGGGCTCATTTATTCTTATATTTTGGTGGAGAGAATATCGACATGAAATTTTGAGCATACAAGAACAAGCTAAAATAACATTAGTGTATTGTACCAAAAATAAATGCAACTCTCAAGATAACGAAAAGGATTAGAAAACATTGATAAAAACATAAAAGTTCCTCGCCAAACTGATCCTTGTTGCACTATGGTAAGGTAGTTGTGCTAAATGATGATGAATTCGGTGGTATGCGAGTGCTCTCTATTTTACCATAACTTTGGATAAATACATGAGAAATAAATTCTTATAATGAACTCCATTGAGAAAGATAGATGATAAAGGTGGAAATGGTACTTGGTGTTGGTGTAAATAAAGTCTTGTACCTAGTTAATTCTTTGCTAGGGACTTAGGGCTCGACTTAGTTTGCATGTTAGTTTTAACTAGGATACAAGCTTTCTTCTAGAAGTATTAGTTTTCTTATCTAGATTTTACATTATCTTAGGTAGTTATGAGTTAGTTGTCTCATGTGATAGGATTAAGACACTTTTCACGATCTTGTCTAATCCTATCTCTCACCTTGCCTTTATAAGCAAGGCATATTTTGCATCTTGATAATCTTGATCAGCATCTTGAGCATCTTGATCAACATCTTGAGATCATATTTTACCATATTGTAATTCTTGTTTGGTGGAATAGAATCTTTCATTTTTCCTTCTCTCTATTGCTTGTGAAGGCTATTTGGTGTTGCGGATTGAAGATCTTGATTTCTCAATTCAACACTTGGGAGTACCCTTGAGGGATGGGAAGTACTTTTACCCATGTGACTTGTGCAAAACCCCATGTCACATGTACAAAGGCCAATACTCTTGTGTAAAAAGGTCATACCTTTGTACACATGGAAGGAATATGCATGATTTGAGGGGACTTTACTAGGATTTGGTATGTGCAAGTGGGGATTAACGTGTTAATTGATTTTAGCCCACTTAATGGAAAGCGAAGGAAAAAGGTAATTAAATAAATGTATATATTTTTATTTTTTGGAAAATGGATGGGGAACAAAGATAAATGAATATTTGGATTTATTTAAATTCTAAGTTGGACTATAGGCGATGTGTAATTAAATGATTTTAGGCTATAAATAAGTTATAAGTGAATAATTATTTTATTAATTAAATAATAAATAATATTTAATTAATAAGGGGGTGAGAATGAGATAATTAATTTTAAAATTTGAAATTTAAGTTGCAAATGTCAGCTATTAGGATTTAATTTTTGGGAATTAGAATAAATGCCTATAAATACCTAGTTATTACATCATTTTAAATCTAACAAGATCTAGCAAATAATCATTGGGTGAAATTATTGTCAAGAGAAAGTCAAGAGCGGTATTTTAAAGCTTTATTGCAACAATTCAAGATCCAAGCATCATGTGAAAGTGTATGTGAGTTCGTGTTTTTATGTTATCATTATTTGTGAAGGCTAACCCTTGGTAGGTCTCCAAGAAATTTAAGCAATTCAAGCAACATCCAAGACCTTGAGGTGATATGCATGACTTTAGTTCTTCAAGGAAGCCATTGAAGGGTGGTGAGTTGCAACACTTTCTAAATTCATCATTCCCTTTTATCATTTATCTATTTATCATTGACATTGCCATTATGGAAGTGGAAACACTAACACAGGGTTTGACTAAGGAAAGCCCCTAATATTTAACTAAATGAATTATATTACCTAACACTTGAAATGAAAAGTTCTATGATAATAGAAATAGAAACAACAGTTTACAAGCAGATATGGGAAGTGTAGAGAATGGGAAACTTGCTCCAAAAAGTGGGGTTTGAGACTCAGGTACAAGTACTCATTTTCCCAAGGGCGAATGGGTATTTGCACAAGGTTTTTTCTCAGCTTTTGGTGTCATTTGGTGCAAGATCTGAGCTTCAGATTGATGTAGGTCTTACTGCCAAAAAATCATGAATAAATTTTGAATCTGAGTTTTCGTGTCTTAACAACAATATTGAAAACAAATGCAACTTTTCAAAATTTCTCCTTCAAGATATTTTGAATCCTTCTCCACCTGTAAATTTTCGCATACAAAGAGAGAAGAAAACAAATTATTTTTTGGTGAATGGGGGTTTGCCTTGGTCAAACCCTGGTTTGGTAATAAAACCTTGATAATGAAATAATGACTTGAAGTGATAAATGAGCACGTGCTTGTTACAACTCACCAAACCCTTAATGGTTGCCCTTAGAGGACTAAAGTCAAACACATCACTCTAAGGCTTGGATCTTGCATGAATTGGCTTGATTGATTTGATGCTTGGATGCTTGAAACCTACATCGCATGTTAACTCCAAAATGTGACATAAACACACATGAATTTTGACATGATGATATAATCTTGATTACTGTTATAGATAATTGATAAATGTGCTCTTTAATGCTCTTGACAATAACTTTTTCTCAATATTTGTTCCTTCAAAATTCTTAGATTTAAAAAGGATAGAATAACTATGTATTTATAGGTGTTTATCTAATTTCCTAAAAATTAGATTCCAAAAGCCAACATTTGAAAATTGAATTTGAATTATTAAATTGTTACCAAAAACATATTTAAAAATGGGTCTTCGCACCTTAAAGGGAACCCATTCGCTTTTGGGCAAATGGGGACTAGGCCCTAAGTCCAATACACACATGATCCAAGATGTTTTAATTAATGATGACAATTGTTTAATATAGGCCCCCCTTTTGGAAAATGGGAATATAAAGGTTTGGAATGCATATCTTGGTCAGTTAGAGGCTTAAGTAAGTCCAATTAATTAAGGGAATGCAAAAATAGTGTGAAATTGTAACTTGGTATACAATTTTCTACACTAATTATTTTTCAAACATTGTTACACATTTGCATTTGAGTTATATTGTCTTAAATTGAGAAAATTCTAGAAAAAATTCACTATCAAACTTGTATTAAAATAGACACGGAACCCCTAAGAAGTCTAATAAACATCCAATCTTTCAATTTTTAGAAACCATATCAAGGACATAGATGCCCTTGGGCGCCTCTATCTTGCTACTGGTGGCTCAAAATAATTTTGTATAGATCCCTGTCTTTGTGTTACTAGTCTGTTTCTACTTGTTGATGTTTGATTTGAAATTTTGAAAAGATGTTAGTGCATGTGAAAGAAAGGTGACATTTTTCTTAATTTGTTACAAATTTGAAAAAAAATTGTTGCATTTTAGTGCTAGAAATTATCAGATATGTAGGAAAATTGTTTACATTTTCTGAAGCATTGTATAGTTTGGGTAAATTAGTTTTCATTCTTTTAAAAATTGAAAACCCTAAGTTGTTACAATACATTGAAAACTTAAAATATCACAAAATAACAACAAAATCAATTCCAAATTTGGGTCTACACACTGTCACATAGTTAGTTTCTATCATTAGTGCCTCTAAAATTGGAATTTTAGAAAGAGCCCTAGTAGGAAATAAATTCCCTAGGGTGCCCCAGTCCTCCAAAACCCGCTTTAGATCCCAAAAAAAAGACTAATAGCTATGCTACTTTGTAAAATATATAATATAATTTCTAGATTTGATATCTATTTTGGAATTTTATTTTCAAACCTATCTAATTTTGATCATTTGATCCATAAGGCAAGTAGCAACATGTTTCCTTTTCAAATATGTGGTTTTGATATGTTAACATATGGCTTGTATAATTATAATCTCCCTAATTATGAGTATAATCTAAGGAAACAAAATGAAATCATTGACAAGAATGTTAGTCATTCTCCCAATATCTCTCCTGATTGTGAGAGTATCTTTACACAATAAAATTAAATCATTGACACATTCATTAATATCACTTTATCTAATCTTCATTCACCTCCTAACATCTCTCCCACTTGTGAGAATTTTTCAGTGTAAGAGGATGCAATCATGGAAAATCAAGGAAATCATATTTGGTCTTCTCCTAATACCTCACTTACTTATGAAGATGGTATCTTGGTGTTAGAGGATACAATCATTGAGAATCTTGTTTGTTCCTCTCCTAATACATCTCTTAATTGGAAAGATATTATGGTGTAAGAGGATGAAATCATTGATACATTCCTTTCAAAAGATAATAAGATGGATTACATCTAGATGAAGACACTATGGTGACATTAGACCCCCCCTCAATAAAACATCATTAACAAGAAGTTAAGTACATTGAGGTTATGAACGCACAATTGGCTATTAGATCTCCTCTAATTATTGGACCTCCTAAGTCACCTCTCATTATAGGACCTCCTAAACCTCATGGACATATCTTAAATTTGCAAAAAACCTCACTAGTAATCATGTACCACAACAACCAAGTTATCACACAGTTTCTCACACATATAACACTTGAAATATCAAGTAATAAAAAAAAATCTGACATCCATCCCATTGCCTCAACCATACCTCCCACCTGTACCTAATATCTAGCAACATAACAGTAAAGAATATAATATTATGGAACAAATTTCTAACACTCTTGCTAAGATATCCTTGTGGTATTTGATTCAAACAATTCCTATTTACCATGACATGCTTCAAAATGATTTGCAAAAAAATATTATCCCTCCTAGTGCACAACCAAATGATGTGGCAACTTTGATTATGAATATGAATTCACCCACTATGAACATTATCTTTAATAAAAAAATTTTACCTCCCTTGGAAACACAAAAAATAATGAGGCTTTGATGGTAATGATTGTTATTAATAAGGTCAAAATTAGATGGTACCCTTATTGAAAATGGTGGAGGGATTAATGTTTGTAGTGTGAACCTCTTGGATAGAATTGGATTCAAATAAGACTAAAATTTAACTAGATACTTTGTCTGTCTATGGTTTTGATAATGTGGGAAGAGAACCACTTGGTGTAATAACATTACCTATCAAAGTTGGTAAGGTTGTGTTGCAAACTCATAACCATGTCATGCCCCATGAAATTTCATACAATCTTCTTTTAGGTAGTCCATGGATTCATGAGATGAAAGGTGTTCCTTCAATGCTTCATTTTTTAATGAAATACACATACAAAAATAAGTTTTACATGATAACATCTGATCCTAAATTTGAAAAGTTGTTTACAAACTAAAGAAGGAATGATAGATCCTCTTAGCACATTGATACCAACTTCAAAATTATAACTTTTACAAATAGATGATGATCCTGATTGTCTTTCATCAGTGACAAAGTTATTGGATGATGATTGGGGATCATTAGAGTTTACACCTATATTCATGGGAAAATAAAAGATTACACAATCAAAATAAATAAAAAAAGAGAAAGAAGATGCAATGATATCAACACAATCTATTACTAAATCATCCAAAACTTATAAAAAAGAGGAAAGAAAAAATTACACATCCACTTATGGCGAAAATGTTTATGAAAAACCACCTTATTTGAAAGAAATGGAAGCCATTTATGGAAGAGGTTATCAAATTTTGAAACAATTTGGCTATAATGGAAAAGGATATCCAGTGTAAATAATAAGATATTTGTGTTCCCATAGAGCCCAACACACAAAAAAAGACAAGAGTTATTGGTTATTGTCCTTCAAAAATAATGAGACCATTAAAAAGATCTTCACTTAGTCATACAAGAGACATATAACATTAGTTGTTGCTCCTTCCCATGTGGTAGTTATTGTATCACACAATACTCACTATAATGCATGAGGGTATAAATTAAGTTTTATGCAATCATATTTCATTTCACAAGGGACAACATATCATCAACCATCTTGGCTCATATTTGTCCTACACTTGGGGGAAAAGGGGTTAGGTAGCCTTGTGTTAGGTGTATTCCTTCTAGCAAGGGATCCATTTATATTTCCTTAAAATGCTAGTGTAGCAGGCACACTAACATTTTAAGGGGGGCATAAAGTCCCCCATTTATTATTTGCATGTGAAATGGTCCCTTTTTTAGTGATGATAGCATACAACTCTTAGGAAGTGTGGCCTTCTTGATCCATGTTAGTATCTATTCAATGGCGATATTGGGCTTGATATCCCCTAAGAGTGTGATATTTCTTGGCATATGATGTTCCCCTTGGTGTTAATGCTATGGTTAGTATTCCCTAAGGTGTGAGTCTTCTATTCTACAACTTGTACTCTCTTGATGGTTATGTCATGTGTGATGATCCCTAAGGCATAACCTTTCATATTTTGATCAAATCCCCTTTATTTTTTTGTAATAACATTTTATAGTGGTGCTGTTATAACACCCCTTGAGGTTTTGGACTTGTCTTGTCATCATTTATACACCTCCTTAGGCAAGTTTGGAATTTTTGCTTCACTTTGTTCACATGTGTTGAACTTAGTGTTGCATTGACATAGTGATGAGAGCCATTCATGTTCCATTTTATGCCATCTTTTATCCTTTTCCTATGCCTTTAAACCCATATTTATATTCCATTTCCATACATTATCATACCATTTTACCACCTTTATGTTGCATACGATTAAATATATAGAAGTGGTATTTAATATAGTTTTGGGATAAATATATGAAAAATAATTACTGATTATCTTTAATAATAAGCATTTTTATTTTATCTTTGGAAAATATATCATGCAACATGCTAATTGAAGAACAAGAAAGATACAAAATTCATGTCATATTATTCATAGGAACCTTTGTGTCATAGCAATATGGCTTGTGCTTACTATTGCATTTTCCCTTTTACGTAGTTGACTCTAGTTTTCACAATAACTAGAGTTCACTCTTTGATGCTGACTATGCACCATTTTATATAATGGAAGATACCTTCAACTCTTTCTCCATGGCACATTCATTTTATTATTAACACGTATTCACACCTATTTCTTGGGTTGGACACATGATTTCCACTGTCATGTTTGTTGGGAAAATATTTTCATTGGAATTTTTGCCTTTATTATTTAGCCACATGGATTCATTTCAAGGATTGGATTCTATGATAATATATACACGTGCTAGTTGTTTGGAGAAGAACACCAAAAATATTCTCATTTCCTATTTTTGTCTTATGTTATAATAAAGTTGTTTTTAATTTCTAGCCAACAGCCAAGATTTCACATGAACCATTACTCTTTAGTTTGTTGTTCGTAGGCAAAAATAAACTATTCTATATAGCTTTAGATAACAACTATTATAATCTCTACCTATATATATGATGTAATATCAACTATGAAAAGAGGAGGAAATACATTCAATATCATTATTGAGAGAAATTTTTTGATGTCTTTCTTAGAAATTTCATAAGCTTCATATTCATTGGTTGAATGAGAGGTAGGGTGCCCACTCTTTAGTCGTTGATGGAATGTAAATGATTTATTTTCTGCAAGTTATATTTTTAATGGTTTTGATTTCAATTGATTACATTTTTCCTTGTTATGTTTTTGCAATTTGATATGTGTGAAATAAATTAAGTGTATTGCTAAGTTGAGTCTTATTTTTGTACTGTAGAATTAACTATTGTGATTTTCATGATTGATATTTATTGATTAAGATTTTGTCTCAAAATTTACTGTCATAATTTTTGCACAACTGTCACAATTCCTATTGTTCTTGTTATAGAAATATTGTAGAGCCAGTTACAAAATTTGTAGCAGTTCCTATCACAATAAAAATAGAAATATTAATCTTATTTTCAACTTAGGTAATTTATTGAATTTAGGAATGCATTTTCATCCCCACTCACCTCACAACTTGCAGTCCTTGTGCATATATCCATAAAATATTTCACAAGTTTACGCCCTTGGATTGAAACTTAGACCAAACTGAATTTCATTATTAATAATTAAATATATTTCATTCTTTAACCCAATATTGGTTTATCACATAAAATTTTGATCATTTTGTGGCACTTTATCAGATTTATTAGGGAGTATAACTCTTGGTATGGTTGTTAATGGGTAAAACCAATGAATAGAAAACTTCACTAGACCTAGTGTGTTTCTCATTTGGCTACCTTGTCTTGGGGGCTCACCTAGTGAATATCAAACTTCACTATCCTATGGTGCCTTTTAGTTGTGATTTTCTTAGGAAATATAAGACTTTGCAACTGTGTGAAACATGAACTTGTTAACATGGCCACCGGGAATAACACAACTTGCTTTCTAGTAGAGCTATGTTTTTCATGAGTGTCTAGCATAACATAGCTTTTTATCCTTGTGGAACCCATCATATTACATGGAGACCTATCATAACACAACTTGCCAACCAATAGATCCATGTGGCTCATGAGTGATGTGACATAACACAACTTGTTGGTCCTCATGGGAGAAATCCTTTATTCGATGGATGACATTTGGTATTTGAGACAATTTAAGACTGGGGTCTATTTACCTTACCGACTTGAATCCTTTTAGTACTAACCTTGTGTTTTTGTTATGTGTCTTTTATGTGTTTTCTCTGTGTTTGTATCATGTTTGTGTTTATTTATTTGTCATAAACATGTTATGTTATTTCATGTTTTTCATCATGTATGCTTCATATTTTCCAACATGTATGTTTGTTTATGTTGTCTTGTTGCATTTCATACATGCACATGTTCCTTTTTCCTTATATTGTATTGCCATGAGATCTTGGATCCTGGGGGAGTGTGCACTCCACCTAGATCCTTAGTCATCCTAGTTCTTAAAAATTTGGACAATCAAACCCCTCTTGACATAGATCTTCTATTTTAGTGTGATTCTGAGCGTAAGTTCATACTCTCACTAAAGTGGGGGCTAAATGTAGTGTCGAAAATTGCCACCCTTGATAATTTCACACTATGCTTCCCCCCCCCTAAATTATTGAGCCTAATTAAGCACCTATTCTCCCAAATTATGCATTCTATAGCCTATTTTTATTTTTTTTGAGAAATTGGAAGCATCAAGAACAAATAAACTCATTTAATGTTTTTCCCTCAACACCCTATTTTCTAGAAAATAGGGCCAAGTTTGGGATGCCCTTGGGTGTTTAAGTTCCCTTATTTTTTTGGGATCCAAATTTGAATATTTTGGTGTCAAAATTTTAACATTTTAAATTCAAGTTGCAAATGTTGGCTATCAGGATTTAAATTTTGGGAAATTAGAATAAATACTAGTTATTACATCATTTGAAATCTAACAAGATCTAGCAAGTAATAATTGAGTGAAATTATTGTCAAGAGAAAGTCAAGAGAAGTATTTTAGAGCTTCATTGCAGCAATTCAAGATCCAATCATCATATCAAAGTGTATGCGAGTTCATGTTTTTTATGTTATCACTATTTGTGAAGGCTAACCCTTGGTAGGTCTCCAAGAAATTTAAACAATTCAAGCAAGATCTGAGACCTTGAGGTAATGTGCATGACTTTAGTCCTTAAAGGAAGCCATTGAAGGGTGGTGAGTTACAAAACTTATATATTCATCATTCCCTTTCATCATTTATCCATTTGTCATTAACATTGCCATTATGGAAGTGGAAACACTAGCACGGGGTATGACTAAGGCAAGCCCCTAAGTGGCACAACCTTTCCTCTCCATTTGAATGTGTAGGTTTTAAGTTTGGACATGATTCAAGGAAATTTGAAGATCATTTATCTATTATTGCATTCAAAACCCTACACCTTGTCAACTCATGAAAACTCGCATACAAAATTATCCGATAGTGATCTAATAAATTTGTAGGAGGGAATCAAGAGCTTAGATCCAACATCAAAGGACTGCAAAAATAGATTCAAGATACCCCTAAAAGGATAGAGACACCCTTGGGTGCCTATGTCCTTCTATTTTGACTGATACAAAACTTTCAGGATAGGTACACAACACTGTCCTTCCTAGATCTGCCTGCAAATCTCTATTACAATCTATTAGTTATTGAAAGCTTGCATTTTTCATATTAGGGAACATAGTCTACTTATGTTAATCAAGAAAAATAAATTAAAATCCATTCTAATGTTAGGATTAGGTGCCATCCACCATGTAAATCCTATGTCATATTGCATGGTTTCAACATCCTTGGAAAATATCTCTAGGCACTTAGGGTGTATTGGGAAACTATTTTGTAATATTAGTTCTTGTCATTGTTTGTAATATACTCATAAGGGGTGATGGGTCCACTAGCAGCGATAAAGGTGGTGTGTGGACATAAATATTAAATATTGTTTTCCCCACACATGGATACCTAGAATGGGATAATAAAAAATAAATAAAATGATAAATAAGTGACTGTTGGGATTCTCCAAGTGGGTTCTTGGATAGAGTCAACAAATGTCACTTGGTTTTCCATCATTTATTGCATTTAATGTAATGTTTATCTTCTCAAGTTTTGGCACCCAAGTTGGAAGGAAATTATTGGAGCCAAAAAGCGGTGTCTTTTTTATTTCTATGGAGGTAATCTAAAGGTTGGGGACGTTTGGAATGAAGGGTCATATTTCGGCACCTTGTTTGGTGCATTAGATGCCTTCACATGTCTATAAATCTAGCCTCTTGGATGTAGAATTAGATAGGAATAGTTGAATGTAGTGTTACTCTATAGGAAAAAGGACATGTGGAGGCATAAGGAGGTTGTTCATGTAGGTACACATGTGCTTCCATGTTGGAGGAAAAGAGGAGAATGGAAGTGGTTGTATTGTAATCTCATTATTTGATGATAATGCATACTTGACCTCTTTTCTTGGTGGAGTTTTTTCCCGCAAGGGTTTCTCCACACAAATCCTATTTTATGAGATGATATTGTGTTTTTGATTTGTGCCTCTTTGATGTTATCTTATGTAGATATTATTCTTTATTTATTGTTATTATAAGCTCACATAAGGTAGTGTTTATAAGCATGTTATGTTGTTTGTTTTGTGGCATCATAAATATGGATCTAATCATGGTATTTATGTATTAAGACAACTTAATTTTTAGATTTGCATATAAGTTTCATATTTTCATGTTGCTATATTTCAAGCTTTGTATCTCATCCATTGAAGTCAATTTTGAATAAAGATTGAATTTCTTAACAATCGATATTGAACCTGTTTATTTCTCATCATTTGGTATCAAATCTGAAGATTAACTAGGTTTTGGGTATTCCTTATTTTTTATTTCTTAGCTTAGAAAGCTTGTGGGAGTTTGTTAGAATGAATTAGAGGTTGTTGGAAGGCTTTTGGGGCAGCAATGAATGTTTTGTGAGTTAACATTTTTTTGTATATTTATGAAAATGGAAGCCATGGATATTGTCAATGTGATATATATTGGGCATTTGAAGCTAATGATTATGGATCTTTGTGGAGTTGGTTATGTGTTGGTAACTTGGATCTCTTGTTTGACAATATAGGTGTATCCTCTTGTTTAGTGGTTGTATTCCTTTACCTTGTGGTCATGTTCAAAAATTAGGTGTTCATGTTGGATGGGTAGAGACATCCTGGTGACATGGAGAAACACTTTCTATTTGGACTATAGAATGGAGTGCTTACGTTGGCTTCATGGATTTAGCCCTTTGTTACATGAAAGCACTAGAAGATAAGCCACTAACCTCTTTGTGAGTTGTGGACCTGATATTTTTCATGTTATAAGCTCCTGGACAACTTGGTTTTTCCTATTGGGTTGTAATTTACACTTGTTTTCAGTCATGGGTTTGTAGATATGTGTTTATTCCATTATTCAAATAAAATGTTTGATGTGATTGTTTGGGTGGTTAAATGGATTTTAGATTTACAAAGATGGTTTTGTATGTTTTGCATGTTAACTAAAATATGTGGTATATATACCTATGATGAGACTGCATTCGGGTTATTCTAGATGAAGACAATTATAGGTTTGCATGACTGCTTGGAGGGTTCTTATTGATCCATGGTTACTTTTATGTGGGTGTTTTTGGAAAATTAGATCTAGCATTGATTTTGGTGTTCGGGTCTTGGAAATCCACATGTTATACTTGATTATCTCTATTTTGCATGATACTAATGATGGGTTGAGTCTAATTTTTTAGTTATTTAATATTGGAGCACTGGTAATGTATTTCTCTATTGTTATGTTTTTGATTAATTATGTAGGGTTAGGGCCTTGATCCCTTACAAAAATAGAAAAATGGTCCAGAGCAAACAACAACCAAACCATAACAATAGAGAACAAAGGAGATAGCAAAAGGAAACATCACAATGTCTCCTTACCCCAAGCAACAAAGAATAAATGTCATCTAAACATCATGGGGATATTGTTGATAACCTTATACATATACCAATACATAATTACAAAACCATAATATCATTAACCTAGAGACTATCAAAAATAAGGATAGACTAGTCACGAGTTCCTAGATAACACATTATCAAAATAATAGAGATTAAAAGTGTATAGTTAAATTTTAGGCTTAGAAATCCAATAATAGTGTTAAAGTAACGTTAAGGTAACCCAAAAGAGAAGTCCACCAAAGATGTATCCACAACTAAGAGCCAGGTCCCAAAAAAAAGGGAGATTAGGAGTCTGTAATGAGACTCCGGATCTTCTCAAGGTCTTCCATGTTGTCCTTTATCTCCATCATCTTAGATCAATCAACTTCATCCCTTCTTCCTTTTTTATTTTTCTACTTTCTAATATTTCCCTGTCCTGATACAGTACCCATTACTACCCTTTCATAATTTTGTCCATGAATTTGCACATGTTCTTGATTGCCACCTCTATATTATGTGACCTGTTGGAATTTTTATCTTTCTCCAACATTCTTTCAATTTTATCAACCCTCTTTGAGAGCATATCAATTTTTGTCTTCACTATTTTGGTCCCTTTCTCTTTCAGACTCTCTGAGTTAAGAGGGGTGCTGGTATAAGTATCAATAGCATCCAAATCTATCAAGCTATCATTTCTAGTCTCCTTCTCCTTTGCAATTCCAAGGTCTAACCCTTCGTCTTTTCCAAGCTCCTCCTCTTGTTGATTATTGTCTTCTTCCTCTTCTTGGTCAACGTCCTCCTTATCATCAGACTTTGAATAATCTTTTTCCTCAGAGAATTATGTTTCCCCAAGGCCATTGGGGTCATATTCCTCCTTGGAGGAGACTTCTTTCTCCTCCCTAACCACATTTTCCCCTTTTCATCCTCAGGCTTAGCAGGGGCCTCACATACCATTTTGACATAAATATTTATTTTCTTACTTGTCTCTAGGCCCTTGGAAGTATTTAAAGCCGTGTCCTAAAACCATAAGGATGGTCTTTCAAAATGGTTGTTAGTGTCATAAGGAGTCTAAGTGTGAAATAGGTATGAGTAAAATAACACTTCTTAATGAAACATTATATCAAATATTCAACAAATAAACTAGTTTAAAGCAAGAATCTTCTGAAAGCATCTCATTGTTTCCTATCTCCAAATATTTATTAAATGAAAGAGGGCTCTCAAATTTGGTAAGCACTTCTGAATGTTAGAATGCCAATCTAGAGAATGGAGTTCAATGATGTAATGATTATATATGATTTTTAGATGATATTGATGCTATTGTAATCTATTCTGACATGAAAACTGATAAATGAAAGCTACAATAAAACTACTATGTAGTCATGATTATGATTCTAAATTGATATGATTGCTATGATACTAAGTTGCTTGATTGCTTGATTTCTCTATTTCCTACAAAGTAATATTGCACAAAGTTGGGATCCATTTCTTGTTGAATGAGGTTGTATTTATAGATTTACGACAACAAATTCACATAGGGGTAGAAAAGTAGAGGCTTGGATTCAATCTAGAGGATTGAATGGTGAGAGATTGAGAAGATTTTGGGAATTGTTCATCCCCACAAAAACATCAAGCCAGATGATAGGAAGAATTGATGGAAGAGGATGAAGGAGTTGCCTACAAATTTATCTTCAATTTGTCTCCAAATTTACCTATGAAGATTGAGTCAATTAATTTAGACATAAATCAGACATATAATATCTAATTTGATTTGTAGAAATTTTGAGTGAAAATAGGAAATAGTTGTAGAATGCATTTCCATTGAATATTTGGATTTATTCAATTTAGGCAAGAAGATTTTTAATTTAATAAAACAAACTATAGAAGTCTATTTACTAGTTAAATAAATATGGAGAAAGTGTGATAATTAAATAAAACAAAGTCGGAAATTTGTTTATTTAATTTAGATGATGATGTGATTAAGATAATAGAAGAATTTAAATACTGATAATTAAATAAATTTGTTTATTCAATTAAGAAGAAATAATGTAATAAAGATAGAATAAATAAAAGGTGAACTATATAAATAAATATTTCTATTTATTTAATAGTAGAATAATTTAGGATAATTAATCAAATAAGTCATATTTAATTAATTAGATTCTCCAGACCAATTTATAGGTGTATACATTTTTCCCCTCTTTGAAGTGATGTGTTTACACATTGCTTTAAAGAAAATTTTGTTGTTGTTGCTAGTATCAACGAAAAAAATTAGTATGCCCCAGATATTGATTTTCAGGTGATTGATGATAATATGGCCCCTTAGGAGATAAATTTATGATTTTTATTATTTATTATTTATTATTTATGATTTTTCGAAAATTTTCACTTTTCTAATGTTTTTTCAGTGATTTGATGAAGATAATTTATCTCCTGATAATGATGAATAAAATTTTCCCCTTGGATGAATTTCAATTAATCTCCCAATAAAATTAATTAAAATGTTAAAAATCCCACACAATTCCACCTTTAAGAACCTAATAAAAGGTCAAAAAGGTCATTTTCATACTCATTTGTGCATTTGACTTTTGAAAACTTTATGAGAGAGACATTTTTGAGCCACTTGGAGTAGGATGTCGATTCCTTACCACAACCACCAGTTTGAGCATGTGTGACGTAACCAGCGCCCGATTGCTTACAAACCTCTGTACCTACCCATAATCCTCCTCGTTTTTTGTGCAAAGTCATTTTTTGTGCATTTTTCTATATTCTTAAATTTTTCTTAGTTTTAGCACTTCAAGTACACGCTATAGCACTTTGCACTCCGGTGTAGCGCTCCTAGGGTATGTTTTAGCACTTTGGAAAATTAGCACTTTCATTAGATATTTTAGTGCTTTGATAGGCTAGTTTAGCGCTTTGAAAATAGTAGCACTATGATAGGATAAATTAGTGCTTAGAGGGTTTTAGTGCTTCGAGCTATTGTTTCGATGCTTTGGTAGTCTGTTATACCGCTTCCAAGCAAAAAATGGCGTTGTTGATATTTAGCGCTTTGAATGCCTATTTTAGCGCTTATGACTGATGAGATGGCGCTTCTGATATTTTAGTGCCTTGAATGCCTATTTTAGCGCATCTAAATCAGAGTTGATAAATTTGTCAAATTTTCCTTGTTTTGATCAATTTTGATTGTGTCAGCTATTTGGTTTGATATGATGTTGATGATTTAATAACCTTGATGATTTCAACGATATGATGATTGATTCTGATGATTGATAGACAAGAATTATCCTCATGATAGGTGAGGAATAATCTTAACTGTGATGAACCTCATGATAGGCGAGGTTGATTTTGATAAATTGACCTCATGTTAGGCGAAATATAATTTAAGATTGATAATGATGACCTCATGATAGGTGAGATTTGATGATTCTTGCTCACGAATTTTGATCAAAATTTGCACCAAGAGCTAATTAGATTTGATAGGATAATTGATATGTGATAATTTGAAAAAGTGTACTGATTCTAAACTTTTCATGATGATAGGAGCTCCTGGATAACCTTTAGATTCAAGAGAATTTCCCATTGACATTTGAATTGATTCCACAACTTACACCAGATGAGACACAAATTATTGTTCGATGTGGACTTGCTTCTTTTCTTGACATGCCCTAGATTAGGATTAACCAGGGTCTTCTCACAGCTTTAGCCAAGTGGTGGCACCGTGATCATAACACCTTCCACTTACCCACCAGAGAGATGACTATCACCCCAGAGGATGTCTTGCGTATTTTGCAGATACCATTTTTTAGAGAGGTTGTTGTGTATAATTCACAGGAGGTGGGCAGGACGGATGATCTTTGTAGAGTATTTCAAGATGATCACATTGCAAGATTATGGATTTGGTGGTGTACGATGGCTGATGCTTATGCTACTTTTTTGGCAGTGCTTGTTGGAATTATTGGAGGTTTCCTTTGTCCTGATCGTAGGTCAAAGGGATTCTCCATTGGTTGGGGCCATGTACTTGAGAGAATGGTCATGCATGGGACCAGATATGCTTGGGGGATGTGCATGCTGGCACATCTATATCATGATTTACATTCAACTGTATATTTGAGAGGGCGTAGCTTGTCAGTGGGAGTCACTTTGCTTCAGGTTTGGGTGTGAGAGCATATTGTTGTCATGCAACCAGTGTCAGTATGAGATAAACGTACTACCAAGCCTTATGTTTTCAGATATAGAGGTTGTGTTATGCCTTGCATAACCACCCCATCTTTTGCCTTGGTCAAAATAGGGTCCCCCTTGTTGTTTTTGGTCCTTTGTTGTTGTTTTTATTAAAGTTTGGAGTCATTTTGTTTCCAACACTTTGATTATTTTTGTTTAGTCTATCAGAATCGGAACCGTAACTGAATCGAGTTCTGAAAGTTCTTTTGAGGCTTGTTTTGGTTCCTATCCCAATAGTCTTTTCTTTTGCTTTTATTTTTATCTTTAGCGGAACCAGAGCCGGAGTAGGTATTAAGTTGGTTGTTATCAAAAATTGTAAAATCAAAATCTACTCCAACCCCGCCTCTACTATTTTATTTTATGCTTTAGTCTTGGTCTTTGTGTTTTGTTTTATTAGATGGGTCTTTTACTTTAATTTTTGTGTTTGGTTTTGTTTATTGTTTAGTTGGCAGACCCAGACCCGGAATGAGAATTAGGTTTGGAAATTTCATAAATTTGAGATTCCGTTTCCATTTCAGTTCCGCCTCCGCTACTTTTTGATCATTGACTTTTTGACTGAAGTGGCACTACAGAGAAGTGTTTGTTCTCTCACAGTTCCAACTCTGCCTTTACTGCACTTTAATGCATTAATGGTAGCTTCTCATGTAGGTAGAAATTAGCATTTTTTTTCTTCATTAGCGTTAAATGAATCATTATTATCACTGTTAATCGATTTAAGAGCACGAAAGAGCACCAACAAAGTACATTTGAGAAAATTGATCGAAAGAGAGGAAGGTTATTGCGTGAGAATTGGTTCAGAAGGTTAGCTCGGGTTTGTTTGTGTTTGAGGTAGGGTTTCTTTTTGTTGTTCTTCATTCTTAGTGTCGTAATTGGTTACAATTTGCTTTATATCTGCTCCTGCTTTCAATCATTTTGTTTTCATTGAATCTGCGCTTAATGGCGTGATGGTACGAGTTGTTTCTTGTTTTATGTTGTTGTTTTGTCTTGGTTTGATCTTTGTTTCCTGTATTATCATTTTGTTGCTTTTAATATTTTTTTGAGCATGGTTGCTTTCACGTCTTAAGCATGATCGCGTCATGCTGTTTTGATTTGTGTGGTTTAGATTAAATTAGGTTTTAAACAGTGAGGTAGATTAAAGATTTACAGTGAGTTAGGGTAGATTAGATTTATTGTTTACTTAGGGTTTTGTTGTATGTTTTGATCTGGTAAAATGGCAAGGTTTAAACCTGTGCCCTAGTTTTATCGGGTTTGTTAGATTAGGGTTTTTGTATCATTTGGTGATCATAGTTAAAATATTTAAATAAGATTTCCTAAGTATAGTCATTCCCCATGGTCATATGGGTGTAGTATTTTAAAAAAAATTTCATCTTTAAGCGACCTTAGTTTTAGTCATGAAGTTATATGTTAATCAATAATAATAAAAAAAGAAAAGAAAAACATTTGATGACATCATGATTGACTTAGGCGGAGGCGGGATCAGAATCGATTATGAACCTAAAAATTCTATTTTTCAAAAGTTATCGATTATGTTTCCATCCCATTTCTGGCTCCGCATGCAACAAAAGTCTTCATTGAAAAGTAATGATAACCTAGGTGGAAGCGGAGGCGGAGTGGAGACCGGATCTGAAAATCTAAAGAAAATCAAATCCCTTTTTCATTTCGATCCCGGTTCCGATCATAATCCCAGTTCCGACTTTGAGCTCGTTTGTTATTTAATGAAGTATCTGTATTGGTTTTGGCTCTGAGTTCGGCAGTGTTGTTCAGCAGTGTTGTAAAATAGACTGTTTTAGGTTGAGTTTTGGCCTGCTTCCAATTCCGATAGGTGTGATTTTTAAAGCATGTTTTATGATGATATCTAAAGATTTAATTAGAGGTTTGCTTGCAGGAGAATTGAAAGATGTCAGGAACATTAGGGGAAGCTACTAAGAGGAACCAACTTGCTGGAACATCAAAAGCAACACCAAAACCAAAGAAGGTAAAGCCATAACAGCTGCCTTATACTTTGAGGTATGATCATATGAGTCCGATTGTGAAGGTGAGCAAGGTTGAGTCAGACTAGTCAGATATCACCGATACTAATCTGGGCCAGTACAACTTTGAAGAATTACATGGAGAAACCTTTTCTGAACGAGAAAATTTGACAGGAAGGACTCAAAGGATTGTTGATTCTGGCTTGGCACATATCACTGTGTTCCCTTTATTAGTTCAATTCTCAGAGTTTATATTAACAGTAGCCAGTGCCTACAATCTAGCCACAAGATTATGCATGGATTCATAGAATAATGTTATAATTAATCTTACTCCTCAGATGTTTCAAAATATATTTAGTGTTCCGGATCCCAAGAGCTTGGTGCAGCTAACTGAAGTAGAGGCATTGGAGAAGTATAGCAAGCATAAGGACTCTAATAGGTCTCATTTGAATAAAAGATGGTTGAATACAGAAAATAAATCTCTATGCAAGCTTGTAGACAGACCTAAGAGGGCAGATTTCAAGAAGGAAATATTTGATTTAATATTGATGTTGTCCAGAGTGTTTGGGAAGAGGGATACATTCCACTTCAAGGAATGGATGTTTCATTTCATTCAAATAATCTTAGAGGGTGATCATCATTTTGATTGGTCAATGATTGTTTCAGATGCCATACATCAACTCACAAGGATCAGGCAGACTAAATCTTTCTTCATGACTTCTTAGGTGTTTTATGCAGCAACAAGATTGGGGATTTTCCCAGGTTTGAACAGAGTAGGTATAATGGGAGCCTTGGATGGGTAGAAGAAGGTATGGGAACACTATGATCAATTGTCTCTTCAAGTTGCTGAGACTCATTTCAGAAGAGTCAATGATGCATTTTTATATGTGATCATCAACCAATTGAATGGAGATGCAGGATACCGGTTGAGTCAGGAAGCTATGGCATTCATTGCTGAATGGGGATGTTGGTACATCCAGTACCCCAAATTTACATACTTCAGGTTGGCTGGTTTTGAAGGTCATCCACATTTACTTCCAAGGTACTGCAGTAACAGGATAGTGCTTATGGAGTTTGTATATCAAGCTATTGGAGTTAATGCTCGGTTTGGGATTAAGCATAAAACTGGATGTCATAACTTTCCCATGAATTTGGGTGAATATAATTGTCAACACTTGAAGGGAGCAAAGGTGGTTTGTAATGAGTTGATACAATTGAAATTGGGATTGTATACAGCTCGTAAGTATTTTGAACCAAAGAAGAAGATGTATGCTTTATTGCCTTCAGTATTCACTAGGCATTTCAACTTGTTAGAAGACTTTTGGAGTGACCGGCAGGATGAGTATGATTTGAGGAAGAAGAACTATGAAAGATTGTCGGTTGCACTCATGGCAGAATTGGGTGTTAAGGAAAATATTCCTGACACATTGGTGGATGATGGAATTGTATTGGATCCATCCTATGAAGCTTTGAATATTGGCACCAAGAGCTTGGATCCAATTAACTAGGATGCTAAAGAAACAATTGACATCAAGAAAATTGGAAGGATAGTTTTGGATAGGAGTATACAATGGTTAATGATGAGAACTCAATCTCCTCAAGGACTAGTCCTTAAAAAGGGCAAAGGATACAAGAGAATCAAGAGAAAGACACCTCCCAAGGAGCCATTAGAATTCCTTCCTCCAAACATTGAAGAAATAGAACTTGAAGTGGTAGATGATGAAGAAGGAGCACCAAAAGGAGATGCTCTAGTAGGATTTGTTGTTTCTACACCTACCTTAGGTGAATCATCCACACAAGTCCCACTTACAAGGAAGAAGAGTAAAGAAGTTCAAGAAGGAGCACTTCATAACATGGCTGAAGCTGCCAAGGGAAAAGAAATGGAGGAGGAAGTTTTGGAAGTTGAGACAGATTCAGATGAGACTCTATCAGAGAAAGAGTTGCAAGAGAACGTGCCTCTAGGGGAGGATTTTGAGTAGATCTTAACACCGAAAGATCAGTGGAAGCTATTTGAAGATTCTACAAGAGATTCTAATGCAAGGGCTGCATTGGAGAAACAAAAGGAAATAGAAGCTAAGGCAGCAGCTGATGAGGTGGAAAAACAAAGAAGGCAACAAGAAAATGAACTCAAGATCAAGGAAGAAAATGACAAGTTGGAATTGATACAAAAAACTCATGATCTTGAGGAAGAAAAAGCCAAGAACTGTAGGGAAAGAGAAGTTTTAATTGCCAAGCTAAAATGTAGATGAAGCTCGCCAGAAAGAGGAAGAAGTTGAAATTTTGGAGAAGAAAAGAGATGCTGAAGATTTAATAAAGAAACAACAAGCTGAAGAAGAAGAAAATGCAAAGGCAGAGAAACTCAAGGCCCTAGAAGCGGAGAGGTTAGAGAAAGAGAGGAAAGAGGAGGAAGAAAGGAAAAGAAAAGAACAAAAGGATAAAGAAGAGGCTGAGAAGTTGGTGCAGATGCATGTGCTATAGGAACAACAAAAGAAAGGAAAGGTTGACTCTCAACCTCAGGTAGATGTTCAACCACCTTCTACAGTTGTTTCTTCCTCTTCCATGATGACTACTGCTCCAAGTGCTCCTACTTGGCTAAAGTTGGACTTGCAAAAAAGAGCAAGAACACCTCCACAACCTCTCAATTGGGAGGATATGATGAAGGGGATTGAGCAGGAAAGGCCTAAGAAGAAGGCTAAAATTCTACATTCTACCCGACTCATAGACAAAGGGGAGATTGTTGTTGAGTGTGCCATGCCTATGACAGAAAAGGAGGTAGAGGATATGCAGCTAACAGATTATCACCTGAGTACGGTCAATTTGAGAAGACCCACTAGGAACCAACAAATGAATTTGATTGATGTAGTGGCTTCAACCACCAAATCAAGAATGATCAAGGACAAACAAAAGAAGGATGAGCTTAAAGCTCAATTGGATTAGTTGCATTCATTCTTGAAGAGTGTCTCCTCTCCAAGGTCACAACAGGTAGCAACCATTGAAATTCTTGTTTTGTTAAGCATAAAGGAGGTAGATGATTTGGTGCAGGTTAGAGGTAAGGCAGAGATGGTAGACAGGTGGGTAGACAAATTGAACCAAGAGGTAGGAGAGGTTTTAGTGAAAGGATTTGAAGCCTACAAGGATACAAAAAGGGTGATAAAAGAGATGCATCAATACATTGAGGCGTCATAAAAAAAAGAAGAAGAGTATAAGGAGTATAGTCAGAAGTTAGAGAAGGTAAGTGCATTTCCTCTAACGACGCTTCTAGAACAATCCATACTTGAGGAAGATAACAAAGATTTTGTGGAGAAAAATTCTCGTATACTCAAGTTTAGGACTGGCTTTTTGTGTAAACACAAGGATGAGATTCAGGAAGTAGTTAATAATTTAACTGAGTAGTTAGAAGAGTTGGAAGCAATAATTGCCATAATTGTAGATGTGAATGTAATGAAAATAGATGGCATGCCTTTGAGTTAGGTTAAAGAAAAATGGAACAAAAGATTCAAAGGACTCCTGCAAGAAAAGGATGATAGAGAAGATTTGGTAATAGATCAGCTTGTAGAAGTCAAAGAAGAGATAAAAGCTGCGGGGAAAGAATTGATAAAAATAAAGAGTATGAAGGAATTTACTGCAGTAGAGTTGGATTGGATTAAATTTGAAGATAGCTGGATTGATGGGCCAGATATGGATACATTACAACAAGTCTTCACCAGTTATGATGAGTTTATTGCGGATCCAGCTTCACATGCATGAAATCCTACATGTAGGATGTTCTCCTTCCTTGCATGTTGCATGCATACAACACTGATAGTCTTGGGGGCGCATGACTTCTTTTCTTTTCTTCTATTTTCTATTTTTAGTTAAGACTGAATGTTAAAATGTAAGAACTTAAGATCAAATTGATCTAGTTCCTAAAAAGGTGGAATGTCTAAAATAGAAGTAGAGTTCGAACTTTTGTATATCTATAAATACCTGATGGGGATCATATTGTAAAGGTTGGCTAATTCAGAATTGAATTGGCTTACCTAATGCTAGGAGATAGAGTTTTGTAGTGATCATTTTTGAGATACATTGTTACTTGATTTTTTTTCACAGTTAATAGAATTACAGGTTTTACGGAATATGGAATTACAATTGAGTTGTTTTATTTGATAAGGCTGATAAGTTATAATCCATCTGAATGCTAGTGATTGGGCTGAAGCATGATAGTTTCTTATGTGGTAAAAATCATTAGAAGAAACCAGATTTAAAGATTATCTTGTTAGATTGTCATTGACTTAAATTTATTGAAGTTTGTTGATCTATAATCTTGGTAATGAATGAATGTGTGTTGTTCTAAAATCCTTGAAGTATTCGTTGTATGTAAGTGTGGAATTAATTAAGCACCTAAAATGTATGCGATGGTATAGATTATTCTATAGATTGTGTCATCTTATGGTTTTCTTAATCTGATTGGAAAAATATTCATTATTGAAGATATATGTTCGGATATTAGATAAAGTTGATTCAAAATTACTGGTTACCCTTTGTTCCATCTTTTTCTTTTGTTTGAAACCCCTTTAGTTACAAGAACCATTCTGATAAAAGAGTCATTGCTTGAATCTTTTGTTACCAACACAGGCCCTTGAACATTACAGTTGCATGAACCAATTGAGTGACACCAAATAGTTGAGAACCAACTACCAAGACCTTGGGAGTTAGGCCACTATATGTTGTCTTTCTTTTTCAGGAGAAATAGAGCAGAAATATTCTGTTTTAATGTTGTTTGTGTCATTTTAACCATCAACAGGTCGACTTACCCAATCTAGGATGGGTAAGTTGGAGCACTGGAGGTAGAAGTTGAGAAATCCAGCTTCAGACTCCAAGATCACTTGCATGCAAATGGATACCTATCACAAGAAAGAGAATTGATGGAGAAAACAAACAAGGGTTTGATGCTTTGAAAAATGGAGAAATTATCTTATCAGAACAAAAGAGAATTGATGATGATATACAATGGGATCAATCCTTATAAAAAGAGATCATGCAAACCCTAAAGGAACCCTAATAGGAAAAACCCTAAAAGAATCCCTAATAGGAAAACATTTAATAATTAATATAATTATTAAATGTCACTTTATGCAAAATAACGTGAAATCTTAAGAAGGGAATAAAGGTAACTTAATCAACACAACTAAGTTAAAACCTTTACTCTAACACCCCCCCTTAAGATGAGCAACAATGCAACTACAAAAAAATGCAAGAAAGCAAAGGTAACTACAATGCAAGAAGGCAAACATGGGTCCCGAAAACTAGGCCAGATCAGGTACCCAAATACAACCAAATCTCTGTAAAATGGAGAAAAAGAGAAAACCTCATGGGAGAAAATCTACTCCAAAAAGAGATGCAGAAAGCCAAGAAGAACATCACTGAAGCAGAAGAAGCTGCAAACAATTGTCGAAAGATGACTGCTATGGTATTGAAGAACCTCCGCTCAAGATAGGATGATCAGGATCAAGAAGACACTACTCGAATCAGATGGAAAACAAAGAAAAACACTTGGAACGAAGATACAAATGGCACAAGTACCAATAGTCTAAAACATTGATCAATTGAGAATGGAAGATTCCTTCCAAGGAAAAACCAAGGAAGAATTAGCATGAATAGTATAATACTCCCCCCATAATGTTGAACTAGGAGAGCCTGACAGATCCACTGAAATGGTGTGTAACACCCTGTAGTGCATGAAGGAGAAGAAACAACATCTGAAAGTGTGCAAGATAGCACCTGCAATTGAAAAAGTGGTGTGCAAAACAAAGCACACATGCATAAGGCTAGAATCATATGGATCCACTATCATTGTGGAGGGACACTCACCAGACAAAGATGTGATGGAAAAAAAAGGCACTACACAGCCCCCCATGGCACTTTATAAAATAGTGCGAGTACAAAATATGGCACAACTGTATGTGAAAAATCCCCAAAAATACATGTACAATAGTGTGGCACTTTATTTCAATGCGTTTACATAAAATATTGGTTACAAATGATGCTCAAAATTCCCACAAAGGAAAAAACACTGTAAATACATGAAGAACAACCAAAAATGAAGCATGCCATGTGAACGAAAAGTTCCCAAGAATGAATATGTCTAGCTAATTCACTAGAGTGTGAAAACACAAAAATTTGAATAAAATATACCTAGAGTGAAATCTGGAAACATTGCATGGATGGAATTGAAGAGCTCTGAAATATGGTTCCAACGCCGCTGAGATCGCAAAAAATGGAGAAATAGATCAAAAGTTATGAGCTCGGGACTGAAAGCCAATCCTTTGACTTCAACTGGTTGTAGAATGCATCAATAGAAAAAGGAAGCGATGAAACCCACACCACTGGAAATTTGACAAAACCAGCATTCCGACGATATCTTGTTTGCCAAAAAATGATATTGTATTCCCAAGTTACGGCCTCTGGAAAAAAATAGCTCCAAAGGGGAAAAAAGTCAGTGCTGCATTAAATTTGACGGTCATACGACCGTCACAACAAAAATACAGGCTTAAATTTGACAGCCAAATGACCATCACCACAAAAGTGCGATTGGGCTTATTATAGGAATTTTTTTCTTTTTAATATAAAAAAAACTGTGATTTTTTTATTTAAAAAAAATCATAAAAAAAATACATTGATTTATTTTGTTAAAAAAAATCTTAAAAAATATGGCAGCCTGTACCGGGCCGCGGCCTGCCAAAGTCTCTGTTGCTGGCGGTACTGTCAGACCGCCGATTGGCAGTATGCGAACCGATGTACAAAGGGCTCGTAGGCCTACGGACGCAGGTACCTGTGGGTCTTAAATTGCTTTTTGATTTTGATTTTATTTTTCAAAAAAAAAATCAAAAAGACATTTGCAAAATTTTAAAAAAATAAAATAAAATTGCGGACGAAAAAATTCCAAAATTTTGTTTTTACTAGGATTTTTCTCCGAACTGTGCGCAGACGGACGACTGTACGACTAAATTGTTTTTGCCCCTCAAATCAACATTGTCCAAAATGGATGAATGAACAGTCGATTTAGGGGTTTTGGACCACTGCGGACGCAATGGCGAGGTCCGTTTGGACTCAAAATGATTTGAAATTATAGGTGATTCCCTGGATCAAAAAAATGCAAACCCAAAAAATGTGAATGCTTGATCCAACCTTGTAGCTCCAAATAGCTCCAAATTCTTCAAACAAGAGCAGACATGCAACAGGAAATCTCTGATACCATGTAGAAGTTGAGAAATCCAACTTCAGACTCCAAGATCACCTGCATGCAAATGGATACCTGTCACAAAGAAAATGGATGGAGAAAACAAACAAGGGTTTGATGCTCTGAAAAATGGAGAAATTATCTTATAAGAACAAAAGAGAATTGATGATGATATACAATGGGATCAATCCTTATAAAAGGAGATCATGCAAACCCTAAAAGAAGCCCTAATAGGAAAACATTTAATAATTAGTATAATTATTAAATGTCACTTTATGCAAACTAACATGAAATCTTAAGAAGGGAATAAAGGTAACTTAATCAACACAATTAAGTTAAAACCTTTACTCTAACATTTTATAGATACCATTTTTTGGAGAGGTTGATGTGTATAATTCACAGGAGGTGGGCGAGAAAGATGATCTTCGTAGAGTGTTTCAAGATGATCACATTGCAGGATTATGGATTCAGTGGTGTATGATGGCTGATGCTTATGCTACCTTTTTGGCAGTGCTTGTTGGATTTATTGGAGGTTTCCTTTGTCTTGATCGTAGGTCAAAGGGATTCTTTGTTGGTTGGGGCCATGTACTTAAGAGCATGGTAGAGGGATACCATTCCCTATAACCTTGAGCTTGGGACATGCGTCGTGATATTGTAGAGGCACCGGTGACTACAAAGTATGCACAGTATCTTACATTACATCCATGCCCTAGGATTACCATTCCTCATGAGACAACACCCCTACCCATAGAGGAGGATATTTTTGTTGATGTCGAGGTGAAAGAGGATGTCAATGGGGAGGAGGATGTCAATGGGGAGGAGGATGTTGGTGGTGAGGAGGAAGTTAGTGGTGAGGGGGAGGATAGTGGGAATGATAGTGAGGCGAGTAGTAGTGATGAGAGCAGTAGTGATGATGGAGATGACGGTGGCAGAGGGGTTGTGGTAGGAAGCACAAGTCCATCCACAAGTAGGCTTCATAAGAGGCGAGCAGTGGAGACATCTTCTAGGTGAAGATACAGAATCTATGGGGGTGGCTTGTTCAGGCATAAGGTTTACTTGTGTATACACAAATAGAGTTATAGAACCAAGCACAAACACATGCACATGCCTTGGCACAGGTATAGGGATAGTTGGCAGCTACGCATACACAAATTGCCACACTGACGATAGAGAGGGATAGTGTGAGGAAGATTGCAGAGCATGCATAAACAACTACCGAGAATTTATAGTGGATTATCAATGGTACCACTATTGGTGATTATATGAGGGAGGTTCTCTGTGTCGGTTGAGAGGCGGAGTTTTATTGAGGCCATTATCATGATGTTGTTCCTTCTAAGTGGAGAGTGAGTTATGCCCCTTCACGATCAGGCAGGTCACATACCGAGACATTTAGTGAGGGTGTGATGTAGCCTCCATAGAGAGATCCGAGAGATTCGAGAGATCCCGGTGCTTTTAGTGGGGGAGGTACTGGTTCTGAGATGCCTACACCATCTGGAAGCAGTAGATCATAGGTGCCTGATATGATTCTGTGATATTTTTGAGACATGATATATACTTCGATTCAGCTAGTTTTGATGATATATCTCTTTTATTTCAGACTTCATTGTGTACTTGACATTGATGATTTATACGATTTTTATGATATGCAGCAGATTTTTATCGATATATGATGGTTCTATTATAATTCTATGATGGATGCATTTACTTTCAATGTTCTATATGCCATGTGATGATTCTAATTATGATGTTATAAATGCAGTTTATATGATGATGATATGCTTATGATGTATGATGTTCTAATTATGATGTGCATAATGATGATGTGTGGATGTTGTATGGATATATGATGTAATTATATATGTGATTTATGAATATGATGTTTTTTAATGATATATGTTATGCGATGTAAATGGGATGTGTATATTTTTTATTTTGGTGTAAATGCAAACATATGATGTAAGAAATGGATGAAAATGATGTGTTGAGATGATATGATAGATGGAACTGTAACGATATGATGTAATAAGTGGATAAAATGATATGTTGAATGAATGCATGATATGTGATGTGATTGATGGATGAATGAAAATGTGATGATATAAATTTATTTTTGAGATTTTCTTATGCAATGTTTATGTGATATGATATGATATGAATTCAAAATTTATTTGATTCATTTGTATGAATGATGAAATGATAATTAAATTCTTTTCTAATGTATGCAAACTAAAAATGATGATGCAACTATATGACCATGATGATATTTTTGTTAATGTCAAGTATACTCAATCTTTTAATAGAAAATATTTATCATCAATTTGAATCATTTATGAGCCTTTGTAAAAAACCCTCTGTAGATGCAAAAACTATTATGAATATAATCTAATTTAATCATGCAAATCTACATGCAAAAATTGGTATTTTAACAGTGCTTTTGTGATTTGTATCATCATAGATCTTTAAAAATGTTAAAAGTGAGTACAAGCATCAATGGTATAATTTAGACCATGATGACTTAAATACTACTTCCATGATTTTTGATATTGCAAGTGAACACAAGAATCTAGGTATAATCAAACCGATATGACCTAAGCATTTCTTGCATAAACAGACAAAGATCAATTATTTTAGTGCGTGAATTCTGAATGCCATCTGTGATGCATTCATAGAGCACATCCCACAACAATTCACACATTAAACAATTAATTCACGAACAATAGACAAATGAAACTACCATTTTTCTTCCTAGCTTCTCTAGTTTATTACATCACTGAGTTACTCCAAATAAATGATAAAAAATAATCTAAAATACAAGATATCCAAATTTTACTTAAAGTTTTTCAATCATTATTCAGATTAGATCATCCATTCCGATTTTATGATGTTTTTGTGATTTTCTAAGATTTTGGACTGAACCTAACCTAATGACCTATTCTAGGGGTCTCAGGGGCTGATCAAAGATTAAAATTTCCTACGTTATACACGTAGAGACCACATAGTTTTACTGACACAGACTCATATTTTTTTTTTCACTTTTTGAGCTTGGCCTTTTTTTATTTATTTGTTACCAAGACACCTGTTTGCTAGGTTTTCATCAAGGAAACCATTTTTCAGAAGTTTTAAACGTGCATTAGGTGATTCAAGTGTAGTATCTTCTGAGATGGATATTGTTGAGAGGTTCATCAAACAAATCCCCTTCAGATGTTGATAACTGATAAGTGCCTAATCCATACACTGATATGATGACAAAGTGACCTAGCCAGTTAGGTTCAAACTTCCCTTTCTTTTCTTTGTCCTGCTGATTTCTAGGGTTCTCTTTTAGGACCAAATAACCAACCTAAAAGACTCTAGGTTTTACCCTATGATTGTAGCTCCTTGACATTCTTTGTTGGTATGTCGTTAGATGATTGACAACTTGTTGGCGATGCTCATCCAACAGTTCTAGTTCTTGAAGCCTAGATACTCTATAGTCCTCATTTGAAATGATTCCTTTTAGTGACACATGGAGTGATGGAATCTCTACCTCAATGGGTAGTATGGCCTCCGATCCATATACCAAGGAATATGGTGTAGCTCCTATTGGTGTTTTGTTGTTGTTTTTGTAGGCCCATAGTGCAGGATTAAGCTGAACATGCCAATCACATCCAACATCGTTAACCGTTTTCTTGAGTATTTTAAGAATTATTTTTTTAGAGGCCTCTACTTGGCCATTTCCTTAAGGATAATACGGTGTTGAGAAATGATGTTGGATATGAAATTTTTCACACAATTCCTGGACATCCTAGTTCTTAAATGGTCATCCATTATCAATGATAATGGACTAAGGTATGCCATACCGATAGATTATGTAGTTCAATATGAATGAAGAGATCTGTTTTCTAGTGATAGTTGTGAGAGGAACTGCCTCTATCCATTTTGTAAAGTATTATGTCATTGTGATTATGAACTTGTGTCCATTGGATGAAGACAAATTTATCTTTCCTACCAAGTCTATTCCCCATTGACAAAATAGCCATGTTGATGTGAATGGGTGTAATTCTTGAGCTAGTGAGTGGATCAGATTACTATGAATTTGACACTTTTGGCACTTCTTGACAAACTAATATGATTCCTTCTCCATACTTGGCCAGTAATAGCCTAAATGGAGGAGTTTATTTGCTAGAGTTATACCACTTGAATGAGTTCCACAAATACCTTCATGAACCTCATGTAAGGTTGTCTCAGATTCATTATGTTATAAACATTGGAGAAGAGTACCATCTAGACCTCGACGATAAAGTATGTCGGGCAAATTGGCAGATGAAGTTGCGTTTTTGGTTTCTAGAAAGATCGGGAGGAAGGATGTTGTCTTTTAGGTATGCATAGGTCTTTTCATAGATGGAGGATTCAACGACATCTAAATGGTATATGGTTTGGGATTCCAAACTATTATAAGAAGGATTAGATACTTGTTCTACCATAAAATCACAATGACCACGTTTTTCCAGTAATTGTAAAAGAGAAGCAATTGTCGCCATTGCATCTGCTGCCTTGTTTTCTGCCCTTGGAATTTTCTCAAATTTGATATTGACAAAGTATTGTTTGAGATCATCTATCAGCTTCTTATAGGGCATCAAATTCTCATCTTTCGTCTGATATTCATCATTTACTTGATAAATGACTAATTGAGAATCCCCATATACTTGTAACTCTATGATTTTTCATTCAATTTCCACTTTGACGCCAATGATTAATGCCTCATACTTTGCCACATTAGGTACATGGAAACATTGTCTATAAGATTTTGGGATGGTGTGTCCTTGGGGTGTGATGAACAAAATTCCCACACCAGATCCTCTTTGTGTATATGATCCATCGAAGTAAAGTATCCATTGTTGTGTTGTTACTGTAAGAATGTCTGCATCAGGAAACTCCATTGTCATAGGACGATCATCAATTAAACGAGATTCAGCCAATTGTTCAGTGATCACTTGACCTTTTATGTCTCTTCTCTCCAGATACTTAATATCAAACTCACTTAAAAGCATGACCCACTTGGCCAGTCTACCTATTAAAGAAACCTAACTGAGTAGATACTTTATTGGGTTGATTTTTGTTATGAGCTTGATTGTGTGAGTCAACATGTAATATCGCAACTGTTGGGTAGAAAATAACACCGCCAAACAAGATTTTGGTATAATTTATTTCATAGCCATTCAAAGTTTTGCTGATGTAGTAAATGGCTTGTTCCCTTCCTTCATAATCTTCTTGTGCCAATAGTGCTCCTAAAGAAATATTCATTATTGTAATGTATAATATTAAAGGTCTTCCTTCTGTAAGTGGCATGAGAATAGGTGGCAACATTAGATATTGCTTTATTTTGTTGAAATTTGTTTCACACCCTTGATCCCATTTGAACACAACATTCTTATGCAATAGATGATTAAATGGGTAACTTTTGTCTGCCAACTCGGAGATACATCTCCTAATTGATTGTAGCCTTCCTTGTAGTGACCTTACTTGATTGATGTTTCTGGGTGGTGGCATTTCCATTATTTCCTTTACCTTTGTTGGATCTACTTCAATATATTTTTTTGAGACTATGTATCCTAAGTTTTTTGCTGATGTAACCCCAAAGACACATTTCTTAGGGTTTAGTTTGACATTGAAATTTTCTAGCATTGTGAAAAAATTTCCCAGTATATCTAGATGTCCTTCTCTGGAATAAGATTTAGCTAGAATATCATCCACGCAATCCTCCATAAAGGTATGCATCATATCATGGAAGATAGTGGTCATTTCTCTTTGGTTTGTTTCCCCTACATTTTTCAACTCGAAGGGAATGCCATTCCAACAAAAGGTTCCCCATGGACATGTGAATGCAATTTTCTCCTGATCATCTGGTGCTATCTTGATTTGGTTGTAACTAGAGAAACCATCCATTATTGACAACATGGAATTCCTTGTTGTTAAGTCTATGATGATGTCAATATTAGGCAAGGGGAAATCATCCTTAGGGCATGCCTTATTTAGATCCCTAAAATCTATACATATCCTGATACTATTATTTGGATTTGATACAGGTACAATATTTGATATCCATTCGGCATAATCAATAGACCTAATCAATCCTGCATCCAATAACTTCTTCAGCTCAGCTTTTACCATTAATGCGATATGTGGATGCATCTTTCTTAATTTTTATTTTACAGTTTGATTCCAGTAGGAAAAGACAAATGATGCATTAAAATATTTGGGTCTAAACCTGACATATCAAATTATGACCAAGCAAAGTTAATGCTTCTTTCTTCAAAGAATTTGATAAATTTAGGTCTTTCTTGTTCTGTCATAGATTTTTCCAGATGTAAAATATTTGCTCTTTCTTTTGTACCAATGCTTACAGATTGTGTAGGCATCACCAAAACTGATGAACTTTCATGATAATTCTATGGAAGGGTGTCAAATCTCCCATATTTCCATGCCTCAAAGAGGTTTTCACCGTCCGATGCGATCTTTATTTTTCTCTTTTCAAGATCTAATACTGCCATAGAATGGCTTTCACCATTAGATCCATTATTCCTATTTTTATTTTTGCAATTGGAAGATTTGACACCCTCTAGTCTATCTACATTGTTATGATATTTATGGATAGAACTTGTATCAGGTTCATCATAACAAAGGAAATTTATGATAGAATCATCATTTGCATAGATGGGTACATTTAGAGGTTCAATGGGTTCCCAGTTGATAAGTTCGGGATGGACTAAGGGTAGGAAGTCATCAGATTGACTTGAGTTGATGGCAGTAAGGGTTCAAATAGTTATGTCGTTAGAGTTGTCATTAGGGACATTGAGGTTAATGATGTTACTCTCCTCAAGATTATCTAGTTCACTCAATATCTATTCATCCTCACTTGAGTCATCGATATGTTGTGATTCTAATACAAGTGATCTAGACCCTAAGCTTTGTCCCTCCTCATGTGTAGGTGCATATTGTTTTGCGACATTGATTTGGATATCTATGTAAGATATATCAAAATATAGATCCCATTCATATTCATTAGAATATGTTTCAGAGCTATCTCTTACTTGAAGGATTCTTTCAATTGCCTTCTTAGTCATATCTTTTTTTTATTCTTCTTTTGAGTAACCCAGTCCTATATTATCCTTTGAATAAAGAGTAAGAGGCTGAATCAGTTCCATGATGCCCTCTTTCCTTTTTCCAACAGGTCCTTGTCCTTCATAACCCATTTTTTAAAAAATAGCCTTTCCTTTGCCATACTTATCTGTCTTGATGTTGATGTCAATGTTTCTTCATCTTTGTACAACAAATCGAGGATAGCTTTGTTTTCTGATTCATCCTATATAGTACCGGCTTTGACAAATATTTCCTCTAGAACCATGGCATGTTGTGATGTTTTTTGTTTTATCATTGATGGTTGTCCATGTGACTTTGGAGATGACATCAATTGTGAAATATTAAGAGATTACTCAATAGAATATTGTCCCATGCCTTTGTCTAGTAGCTAGACCTGTTCTTGTGATTTATCCTTTTTCTCCACCCACTTGGATGTAATATTTGGAGGTTTTTCTCTATATGATGAATTTGAAGTGCATGCTTCCATATTGTGAGGAACACAAGTGTCTTGAGAAGTGAGTGTGTCACAATGTTGAGGATTGTTATAATCTACTGATATGGTCACCTCTTGTCCATTAACTGGAAATTTCAAACACTGGTGATAGGTCAAAGGTACTACCTGTATTTTGTGAATCCAAAGACATCCTAAGAGTATATTGTAGGTTAACTCTTTTTCTAGTACCTAGCATGCTATATTTTTCACCATTGGTCCCACTTGAATGGGAAACACAATCAGTCCTTTAGAAGATCTCTCTTCTTCATCATAAGCCTTTATTGTCATTTTTCTTTGGGAATCAATAGTATTATCTGAATACCCTAGTGCACAGATTAAATTTAAATTGTAGATATTTAAACTAACTGCCCCATCTATTAGGACTCTTTTAACACGATGTTTGTGGATCAAAACTTCAATATGGAGGGCAGTGTTATGTTGATGATTAAGTGACACATCATCCTATTCAGAGAATGATAGACAGTGTGGTGTGGTCAAATGTCCCACCATAGCCTAGAATTGAAAAACATATAGGTTGTTGGGTATTGTGGTGGCAAAAAGTGCTTGTTATAAAATCTCCTTATGGGATGGTGATAGTTTAAGGAGTTCAAGTATTGATATTTGCATTGGTATTTTTTGAAGTTGGTCGACAATGTTGTATCGAATTAGATGTGGAGTGGTATTTTTAGGTGCAACTCCCTTCAAAATTACCTTGGATTGCCCCCTTTTCATTACATTAACCGGTTGATAGTCTTTTCTTTCTTTGATTTTTAAAACATTTATCCGATTGTTAGATATTTGTATGCTTGGGATTAGATCTAGGGGGATAATGTCACTAGTTTTGTTGTCCATGTGATTACTAGTCGCAATATCACCTTCTACTTCAGTCAAACAAAATATTGTGCTATCATAAACGTGATTGAAATTTTTTACTTTACTATTTGTAGAAGATGACTCTCCCTTATCATAATTGGTAAAGGGTCTTTAAAGGCTGTATGATTGGTGCAGGAGCACCAAGTTGCTTTCAAGCCTCCATGAGGCCATTTGTAAATAGTTGCTCTATTTTGTGTATACGGTCTTATAATAAGGTTTATCAAGCCATTTTATAGGTGTTTGAGTCTTAGGAGGTAATATTTGAAGTCATTTGTCAAATAATGTTTAAAGTTGTTATATATTGTAAAAATTATAAAAGTTGCTCAAGAAAATTGTCAAGCAACTTGTCAAAAGTGTCATTAAAGTGTTTTGTCAACAAACTAACTAAAAGGTGGTTGAAAATAGTTGGTTTTGGTTGTAAATGTATAAGTACACTCTCCAAAACTAGAATTGGGGAGGTTGGAGAGGTTGGAGACATTACTTTTGAAGTTTGAAGAATGACAACCTCAAGTTTGGTATGCATTTTCTGATTTTTAGATTGTTTTCAGGTTGAAGAGGTGCATTGTACAGAATGATATGGAATAAAATAATGGATTATAATATATGGATGGAAATTTCTCTATTTCTAGTTTCCAATTCTTTTTGTCTCATTGAATTTTATTGAGTTTTGTGAAAGATGTGATTATTTTTGTGAGGGCAGGTTTGAACACTGCCTAGGGTTTGCAGTTTTGGGAAAAATGCAATAACTTTATTTTCCACCATTGGATATTCATAAAAATTTGAAGGGAGGTCTGTAATTATGTGATAGGAAGTCTCACCAAAGCGATTGGATTTATTATTTGTTATCAAGAAGTTATTAATGACTGTTCATTGCCTTAAATTAGGGGCTACCATGGCTATGTTTCTAATGTGATCTAGAATGCACTTAATAATTCTTTGAGATGATTAATTTTATGAAATTTTTCAAGTGAATGGAATTTTGAGTTGTGAATATTCTCTTGCTCTGCATCAATGATCATTGTTGTTTTGATGTCCCTCTACGTATACCTTTTTGTTGTCAATTAGATCTTGGACTATATGTTTTAATTCCATGAAATAATTTGTCTTGTGTCCCTTATTGTTATGGAAGTTACAATAATCTACGTCATTCCACCATGGTGGTTTGAATTTTGGATCCCAAAATCATGCTTCTCATGTAGTGATAAGACCACTTGCAACAAGTTCCCTCATTGCTGATTCGAGTGTTTGGCCTAATGGTGTGAATTGATGCTAGTTTGATAATTTTTTATACGTTTGTGGTTTTGATTCTCCATTGTTTAGATTATTGTTTTGATTGATATTTGACTTGATGTTTTGATCATTGTTTTGGTTTGTATTTGCAGTAGAGTTCATCAAATTAAAAACTAGCTTTGCATTTTGTAAGTCATTCACAGTTTCGTTGATCTCGATATTTCTATTCTTTCACCAGAATTTAGGTTTGTCATTGCTGGTATATTGATTTGAGGAGTTGGTGCTGTTTGATTTTTCATTGTAGTGTTTGATCACCCCTCATTTGACTAAGGCTTCTTCGATTTTAAGGCCATTTTCAATTGCTTTTTTCGAATGTTGGAGGACATTGTAATTCAGGCCTATAGCTCATTTCATCAGTTAGGTTATCAATGAATAACTCCATTTTCTCTTACTCAAGTATGGATCGAGGATACCTAGCAAATAGTCTTCACCATCACTGTAAAAAGGACAATAATGTCTCATCTTTGTTTTGCTTCATGTTATAAAGGTCCTTTATTATGATGTCATGTTGGATGTTAAAGGAATATTGTGATATGAACCTATTGATGAGCTCTTCAAAAGTGTGTATTTTTGGTTGTAGTTTGGAAAACCACTACATAAAATGACCTCCTAAGCTTCTTGTGAATAACCTCATTAGGTAAGTTTCTTCCTGTGTGAACTCTAAGCTCATGGTTCTAAATTCCCTTACATGGTGGATTGGGTCTGTCTTACCATTATATTTTTCATATTTTGGGAATTCACAGTGTCTAGGGAATGGTATCATATCCATAGTTGGGTCAAAAGGATAAGGACAAATGTCCTATAATGAATATATTTTTGTATTTCCATTTTGCATATCTTGAATTTGTTGTTGCAAGTTTTGCATTTGTTGTGTTAGGGCCACAACTTGATATGTGTTATGTGTATGTTGTGGTATTTTAGTTTCATTTGTTCTAGGTGCTTCTTTTAAGTGATTGACATCGAAATATTTTGGAAGTTTGACACCTGATTCAGGTAGCATTAGGAGATATTTCTCCATGTCTTTCTCTAAGATCTTTTCCATAAATTTATGGAATTTTGGGTCCTGTTGCGCTATTTGTATGTCTTTCGCCATTATTTCATTCTTTTCATTTTGATGTAAGCTATTCCAAGGATTTTCTTCTGCCATGGTATTTGATGTTTCAAGTTCTTTTTCTAAGAGTCTCTACTTTTGTAACCTAGTGAAGATTGGCATACAAGTTTTTTTTTTTCTATCAAAATTTGATCTTCTATGTCCAATAAGTGTCAAAATGAATTTTAACAAAGTCAAATAGGATGATATACGCTATTGATGAGACTAGATTAAAAATATGATTACTATGCCTCATTTCATGATAGTAGGATGATAATATCCCAATGAAGAAACTTAGCTAAATAACCAAGATTTTTTTTTAATTTTCTTGACATTTTATAGTTTGCAAGATCTGAGTTTTAGTCAAAAAGAATATTAACTTGTATGAACCTATCTGTTTCTGGTTTCTAGATAGTGTATGTATTGAAAAGATACTTCTAGTTAATAAAAATATGAGTTTTAACCAATCTGAATGATAAGTTGGGAAATTCTTTGTTTTTTTTTTGGAAGTGCTAAAATAGAGTGCAAAAGTGCTATTTTGTGGAAGCGCTAAAACATAGTGTGGAAGCGCTATGACAGTTTTATGAAGCGCTATTTTGTGAAAGCGCTAAAACAGAGTGTGGAAGCGCTATGGCAGTTTTCCAAAGTGCTAAAAGAAAGTTTAGAAGAGCTAAAATAGAGGGTGTAAGCGCTAATTTGGATCTAGAAGTGCTAAAATAGACCTGAAAAGCGCTAAAACAGACCTGAAAAGCGCTAAGACAGAATGTGGAAGTGCTACTTTGGGTTTTAATGATTTTGTCTAATTTTTCTACTCATGAAGAGATTGTTCTTTGAGAATCTTGACAAGATATCTCCACTAGTATTTTTCTGATGTTGGATGAGAAGCATAAAGATTCTAATTTTCTATTACAAAAGTTGATCGGGCATGGTGGAGTATTCTATCATTGGCTGCGGGATGGAGGACTAATGTATGGGTTGACTATGATTATGATATTGCGTAAGAGATCTTATTTGGAAATAGGCTTGTGAATAAAGAGGCTCTAAGGCATAATCACCAATATAACCCCTAGCGAAATTGTGATACCTATGTATGAAAGTTCTATGATGAAGCAAAATTTTCCTACTCTAATACAAGAAACGTCTTCTTTTCAAAAAAAAATTGTAACTAAGTGGTTTCTTTGGTTTCTTGACTTTGAGGGATTTCTTGACAAACATTTTGGACTTCCAATCTCTAATCATGAATTTTACTAGGTGGTTTTGTTTGACTCATTTTTTTGGTGTTTTGTTTTTGGATGATCTTTACCCGAATTTAATTATTTGAGAACATGACAAGCAATTGTAGAATAGTTGTTTTTAATCCTAGAATTTAAATAGATAGTGTATGTTCAAGAACCACAAATGGTCCTTATTGATTTCCACTGGTTTGTTTTAGCAAAGATACACTTTAGACAAAATCACTCATAAAGTCAAAAAGGTCATCGTTATACTCAACAACCCACATCTTAAAATTGCATTGACTCACACAACCGTGTCACCCCATAGAGGGTGCTTGTTTTTTTGTCTTTTCCAGGCGCATACTCAAAGTTGGATTTCTTGTCCCTTGAGCAAATGGTCATTGGCAATTATATGGTGAGTGTCTTGGGGGCATTTTATTCCCTCCCCTTGCATTGCGAGTATTACAATGTTTGGTTACTAAATTAGCTACATACTACACTATGGTTCTTAGATAGGGTTTCCGTTCAAAGAGGAAATAGATAAAATCCCTCAAGAGACCTCCCAATCTTTAGAACAAATGATTTTGGGGATGGTTATCTTTGCACAACTCTGACAAAAGTGGGTTTTCCCAAATTCTCTTTAAATTTTATAGTGGAGTGGAAAACCTGGCTTTGGTTGTTCCCACTTAGGTCATTCCCGTAGGGTGAGTACTTTTTCCCACTACGATAGGCCTTCTAAAGGATTTAAAAAATGTAAATTTCATGGAAATAAATGATGAGTCTATAATTGTGATCACCCAGTTAATGGGAGAGCATAAGCCTATTCACCACATAAGCACAATAATCAATGTTCGATTTTAAAACCCAAAAGACAAATTTTTCTATTCTATGTGAAGATTTTTCTTCACACAAGTCATGGTGTCAATTTTAACTAATATAGAAAAATGTGTGATGTCTATCTTGGGATTGATAAATTTTAAATCAAGTGACTACCCTAGGATTGATTCTTTTTAGTCTAAATGTATCAAAATAAAACTTTGGCCATGGTTGCATCGGATCCAGAGAAGCAGTTATAGAAGAATTGAAATAGAAAATAGAAGTGCTATAGTTTATATTAGATGCGCTATATTCAAAAGAGCTACAATAGTTTGCAAAAGTTCCATATAATTTCGTAGAAGCACTATAGCTATTTTGAAGAACAAAGGCCAACTGTGCTGGAAATAGGTGGCTGATTCGCTAAAATAGATCGTGGAAGTGCTATAGTTTACTCCTCAGAAGCACTAAAAAATTCTTCAAAAGTGCTATAGTTTTTGTGGAAGCGCTGAAACAAAGCTCAGAAGCACTGTATTTTTCATCAAAAGCGTCGGAAAAGCTCTCGCTTGCGCTAAAATGAACATGCCAAAAACCTATACAACACTTTTCAAAGAAATTTTGTGAAATATGAGGTTAGACCCAACAGTGGGCACCAAATTGTAAGTGTTAAATAAGTATGAGTAATATAACACTTCTTAATGAAACATTATATCAAAGATTCAACAAATAAACTAGTTTAAAACAAGAATCTTCTGAAAGCATCTCATTCTTTCCTATCTCCAAAGATTTATTAAATCATAGAGGGCTCTTAGATTTGGCAAGCACTTGTGACTATTAAAATGCCAATCTAGAGAATGGAGTGATGCTAAATGCAATGATGTAATGATTATATATGATTTCTAGATAATATTGATGCGACTGTAATCTATTCTGACATGAAAACTAATAAATGAAAGCTACAGTAAAGCTACTATGCATCCATGATTATGATTCTAAATTTTTATGATTTCAATTATACTAAGATGCTTGATTGCTTGATTTCTTGATTGCTCTATTTCATGAAGAGTAAAATTGCACAAAGTTGGGATCCATTTCTTGTTGAATGAGCTGTATTTATAGATTTATGACAACAAATTTGCATAGGGGCAGCAAAGTAAAGGCTTGGATTCAATCTGGAGGATTGAATGGTGAGAGATTGAGAATATTGAGAAAATTTTGAAAAAATTTCCTCCCCACAAAAACATCAAGCCAGATGATAGGAAGAATTGATGGAAGAGGATGAAGGAGTTGCTTGAAAATTTATCTTCAATTTGTCTCCAAATTTTCCCATGAAGATTGAGTCAATTAATTTAGACATAAATTATACATATAATATCTAATTTGATTTGTGCAAATTTTGAGTGAAAGTAGGAAATATATGTAGAAAGGATTTCCATTGAATATTTGGATTTATTCAATTTAGGTAAGAAGATTTTTAATTTAATAAAACAAACTATAGAAGTATATTTATTAAGTAGAAAAAAAAGGAGGAAGTGTGATAATTAAATAAAACAAAGTCAAAAAATTGTTAATTTAATTTAGATGATGATGTGATTAAGATAATAGAAGAATTTAAATAATGATAATTAAATAAATTTATTTATTTAATTAAGAAGAAATAAAAGGTGAACTATATAAATAAATATTTATATTTATTTAATAGTAGAAGAATTTAGGATAATTAATCAAATGAGTCGTATTTAATTAATTAGATTCTCCAAGCCAATTTTTAGGTGTATACAAGGAGCTCTTGGATTCTTCCTTCAAATTGCAGTGAGAGTTATGATATCTTTGGTTCTATTGAAAAAGGATGTGTACCATTGATATCTTCTTGGTTTTGAGATCATGTTTGTACTTTACCTTTTGGGAGGTCATGGTGTTGAGATATTTGATTGTGTTGGGTTCATATAGGATCTTTAGTTAGGATATGGTTATCATCATGCATGGAGAGCTTGATTGCACATTTCAGTGGGAGATTTGGTAGTGATTTTCATTCATCATTTTGATGATGGATGGTTATTTCATATGATCTCCTATGAGGGGATGGTAGATCATGATGTCATGATATGTTCCTAATTCTATAGTTGGTGTAGACACCCAAAATTGTCCATGTCATAACATTATCTAGTCAATACGTGACCTTGTAAAACATCTTGCAATATTTTACCCTAGGTCATTACATTATCCCACTTATCCCATTTATTCTACTTAATCACCTTCCCAATTAATTAAGTAAATCTCATTTATTTAATTAATTCCCCCTTCACATGTCTCAAAATAATTCAAATTAAATATTTGAATTAATCTCTCACTTATTGTCACATTGCAACATGTGTCACATGACTACAACTCTTCACATGCACAAATAAATTAAATAATTTTGTTATTTAAATTATGAGATTCTCACTCACATCCTATTTTTACCCCCATTCATTGTGCATCATAAGCATCTTTTCTTCTAAAATAAATAAAAGAATATCACTTATTTCCTCACATTCTAATTAGAGTCTCATGTCATAACCCACTTAATGTGCGTCATAGACACTAAACTAAAATTTTAATCCTAGCCATAAATATCAAAAATTTGACTTTTAATCTTGACCATTGAATCAAATCAACTTTCTCCTATAAATCAAGCATTTCATAGGCCATTTGGAGAATCCTCTTTCAGCATCCTTACTCTGCCAAAATTTCTTCTTATCTATCTATCTATCTATTTTTCTTCTATCATATTCATCTTGTTGAGAAATAATGTCTCAACTTCCAACTTGAAGGCCCACCTTTAAACTCTTGGCATGAAAATTTTGGTTATTTCGGCCTTTTGCCCTTTACCATGGCGGTTCTATTTCTGGCGGTTACCATCATACTGCGGCCAGCCAAAGGGCTAACCATGGTGGCCATGATAAGACCACCAGTGGTCTGGCTAGCGGTTACCGTAGTACCGCAACCAGCCAAAGGCCTGACCGCGGTGGCCGGGGTAAGACCGCCAACGGTCTGGTTGGCGGTTACCACAATACCGCAGCCAGCCAAAAGCTTGACCGCGGTGGCCACTGTAAGACCGCCAATGGTCTGCTCGGTCGATTACCGCGGTACCGTAGGGTCTATTCGGGAAGGCCACGGTAACGCGGTAAACCACATGGCAAGCTCGGTAGGCATACCGCCACATCGCAAGGGGAGCTCGAGTAGTCCGCGGTAGCATGGTAAAGTCACTTGGGAGCTCGATAGAGCTTGATGACCGATTTTGACCGAGTTGGACTCGGGTCAGAGCTCGACTATGAATAATGAAGGGACACGTGGCTCAGTGTCATGCAATGATTGGCTCAAGGCCAATGAAGTAAATGCAGTAGGTGTAGGTCATTTCAGGGTGGCAAACAGGACTTGAATTTGGTAATGACAGTTATGGCTGGGTGGCTTAATGCAGGAAGATCGACATGGGTTGTTCATTGGTGTGATTCGATCAGAGATGTTTTGTTCAATGTGAACGGCGGTTGTCTGATAGAATTGATTGCAATTTGTGATTGCAAGGAGAGAGTTAGATATGTATGTTCTTGGAGAGGAAGAACAATGTAATGAAAGAGAGAGAGATTTTCTGTGCTGCTATGAGCTGAAATAGAGAAGTGTGTGTTTTGTATGTAACTGGTTTTGTTACTATAATACAAAATAGACCTGACTTTGTGTGGTGGGTTTTTTATCTGAAAAGGTTTTCCCACATATATTCTATGTCAAACTATGAATGCTCTTCCTTGTGTTATATTTATTTTACTTGCATGTATTCATCTCAAGTAGTTCTGTTAAGCTATTGAACTAAATTTTTGCTTTACTCTTCTGTTGTATTAGTGTTAAGGGAATGTATTTCACACTGCTGGGTCTCTAGATCCATGTATATTTTCCCTTCAAGTGGTATCAAAGCTTGGCCAGTTAGGTTATCCTTGTAGGAAAGATTAGTTTTTTGTGCTAATACTGTTTCAGTGGGAGTCTTGCATTGTTGAAACTTGTTTCTGTTTGAGATGGCAAGTACATTTGGTAGAATAGATATTGAAAAATTCAATGGTAGTAACTTTGAGTTATGGAAACTCAAGATAAAAGACTTTCTTGTGGATAGAGACATTTGGATAGCTTTCTCTGGAACTAAGCCACAAAATACAATGCAAGAAGCTTGGGATCTTGCTGATAGAAAAGCAAGAGGTTTGATAAGACTGAGTTTAGCTGATTCTTTTATCCTAAACATTCATGAGGAGCAGTCTGCAACTTCTTTGTGGAAGAAGCTTGGTGATATTTATCAGGGAAAGTCCCTTGTAAATAAGTTATTCCTGAGAAAGAAGATGTACTCCTTGAAGATGTATGAAGGTGCATCTATTGCAGACCATCTGAACTCATTTAATATGAGTGTTACTCAGCTGGCATCTGTAGGTGTAAAGATAGAGGAGGAGGATCATTGCATGCTCCTATTGCGTTCATTACCTGATAGTTGGGATCATCTTGTGATGGCCATTGGAAGCACTACTTCTACTTTCAAGATGGAAGATGTTGTTGCCTCATTTCTATCTGAAGAGATATGGAGGAAGTATTCAGACATGGCCAAAGAGGCCCTTGCTGTTCGAGGTAGACCAAAGGAGAAAGGCAAGAAGAAAGATAAGAAGTCAAAATCCAAATCAGGAGGGAGATCAAAGTCTCCTAGTAAAAAGTTCAAAGTAAGGTGCTGGAACTGTGGGCAACCTAGTCATATCAGGAAGGACTGCAAGAAGAAGAAGAAGAAGAATTCTTCTGACAATGAATCTTCTTAAAGTGATGCAGAAGCCTTCATTGCAGTAGCCTTGAAAACTCAGGCATCTGATGATGTCTGGTCGGTTGACTCAGGTGCATCTTTTCACATGACATCCAATAAAGAATGGTTCTCCAAATATGAAGAGTATGATGGTGGAAAGGTGTACTTGGTAAGTGATTCAATGTTGGAGATAGTTGGCAAAGGGAAAGTCTGAATTTAGTTTCCTGATGGGAGAGTCAAAGGTATTGGTAACGTACTACACATACCAAGTTTGGCTCGAAATCTTCTCTCTATCAGTAAGTTAAATGATGCTGGTGTAGAAGTTTCTTTTTCTAGTAAGGGGTGTCAAATGGCTAGAGGTGCAATGGTGCTAGCTAAGGGTGTTCGTATTGGCACTCTGTACAAGCTGGATGCATGCCCTATTCTTTGTAACAGTGCCTCTATAAAGACATGTAACTCTACACCTATAGAGAAAGATGAAGACTCTTCTCAGGCTGCAAATGCTATGGAGGTAAAACTCCTAGCTGAGAAGACTATGTTGTGGCATCACAGACTTGGTCACATTGGTGAGAAAGGTTTAAAAACCTTGAAGAACAAAAACCTTGTAGAAGGGCTTGATGATTGTAACCTTGAGTTCGATTTCTGTGAACATTGTATCTATGGAAAGCAACACGGTGTTTCTTTCTCCTCTAGTCCTCACAAATCTTTTGGTATACTGGATTGTGTTCATTTTGACGTGTTTGGTCCAGTTAGTGTTCCTTCATTATCAAAGTCTAGGTATTATGTTTCTTTTATTGATGACTGCTTGAGAAGGGCATTTGTATACTTCATGAAAAGTAAATCAGAAGTGTTCAGTCGGTTTAAAGAATTTAAATCTTTGGTAGAAAATTAGACTGGAAGGAAAATAAAGTGTCTAAGGACAGACAATGGAGGTGAGTTTTGTTCTACAGATTTTGAAAGGTACTGCACTAATCATGGGATTAAAAGGCACAAGACAACGCCTTATACTCCACAACAAAATGGAGTTGCTGAAAGGTTAAACAGGACACTTATGGAAAAGGCAAGGAGTATGCTTAGTAGTGCTGGTTTAGAGCAGAAGTTCTGGGTTGAGGCTGTTGCTACAACATGTTATTTGATAAATAGATCTCCTTGTTCAACTCTTGTTGACAAGACACCTTTGGAAGCATGGTTTGGGAAGAAGCCCTCTTTGAGACATGTCCGTGTGTTTGGCTGTGAGGCATATGTTTATGTGCCAAATAAAAAGAGATCTAAATTGGATAACAAGGCTGTTTAGTGTATCCTCATCAGCTATGGAGTTGGTGTGAAAGGATACAAGCTTTGGAATCCTGATACTGAGAAGGTTGTGTATAGCAGAAGCATGACATTCCGTGAGCTAAAACCTTCAGTTAGTGATCAACAGCTTGGAACAAATCAGAGTGACAAGAAGAAGGATGCAGTTGAAATTCCCCAAACTCCAGAAAGGGAAGAGCTGCATGGTATTCTTGAGATTGAGGAGAGCTCAAGCAGCTCTGGAAGTTCTGATGATGAAGAACAACCTCAGCCTATGAGAAGATCTACACGAGAAAGAAGGCAACCTGATAGGTGTGGTTTTTCTATGCTAGATTCTAACTGTGCCTATGCTTTAATTACTAGCAATGATGAGCCTAGGACTATTAAAAAAGCAATCAACATGGCTGATTCTAAGTCTTGGCTGGAAGCCATGAATGAAGAAATGGATTCTTTGAAAAAGAATGACACTTGGAACTTGGTGCCATTGCATAAGGGGCGAAAGCCTGTTGGCTACAAGTGGATATTCAAAAAGAAGACAGGTCTTGACGGTAGTGTTGAGAAGTAGAAGGCTAGACTGGTTGCAAAAGGTTTTTCTCAAATAGAGGGAATAGATTATGGAGAGATCTTTTCCCCTATAGCAAAGCTGACATCCATCGGATTTCTTTTGTCTTTAGTACCTGTATATGATTTTGAAATTGAGCAGATGGATGTGAAGACAACTTTTCTCCATGGTGAGCTGGAAGAAGAAATCTACATGTTCCAGCCTGAGCATTTTGTTGAAAGAGGTAAACAAAATCTGGTTTGTAAGTTAAATAAATCTCTCTATGGTTTAAAACAGTCTCCTAGAATGTGGTACCAGAAATTTGACACATTTGTGTTGTCAATTGGGTTTGTGAGATCAAAGTTTGATCATTGCATTTATTATAAATATGAGAATGATCGTGTGCTTGTTATCACCCTGTATGTGGATGATATGTTATTTATTGGAAATAGCAAGACTTTGATTTCTGACCTTAAAACTCAGCTGTCTGCAAAGTTCAAGATGAAAAATCTTGGTACAGCTAGGTACATTCTTGGAATGAAGATTACTAGGGATAGAACAAGCAGAAAGCTTTGGCTCGATCAGAGTAAGTATGTGAAGACAGTCTTGGAGAGGTTTAGCATGGATGATTGCAAGGAGCTTGTTGTTCCAATCATGCATGGAACTAAGTTGTCAGTTGAAGACTATCCTATGTCTGCAAGTGAGATGGAGGACATGACCAGTGTGCCCTATGCAAGTGCCATTGGAAGTTTAATGTATGCTATGGTCTGTACAAGACCAAACATTGCCCAAGCAGTGGGAGTTCTAAGCCATTTTATGGAAAACCCAGGAAGATCACATTGGGATGTTGTGAAGAGAGTTTTTAAGTATTTGAAGGGGACTTTAGACTATGCATTGTGTTACCATGGCAATATGGTTGCATCACAAAGATCTCTCAGCATCCAAGGATATGTTGATTCAGATTGGGTAGGGGACATAGATAGCAGGCGATCCACCAGTGGATATACTCTCATGCTCAATGGTGGACCTATTAGTTGGATGAGCAAACGACAGGGTGTAGTTGCTTCATCCATGATAGAGGCAGAGTACATAGCTGCAACTCATGCCTACAAAGAAGTTGTTTGGCTGAGGCGTTTGTGTTTAGACATTGGCTTTGATGCTGGGCAGATTACTATTTACTATGACAGTCAGAGTGCCATTTGTTTGGCAAAGAATCTGACCTTTCATGCCAGAACCAAGCACATTGATGTGTAGTATCACTTCATGAAGGACATGGTTGAAGATGGCAGGGTCAGTCTTGAAAAGGTGGACACCTTGAAGAATGTTGCAAATGCTTTGACAAAGCCTATGCATATAGACAAGTTTAGATGGTGCTCAAATTCAATGGGCCTTGGGGCCTATGACAGATAGTAGTTCTTGTTGCATTGCTGTTAGCTGGAAGTGTTCACCAAGTGAGAGCTTGTTGAGAAATAATGTCTCAACTTCCAGCTTGAAGCCCCACCTTAAAACTCTTGGAGTGAAAATTTTGGTTATTTCGGCAGTTACCGCCATACCGTGGCCAGCCAAAGGGCTGACCGCAGTGGTCATAGTAAGCCACCTATTGCTTGGCATGGTAGTTACTGCAGTACCGCGGCCAGCCAAAGGCCTGATCGTGGTGGCCGTGGTAAGACCGCCAGCGATTGGTTGGCGGTTACCGCCTTACTGCGGCTAGCCAAATGGCTGACTGTGGTGGCCGCGGTAAGACCGCCAGGGGTCTGGCTGGTGGTTACTGTAGTATCGTGGCCAGCCAAAGGCCTAACCATAGTGGCCGCGGTAAGACTGCCAGTGGTCTAGCTAGTGGTTACCATAGTATCGCGGCCAGCCAAAAGCTTGACCGCGGTGGCCGCGGTAAGACCACTAGTAGTCTGCTCAGCTGGTTACCGCGGTATCGCAGGGTCTATTCAGGAAGGCCGCGGTAATGCAGTAAACCACATGGCAAGCTTGATAGGAATATCACCACATCACAAGGGGAGCTCAGGTTGTCCGCGGTAGTGCGGTAAAATCACTTGGGAGCTCGATAGAGCTTGACGACCAGTTTTGACTGAGTTGGACTCGGGTCAGAGCTCAACTGCGAATAATGAAGGGACACATGGCTCAGTGTCATGCGATGATTGGCTCAAGGCTAATGAAGTAAATGCAGCAGGTGCAAGTCATTTCAGGGTGGCGAATACGACTCGAATTTGGTAATGATAGTTATGGCTAGGTGGCTCGATGCAGGAAGATCGACATGGGTTGTTCATTGGTGCGATTCGATCAGAGATGTTTTGTACAATGTGAATGGCGATTGTCTGACATAGTTGATTGCAATTTGTGATTGCAAGGAGAGAGTTAGATATGTATGTTCTTGGAGAGGAAGAACAATGTAATGAAAGAGAGAGATTTTCTGTGTTGCTGTGAGCTGAAACAGAGAAGTGTGTGTTTTGTATGTAACTGGTTTTGTTACTGTAATACAAAATAGACTTGACTTTGTGTGGTGGGTTTTTTACCTGAAAAGGTTTTTGCATGTATATCCTGTGTCAAACTATGAATGCTCTTCCTTGTGTTATATTTATTTTACTTGCATGTATTCATCTCAAGTAGTTCTGTTAAGCTATTGAACTAAATTTTTTCTTTACTCTTCTATTGTATTAGTGTTAAGGGAATGTATTCCGCACTGTTGGGTCTCTAGATCCATGTATATTTTCCCTTCACATCTTATCATTATTTTGCAAAAATGAGCAATCAACATATCAAATCATTCAAACCTTCAAAATCATGCATTCCAATGCAGGTGGAGAAGTGTTGGTATGTGGCGACTGATCATTCTATACTGTACACTCTTCATGTATCCTCGCCGGGTCCGGGGCGGGCGGATTGGGGGAATTGGGTACCGAGTTTTTGGCCTGCTTTTTCGCGAAATTACTGAAAAAGGGAAAAATCACAAAAAAGGGAAAAATCCCCGATTTTGTATAACCCTAATTTATAAAGGGTTTAGGATAGAGTTACAGTATTATAAGAAACAAGCGATTATTCGCGATATTGTAATAGGGTTTTACACTGGTTAATGAAATCATTGGATGGCTGCGGTTTGGTGGATGTAGCCCACATTGGGTGAACCACGTTAAATTCTCTGTGTTATTTTTCTGTGTGTTTTACTTCTGGTTTATTTGATAAATCTGCATTTAGCTTTTAGATATCTGCCATTGAAAACCTAACAAGTGGTATCAGAGCGAGTTGTTTTTCAATTATCGTTTGCAGGAAAGTCTCACGGTTGAGTGGGAGTCTCACGGTTAAGTGGGAGCAATGGCAGACGAGGGTAAGATGAAGGTTGATAAGTTCAATGGGCAAAACTATCAGTTATGGAAGATGCAGATGGAGGACTATCTCTATCAGAAGGATTTATGGCGGCCATTGGAAGGGAAAACCAAGAAACCTACAGCAATGTCGGATGAGGACTGGGATATTTTGGACAGAAAGGCACTTGGCAGTATTCGCTTATGCCTGGCACAATCGGTGGCGTTCAATATCACAACAGCAAAGACAACTCTAGAGTTGATGGAAACCCTAGTAAAGTTATATGAAAAGCCTTCCGCTTCGAATAAGGTATTTCTTATGAAGCGCTTATTTAATATGAAAATGGTAGAAGGTGGATCAGTTACTGATCATTTGAATGAATTTAATACGGTTACCAGTCAATTAACTTCTGTAAAAGTTAACTTTGATGAAGAAGTTAGGGCTCTTTTGATTTTGTGTTCTTTGCCTGAAAGCTGGAATAGCTTGGTAATGGCGGTTAGCAATTCTGTTTCTGGTTCAAATACATTGAAATTTGATGATGTTGTTGGTGTTATTTTGAGCGAGGAAATTCGTAGGAAAAGCTCAGGTGGAACATCCACATCAGGCAGTGTTTTGAATGCAGAAAGCAGGGGCAGAACAAATGAGAGACGAAACAATTTTGGGAATCGTGGGAAGTCACGAGGAAAATCAAGGGACAGAAGGTCCCAATCTAGAGACAAGAGGGATTGCTGGTACTGTGGTAAGTTAGGGCATGTAAAGAAAGATTGTTGGTCTCGAAAAAATAAAGAAGGAGACAAACAGGAAGGAAATAAAGAGGCAAATGTGGTAAGTAATAAATCTGATGAGGATGCTTTGATTCTTTCTCTTGATAATGTTGATGATTCTTGGGTGTTAGATTCAGGGGCTTCATTTCATGCTACACCCCATAGAAATTATTTTTTTGATTATGTCCAAGGGGATTTTGGGCTAGTTTATTTGGGAGATAATGAACCTTGTCAGATTGTTGGAAAGGGAAGAATCAAGATCAAGTTGCAGAATGGGAATCATTGGCTACTACATGAGGTAAGGCACGTTCCAAAGCTAAAAAGAAATTTAATTTCTGCAGGGCAACTAGATGATGAAGGTTGTGTTGTTACATTTAGTGATAAAATTGGAAGGTTATAAAAGGTGCCTTAGTAGTAGCAAAAGGTGTGAAAGTAGGCACCTTATATCTTTGTACAGGTCATACTGTTCCTTCTACTTTAGCTATTGCAGATAAAAATCAATGTTCAGGAACAGTTGCTGCAGTTCAGCAGGAAGAAAATCAGATAGTTGCTACAAATTCTGAATCAGTACTATGGCATAACAGACTTGGTCACATGAGTGCAAAAGGTATGAAAGTACTTCATTCAAAGAATGCTTTACCAGGTCTAAAATGTGTTAACATGGATTTCTGTGAAAGTTGTGTGTATGGCAAACAAAAGAGAGTTAGTTTTCTCAAGGATGGGAAACAAAAGAAAGATGAGAAATTGGAGCTTGTGCATACGGATGTATGGGGACTAGCTCAGGTATCTTCTCTCGGTGGCTCTCATTATTATGTCACATTCATCGATGATGCAACTAGGAAGGTATGGATTTATTTCATTAGGCAGAAATCTGATGTATTTGAAACTTTTAAAAATTGGAGAAGCTTGGTTGAGAATGAGACAGGTAAAAAGTTGAAATGTCTCAGATCTGATAATGGTGGTGAGTATTGCAGCAAAGAGTTTGAAGATTATTGTTCCTCTAATGGTATTTGTAGGCAGAAAACGGTTCCAAGGACTCCATAGGAAAATGGAGTGGTTGAGCGCATGAATAGAACAATAATGGAGCGTGCACGGACTATGAGATTGCATGTTGGGTTGCCTTTAAACATGTGGGCAGAGGTTGTAAACACTATTGTTTATTTAATTAATAGAGGTCCATCTAATCCTTTGGGTTGTGGTATTCCAGAGGAAGCATGGAAAGGTAAGAAGGTGAGTTATTCTTTTCTGAAAACCTTCGGTTGTGAAGCATTTACACATGTAGATTCTGAAAATAGAACCAAGCTTGATGCAAAATCAAAGAAATGTATATTTGTTGGATATGGCATAGATGAATTTGGTTATAGGCTTTGGGATTTTGAAAATAAGAAAATTGTGAGAAGCGGGGATGTCATATTCAATGAGAAAATGTTGTACAAAGATCTATTGCAGCAGCATGAGAAGAAAGAACAGGATTATGCAGTGCTGGATGATATTACAAACACCAATGTTCCAGTGGTTCCTCATGCTCCGCAACAGCAACAACAAGAAATACCACAAACTCCAGTTAATGTTAAGCGATCTTCAAGGTTAAGTAGACCTCCAGAAAGATTTTCTCCCTCTTTGTACTCTATTCTATTAACTGATGCTGGTGAACCAGAATGTTATCATGAAGCTATGCAGGTGGATACCAAGGTTCAGTGGGAGCATGGAATGGAAGAAGAAATGGACTCCTTGCTGAAAAATCAAACTTGGGAATTATGCAAGTTGCCTGCAGGTAAAAAGGCTTTAGCAAACAAATGGGTTTATAGGATGAAAGAGGAGGATGGAGGTAAGAAAAGATTTAAATCCAGATTAGTTGTAAAGGGATTTGCACAGAAACAAGGTATTGATTTTGATGAAATATTTTCTCCAGTTGTTAAAATGACCTCTATTCGTACTGTGTTAAGTATTGTGGCTGTTGAAGATTTGCATTTAGAACAGCTTGATGTTAAAACTGCCTTTCTCCATGGTGATTTGGAAGAGGAAATTTATATGGAACAACCACAAGGATTTGAGGTCAAAGGTAAGGAGAAACTGGTGTGCAGATTGAAGAAAAGCTTATATGGCTTGAAGCAAGCACCTCGACAATGGTATCTTAAATTTGATAGTTTTATGGCTAAGCAAGGTTACAATAGGTGTAATTCAGACCATTGTGTTTATTTTAAGATGCTAGGTGAAGATAGCTACATTATTTTATGTTTATATGTTGATGATATGCTTGTAGCGGGGTCTAACATGGATCACATAAAGGAGTTAAAACAACAGTTAGCAAATTCATTTGCTATGAAGGATTTGGGGGCAGCAAAACAAATCCTTGGTATGAAGATTACAAGAGATAGGAAAAACAGGAAATTGTTTTTATCTCAGGTTGATTATGTTAAAAAGGTGTTGCAGAGATTTCATATGGAGAATGCAAAAGCTGTCAGCACACCTTTGCCCAGTCATGTAAAATTGACTAAGGATATGTGTCCAAAGACACAAGAGGAGGAAGAAAAAATGTCCAAAGTACCATATGCTTCAGCTGTAGGTAGTTTAATGTATGCCATGGTATGCACGAGACCAGATATTGCACATGCTGTAGGAGTTGTTAGCCGGTATATGAGTAATCCAGGAATTGAGCATTGGAATGCAGTGAAATGGATTCTCAGGTATTTGAGAGGTACACCAGATAAACATTTATGTTTTGAGGGATCTAATACAGATTTAAAAGGCTATGTTGACTCAGATCTGGCAGGGGATATTGATACCAGGCGGAGTACCACAGGTTATGTATTTACCGTTGGTGGGACAGCAGTAAGTTGGATATCTTGATTGCAAAAGGTGGTTGCTTTATCCACCACAGAGGCAGAGTATGTGGCTGCAACAGAGGCAGCAAAAGAGATGATATGGATGCAACTTTTCATGGAAGAGTTGGGAAAACAACAGGCTGAAAATTACTTGTTTACAGACAGCCAGAGTGCTATACATCTTGCAAAGAATTCTGCTTTGCACTCTAAAACCAAACACATACAATTGAGGTATCATTTCATTCGGTCAGTGATGGAGGATGGACAGGTAAAGCTGGCAAAGATACATACAGATGTAAATCCAGCGGATATGTTTACTAAGGCGGTGATAAGGGAGAAGCTGAGCTCCTCTTCAGCTTCGGTTGGCCTTCAAGGTTGAATTAAAGTATAAGAAAGCAGTAGGATCCAAGGTGCTTATTTCCAGTGGGAGCTGTAAGTGCAGCGGTGTCGTCCAGGTTCAGTCTCCAAGTGGGAGATTGTTGGTGATGTGTGCGACTGATCATTCTATACTGTACACTCTTCATGTATCCTCGCTGCTTTTTCGCGAAATTACTGAAAAAGGGAAAAATCACAAAAAGGGAAAAATCCCCGATTTTGTATAACCCTAATTTATAAAGGGTTTAGGATAGAGTTACAGTATTATAAGAAACAAGCGATTATTCGCGATATTGTAATAGGGTTTTACACTGGTTAATGAAATCATTGGATGGCTGCGGTTTGGTGGATGTAGCCCACATTGGGTGAACCACGTTAAATTCTCTGTGTTATTTTTCTGTGTGTTTTACTTCTGGTTTATTTGATAAAATCTGCATTTAGCTTTTAGATATCTGCCATTGAAAACCTAACAAGAAGAGCAATGGAGATAAATCAATTCAAGCTTGGAGATTGGTTTGCATTTGCTTGTTATTTTCATGGTTGCTTGTACTCTATTGTGCTAGTTAGGGTTTTGATATCTTATTATTCTAGTTTTATATCTGATTTTCCCTAATTACATTGGTGAACCCGACATGAATCCTTGGATCTAACTTTCTTTTTTGCAGGTTTCATTAACTTTTTATTGCAGATTTGCGAGCTTTTAGACAAAACCTCAAGTTCTACAAATTTTGTCATATCTTCCCAATGGCTATACATTTTTATACAATATTTTCACGAAAGCTTATAAATAATCTCAAGAGACTACAGTAACAAAATTGAGGGTTTATCACAATTTTTGCAGGAGTTATCATGATTTTATATTTTTTCATAGCATTGTCTTTATGAATGCAAATGAATGAATTTTTCAAAAACGTTTACATTTATGGAAAGCTCTTGAAATTTTAATAGGGGTTCATTTTTCATAGATTTGATTTTGATGTTAAATGAAGTTCTAAATAAGCTGATCTTTAGTTTTTGTATGCTTTTCACAAATCCACATTTTTGAGTGCAAAACAGGGAATTTTTCTAACTTCTTTACATTTTTGGAAAGCTCTCAAAAAATTAGTAGGAGCTCATTCTTTGAGTTTTTATTTTCCAGATCAATAACATCTTCAAATAATCGAATCTAATTTGGTTATGTTAAAAACGTGTATCTGAAATTGAAATTTCTTGATGAACTTTTTGTTTTGGCTGCATTCTAATATCATTTTTTTATTTTTTAGGTGATCATAAGGAGCTGTAGTAGCAGCAATATCATTCATACACATCAGATTGGAAAACAAAAACTTTCGGGTGCACTCATTCTATTGTCTTTATTTCTCATTTGATCAATCAATTTTGTTTGCAAAACACTTGAATTTGGAGCTTTAAAATGAACATCTTGTTTGCAACCACATTTTAAAATCGGGCTTAAAAAGAATCATTGTATTTCATCACACATTTTGGCTTTGGGTTAAAAAGAACAAGTGTTTGAACTGTTTTACAAACATTTTGATTTTCTAAAGGGAAATTAACAACTGCAAGTGTGAATGAAGTGCGTGTGTGATCAAAAACACCTCACTTGGTTCGCTTTTGTCATACCCTTCATAGGAGGCCTGCTAGGGGATTTCATCACCCCTAGGGATGACCTCAATCAAAGTGTGAATCGAAAGACATGCTTCTTTGGGAATTAAAATCTTGTCACTCTTGGCTAAGCCCCAAAGAACTTTATACCTTTGGGAAGTGAAGGTGAAGGGTGGGTTACCCCTTTCTCCTGGCTATGTGGCAGGATTTTTCTTTCAAATTATCCTGAGTCAACCTCGTGCATCCTAGCTTAAGACCTAATTGGCCATAACCACTTTACTAGTTCTAGGACTTGTGGATGTGTCTTTTTCAAGTGCGTGCTTAATCATTACATTCATAATTTCAAATTCAAACTTGCTTATGTGTCTTGCATATGTGATTCATGTGTAATCATTTGTTTGTAAATTTCCATATCAAGCTATAAACACCAACACATAAACGTATCATTCTAATAATCCTAATCATCCTTTTTCTAATCACATTCAAATCAATTTCATCCTAATCAATCCAAGTCATCCAATCTAATCATTCCACATCGTCATCATCACCCTAATCCTAGTCAAGCACTTGCTAAAATGGTCCTAATCCTTAACAATTCTAATCACAAGCCCAAGGTCATACTTAGAGGAGCCCCTTCACCTAATCATGAAGATAATCCAAAACCATATATCCTCCAAGGTGGGTCAAACTTTTCTCCTAGTGATGATGGGAACTTTGTAGATCTTAGGGATGATGAAAACTTTGTAGAGATCTTAGATCACCTTAATGATACTTTTGACAAGGGAAATACCACTATAAGTTTGGAATCATACACCATTCCATTTACTAGTCCTCCATCCCCATCTAATAAAATACCTATCTCAAAGCACACTAGTCCTACACCAACACCACCATCCAACTTCACAAGCTCAAATCCATCAGCCAAAGAATTATTTAACAATTTTCTCCAAAGACTACTAGCATGAAATATACCATCTCCATGTCAAGCACCCATTAATGAGTTTACCAACGAACCTTTGAATGCTATGCCTATTATTCCAACTCCATCATGTGGTCCACAACCTATTGATCTTATATGTCTAAGTCAAATTCCATCATGCCCTCATGTTGTTGATCATAAAGAGCATACCAAGCCTCTTTTAGAGCCTTCCACTTCCATTTCCAGTCAAATCCAAGAGCTATGTCAAGAGTATTATCCTAAGCATAAAGAAACATTAACCTCTCATTCTAGTCAAGATCTAGGCCTTTCTAATGATCCCACTCGTAACATACTTGGTCTTATTCATGATGAAGCTTCCCTCTATGATCTAGATCCTACCTATGATCAAGAAGGCCATGATGATCCTCTTATCCAACTCTATGTATTCCATGGTCGAGAGCCTATCACTCCACTTATCCATGAGCAAGAAACCTCCATTTCTCCAATAGACCCCCTACCTAGTCCTATTTATGATCTTGCATTATCCACTTGTCATGATGAGACACATGCCTCCCAAATAAATGTAGAAGATCAAACCAATAGTGAGGATCTAAATGAGCATAATCAAGATCCTAATGATCCTTCCACATCCACTATCAACCCTATTTCAAATCCATTGACATGTCTTATTGTTCTATCCATCTTTATTCATGAATGTTCTTCCTTAGAACAACAACAACCTTTATCCACTTCACCTTCTTCATCTAATAATGAACTCAAGTCTAGTGTCCAAAACACACCTAGTCCCATTGTCCATCACATGCTTGAAAACATGAACTACCAGGGTAAAGGTTTAGGCCTTCATGAACAAGGTATTTTGGAGCCAATCCATGTCAAGGTCCCTCCACACTCTTATGGCCTTGGATATACACCCCAAGGACACCAATCTAAAGATGTTGGTACTTCCTCCATCCATCATAAGTCCTCTTTCCACCATAAATCCTATCATATGCCTAAAACATATGTTGCCATCCCTCCTCCATCATCTTACAAATGTCAAAAGCATGTGACCGTACATCTTCCACCATCAACTTTGCCACCATTGCTTCCAACTCCTAATATCACTCCATCTAATCTACCTCCACTACTCCCAACACCTAATATCTCCATTATTCAATCCCCTTATCTACCTATCCATAAAACCTCTAAAAATCCTAATCATGACCAATTAATGCACACATTGTCTAAACATGAAGCTTCCACTCATTCCACCATACCCATGGGATTCAAAAGCAAAAAAATTGATGCCTCTAGCTATAAAGCAAAAAATTTGAAGGGTCCTCATGCCCTAGGACACAAAATAAAAGAATCAAAGAAAAATCCATCCAAAAAGCAATATAAGCCCATACCTCCAGAAGTAAATGCCAAAACTAAAATGATTTGGGTCCCTAAGAAAAAAGAAAACAAGTCATACGAGGCATCTACATCTCAAAAATCCCAATGATCCACTTCCACCTCACATTCTGACTCTATTCAAGAATCTCATATTCCATCCCACAAGAAAAATAAAAGTCATAAAATACTAAGTCTATGTGGGTACCTAAAGCACTTCATCACCCATCTCCTAAGAAAACATCTTCATTGCTTCCTACACCCGCTCCAAATCAAAATATTCAATGTTTATCATAATGTGTGCAACCATTGGTCATGGCTCCCTTCCATTTCACAACAATTCCAAATACCTCCATCTCCTCACCCTTAACTCATTATCCTACATACCTCCCTCATCACCTTCCTATGGTCCATGCTTTTGGCTAAGCCTCCCATTCATCTCCCCTACATAATCCACATCATAATCCATCATCTACCTACTCCATCTCCCTTTCATGTCCTCCCTTACCAACATCTATGAGCATAATGACATTTGACATGGTCCATGCAATGACATCCATCTCTAGTGGGACTATCACCTTTCATGGACCTAGAAACTTGAGTCCCTCCTATCCATATTCCCCTTCTCCTATCCAAAAATTAAAAAAGTCAAAATAAAATAAAAAATAAAGTCGAAAAAAAAAAAGAAAAAAAAAAGAAAAAGAAAAAGAAAAGAGAAATCCCTTCGTCCAACGGTGAAAACCTGGTAAACAGGCACCCTGGATAAGTACCATGATGAAAACCTGGCAAACAGGTGTCATGTGTAGGTTGATCTTCTATGTCACTTACACTTGGGGGAATGTTGTCTCATCCTAACATATCATTTTTTATCCTATCATATCGTATCTTACCATCTCCTATCCTATCATCCTTGGCCATCATACCCATATACTTATCATATTGATTCCATTTATCCTCTCTTTCTCTTTTTGATCTATATAAAAATATGGGGCAAAATGTTGAAACATGCTTTGGATATCTTTTGATATACCCCATCCTTCCAAACAAGCCTATCATTATCCTAGAGTCATAAGTTTTGTCATGAAGAATCCTAAGTATTGTACCTAAAATGGGGCATGTTATTCCTATGCAACATAGTCTTTGGAGATCACATCCTTTCCCTCTTATGATGCATACATCCATTTCATTCACTATGACCTATCCTTTTTTATCCATCCATATATCATGAGTCTTTTGTCCCTTATCCTATCACCCACCCTTTCATCCATCAATCCTATCTATTTCCTTGCACCTAGACTTGGTTTTCCCTTGTCATTGGTATCTAACAAAAAGGCTACCCAAATTGTCATCCATTGACATCTCAAAACATTTCAAAAATCCAAAAAAATCAAATATTCCAAAAATCCAAAAAAATCAAAACATTTAAAAAAAAAATCCAAAAAATTAAATATTCTAAAAATCCAAAAAAATCAAAACATTTCAAAAATCCAAAAAATCAAGCATCTTCAATCATTCTAAGCAATAATCCAAATGAAAATCAATCCTTAATCCATACCAACCAAGCTAATCAATCAAGTGAAATTATCCAATCATATTTCGTTCTTGATCCTAATCTTGTTGTAAACCCAATCAATCAATCAATCAATCAATCAAGCAATCATCCTTGTGTTGATCTAGGGATATATTGTTCCCTGCAATGACAACACTATCATCATCATCAATCAATAAATCATCCTTGTGTTGATCTAGGGATATATCGTTCCCCATAATGACAACACTATCATCATCCTCAATCACTCACTTAATCATCGGTTTACAGCTTGACAAGGGCAATACCTTGTTTGTTTTTGTATCATTTGTGCATGCTTTCTTGCTTGCTTGTGTGTATTATCATTGCAATTTTCATTTTCATCAAATTCGAATCACTCCCAACTAATATTCATATCTTGTATCTAGATAAGGTTGTATTATGCTAGGGCACGAGACACATCATCACCTTGGTCCTTTATACCTTGGTGCATAACATCTAGTGCTATACCAAACATATGATTGCTCACTTTATTGCAGCATAACGTGTCATTTTTCTTCTTTATCTACTTCTTATCTTGCATCATTCATCTTATCCCTCATTTATCATCTCATTCATTTCGAGAGCATATTCATGTTTTTCCAACCCACCTATCCTCTCAAGGGGGCATCATCATCATTATCATATCCTATATCATCATCCCATTTCTTCATATATTTTGCATCATCATATTCTTCTATCATCCATTTCCTTCATTCATCTTACTCCTCACTTCCTCAAGTGGTTGGGACATCATCTTATTTTTCTCTATCCATACCTTAAATTCTTTGAAATGATGTTACTCAACATAAATCTCACCATCTCAAACATCATTTCAAAGAGGGGTAAAAATGTAGACACCCAAAATTGTCCATGTCATAACATTATCTAGTCGATACATGACCTTGTAAAAAATCTTGAAATATTTTACCCTAGGTCATTACATTATCCCACTTATCCCATTTATTCCACTTAATCACCTTCCCAATTAATTAAGTAAATCTCATTTGTTTATTTAATTCCCCCTTCACATGTCTCAAAATAATTCAAATTAAATATTTGAATTAATCTCTCACTTATTGTCACATTGCAGCATGTGTCACATGACTACAACTCTTCACATGCACAAATAAATTAAATAATTTTGTTATTTAAATTATGAGATTCTCACTCACATCCTATTTTTATCCCCATTCATTGTGCGTCATAAGCATCTTTTCTTCTAAAATAAATAAATTAATATCACTTATTTCTTCACATTCTAATTAGAGTCTCATGTCATAACCCACTCAATGTGCGTCATAGACACTAAAATAAAATTTTAATCCTAGCCATACATATCAAAAATTTGACTTTTTATCTTGACCATCGAATCAAATCAAACTTCTCCTATAAATCAAGCATTTCACAGGCCATTTGGAGAATCCTCTTTCAACATCCTTACTTTGCCAAAATTTCTTCTTATCTATCTATCTATCTATCTATTTTTCTTCTATCATATTCATCTTATCATTATGCTGCGAAAATGAGCAATCAAAATATCAAACAATTCAAACCTTCAAAATCATGCATTCTCATGCAGGTGGAGAAGAGAAATGGAGATAAATCAATTCAAGCTTGGAGATTGGTTTGAATTTGCTTGTTATTTTGATTTTGATGCTTGCTTGTACTCTATTGTGCTAGTTAGGGTTTTGATATCTTGTTATTCTAGTTTTATATCTGATTTTTGGTTGTAGATAAAAGGGTCTATGATCTTTGATTCTACCATCATTGTTTGTTTTGGGATGTTTAGATCCAGTAGATTCAGGTTGGTCATTCATTATGAGCAGTGACATGTCAAAATCAGGAGGCATTTTGATTCCTTCATCAACAAGGGCTTTGAAGTATTGTTGTGGGTTACGTTTGACTACCTTAGTAAGAAGTTTAGTGAATCTATGATCCTTAAGTGCTTCTTCTATATCGGATTTGGTTATTTCTTCATCATTAGTTTCATTTGTTTCTCTAGTTGCAACACTAATGTTATCTTCGCCATCAAAGTCTCTTCCCCAAGGGTTCCCTTCTTCTTGAAACATTTTTTCTCTTGTTCTAGGGGTCATAGTTGATTGTTTTGATTTTCAATCCAAGGTAATGTATGAGAGCTAAGACTAGGATGCAATGAAAAGGGTATGATTCTAAGATGAGATATGTTCCTAATTCTATGATTCTAAGGATTGCACATTTCAGTGGGAGATTTGGTAGTGATTTTCATTCATCATTTTAATGATGGATGGTTATTTCATATGATCTCCTATGAGGGGATGGTAGATCATGATGTCATGATATGTTCCTAATTCTATAGTTGGAACTTTGGCAATGGTATTTTTTGTTATCTTTGGTTTTGAGTATTAATCATTTTCTTGGAGCTTCATGATTTTGTAGGGTTGCATTTTAAGTTGGAATGGATGGATTGGTGGATGCTCATGGAGACTAGAGAGACTTGGGTGATGCTAAGAGATCTCTTATTTATGAGATGATATGTTGAGATGGTAAATTTTTTATGAGGATTTTAGTAGAAATACCAAAGATACTACACCTGGTTATGGATGCGAATCCATTATGGACTTGAGAAGATTGTCATTCCTTGGTGTTGTGTGCATAGGACAATATTGTATCCCACTCTTGGTCAACTCTGTTGTAAGTATGATCGGTTAGTGTTGTCATTTATGTCTATTTTTGGGTGAGAATGTTGTAAGAGTATGAGAAGTTGATGTTATCCATGCTTTGATTAGTTGCATTATGTTGTCATTAATAAAGCTACTAGTGTGGACCTCTAGGGTTGCTTTGATAAGATTTTATCTATGGATGTCTGGTTGAGTTAATATTTTGTAGTTGGCTTGGTGGTATTGAGGAAGTAATGAAGATGATGAGGATGTGTCTATGGTTCTTGGTTTCCAAGTGATTTTGAGAAAATTTGATAAAAAGAGGAAACCATGTGTTACAATGTTGTTTTGGGTTACAGAGTTGTGTTCTTGTGTTTCTCCGCATTTCTTCTAGTTTGAATATTTTCCCATAAATTTCATATATGTTGGTGAGAGATGTTTAGAGGTGTTATATCTAGGACTTGGTGTGTTGGATCATTATGCATAAGAATTTTTGTTCACCGGTGTGTTAACTGTGCATTATAGAGGTGTCTAGGAGAAATGTCCTTTCTCCTCATTTCTCCACAGTTATGTTTAATTTCTTGCTATTATGAAGGAGTGTTTATAGTTTTGGTATCCTTTTTCAATCAAGATGGATTAAGGTTTGGTGCTTTAGAAGTATGTTTTTCAAATAACAATGTATGACAAAACTTTTTGAGTGTACTGGGTGTGTAAATTATTCATGTGGAAGTTGTTGTAAAGGAGTTTGTTGGATTTCAAGGTGTTCCTAGAGTATTCTATATCATGTTCAAGCATGGTTTGTGACTCACAAGTCATCCTTGGATTTAAGGAATCATGCACTTAAAATTTTAATGGTGTCTACATGGGTAACAACCAACCTAGCGTTTACACTAATTGTGGTGAATGATTATTGTTTATGGAAGTGTGGTTGAGTGGTGTTATAGATTTGGGTCTCAAATAAGAAATTATGTCGCCCACTTTCACTTCTACCTACCATGAAAGTGTTTTGGTGCCAACCTAATTTGAATTTGCATGGTTTATGTACATAACCAACCTTGGAGAATGGTTTTAAGGTTGAGGATGGTATAAATAAGAGTTGATTTATTAAGGGATGATAAGATAGATGCGAGAGATGTAAATTACAGAGTGTTAGAGTGGAAAATTTAGAAGTGTAATGTGAGATTTCATGTGTTAGTCTATTGGATGTAGTGAGCAAAATGTGGCTACAATTCTTCAATCAAACTGCAAAGTTGTTGGTGACATTGTGGTGGATTCTCTATTGCACTAAGATTATTTTCTCTATGTAACATTTCTTCTCTATCTTATTTTCTATTTTGGTAGTGAGCCTTTCTTTCTTTGGGTATTGAGCTCTCCAACAATGAACCCTATTGTATTTGGTGTTGATATTAATTATATTATGAGATAATCCTCACCATGTTTTTTCCCTTCTTGGGTTTTCCACGTAAATATGGTGTTCTTTTGTTTGTGCTATTAGGTTGTTTTAGTTTCACTTATTTTCTTCTTGTGCTAAATCAACATAACATATTTAAGGGTTTAATAAATAAATGTGGATCTAAATGTGTATGATGGTTTTGAAGTTTTAAGTTACAATTAATTCACCCCCCTCTTAGTTTTCTTGTGCATTCAACAATTGGTATCAGAGAAAGGTTCCTTGAAGAAAATATTGACTTATTAAGGTAGATCTAGGATGGTGCACAAGAAGGAGATCCCTATGTTTGATGGAATGGACTATGCATTTTGGAAAACAATTATAGAATGATTTCTAAGCTATCTAGGATCTAATGTTTAGAAATTAATTTAGAATGGATATACTATTCCACAAACTATCCAAGCACTGAAGCTGAAATCAAAGCCTATGCAAGCAATAGTAAAGAAAGGTATTCTCTTGATTAGTCTTACAAATTTTGAATTAGTGAAAGTTATGAATCTGAAAATTGCCAATGAAATTTGGGAAAATTTGGAAATCATTTATGAAGGAGATGATAAGGTTAAACAAGCTAAGATGCAAAATCTGAAGATCACATTTGAGAACTTGCAAATTTTTGAAGATGAAAACATAACAAGATACATATAGAGGGTAGATGAAATGGTCAGCTCCGTTAGAGGTCTTGGTGGAAAATTCAAAGATTCAAAAGTGGTAATGAAAATTCTTAGAACCCTTCCTAAAGCTTACAGTCATAAAGTTTTTTCTATTGAGGAATTTGCAAACCTAGATCAATATACTAGAGATCAATTGTATGGTTCTCTAACTGCATTTGAAATGAGAGAATTTGGAACAAATAATGATGCAAAAGTTGAGATTTATTTTTAGGCTAGAAAATTAGAGAAGATTGAAGAATTAGTAGGAGGATCTTGATAATGTGGAGGCTAAATTTTTGAGCAAGATGAAAAATGGTACTAGTAAGTACAAAGATAAGTTTCCTTTCAAACATTTTAGTTGTAGAAATATAGGTCACTATGCTTCAATATTTTCAAACAAAGCCGTGAATGAAAAAAAACGAGGAGAAAAAAGGTAAAATGAGTAAGGAAAGTTATTATGTTAGAGAAGATGCAAGTATTTTTGATGATGAATCTAATTATGGAGATGATGATCATGAATTCTTGTTCATGAATTTAAAAGATGAATCTATTCTTTCTAACTCTGAAAGATGTGTGAAGGAATGCCCTCCAAAGAGAAAGGATAAGACTGAAGGTACTTTGGTATCTTCTTTTCATGCTAGACATGAAAAGAACTAATGGATCATTGATAGTGGATGCTCTAACCATATGACTAAAGACAAGAGTAATTTTTTAAAACTTGAGAACTATGATGGAGGACTTTTTAGATTTGGTGATGATTCAAGTGCTAAGATATGTGGAATATTCAATCAATTTTTATGGAAAGCATAATCCTAATGATGTTTAATATGTCAAGGGTTTAAGGCATAAACTCTTGAGTGTTGTAAAAATGTGTAGAAAAGGATACAATCTTATATTTTAGGATGATTGATGCCAGATCAGAAAAGGATCCAAAACTGTGATTGTTGTTGGAAGGACATAGGGAAATGTTTATCAGCTCAAGAGTGTTGATGGTTATTATTTTACTAATTAGATTAATGAAAGATGGCTATGGCATAGGAAGATGTGTCACATTAATTTTGATAACCTGGTAAGAATCTATTCAGTTCAAGTAGTGAGAGATCTACCAAATATTACAAAGCCTATCAATTCTATCAACAAGGATTGCAAGTTTGGAAATAAAACAAGAAGTTTCAAAGGAAAAGAATAATCTTCTACTGGATTGTTGGAGTTGGTGCATACAAATCTTTATGGTCATACAAGAGTAAGAAGTCTTCAAGGTGATAGGTATTTCATACTTTTGATTAATGATTATTCTAGAATAACATGGGTTACTTTTCTTAAAGAAAAATTTGAAGCCCTAGATAGGTTCAAATCATTTAAAGTTATTGTTGAGAATGAAATGGACATGAAAATCAAGTGTAAGGTCTAAGAGAGTTGGATAGTTCACCTCCAATGAATTTAAAATGTTTTGTGAGAATCATGGCATAAAGAGACACTTGTCTGCGCCTAGGAATCCTTAGTAAAATGGAGTGATTGAAAGGAAAAACATGACTGTTCATGAAGCTGCAAGGACTATGATGAAAGAAAAAAAATCTACTAAAAGTATCTTAAAGAGAAGCAATTCATATTATTGTTTGTATACTTAATAAAGTTCAAGAAAAAGTAAACAACACAAAGAATCCCTATGAGTTTTGGTATGGAACGATCCCTACTATCAAATACTTTAGAGTGTTTGGAAGCAAGTGTTATATCATAAGAGATGAAGAAAACTTGAGAAAATTTGATGCGAGGTTTGATGAAGGAATTTTCCTTGGATATTATACTAAAAGAAAAGCCTACCGGTGCTACAACAAAAGACTAATAAAGATTATTGAAATTGCAAATGTCAAGGTTGATGAAGGCTTTCAAAACTTAGTGATGATAGATGGATATAAATCAGATGAGCTTGATTGTAGAGAAAAAGAAAAGGATAAGGAAAAGGAAGCGCGGTTTGAAGAGGAAGAAGATTCAAAAAAGACCCCCAGAACTCCTAAGTATGTGCAAAGGAATCATTCTAAAGAATAGATTATTGGAGAAAAAATAAAAGGTGTACTAACATGAAGAAAAGTTGTTGAAGAAGAGGTAAATTTGTGTTTACTTTCTAAAGTTGAACCTAAAATAGTGATTGAGGCACACAAAGATGAACATTGGATAAAAGATATGGAAGAAGAACAATTATAGATTGAAAATAATTAGACATGGGAACTTGTCCAAAGACTTGCAAACAAAAACATAATTGGAACTGTAGACACCGAAAATTGGTCTAGGCCTGCGAACACCACTTTTCGACATAATTTTCTATTATCCATGGTCATGATTAAATAATGTTTATTATTTAATTACCTTTCTAACACATATTTCCTCTATTAATTAAATACCACTTTTTAATTAATTCATTATTAATCTTTATTCAACTTGATTTATTTAATTATGTTGCGAATTAATTAATTCTTCCCCCTTTATCTATCAATTAAATAATTTATTATTTAATTCCCCCTTTATCATAATTTTAGAACTATAATTAAATATCTTTATTTAATTATTAATTTAACCCCCTTTATCTATAATTAAATATTTATTATTTAATTATTCATATTATCATTTTCAACAGTCAAATTAAATAAATTATCTTTATTTATTTAATTAAATCTTTTATTTTCGAATGTTGAATTAAATTAACATTTAATTCATATTTAATTATTTATGTCACATTCCTCTATCATTCAGTTATCTAAGTCATTCACTCACCTTATGACTCAAGATCTATTTTTAGTTCTCCAATTATCTCTAGATTCAACATTTGATTATCTCTGCGAGAAGACTCTCTGTCACAACTAGTCAGTTAACTAGTTCCAACTCATATGCATGATATGTCTATTAATTAAATATCTTTATTTAATTAATTAACTCTTGTTTGCATTTGAATGCATTAGTCTTCGAGTTCTAACTTTGTCTTTTGCATACAAAGTCTATTTCTTCTATTTTTGGAGATTAAGATCCTGAACTCGTGTTCTAACTCACGTTCTAACTCACGTTCTAACTTAATCTCTATCTTCAATCTCTCCTGAACTCGTGTTCTAACTCATATTCTAACTCACATTCTATCTGAGACAAAACTCACATCGCATGGCATTCATCAATCTCGTTCGTCGATCTCTCTTTCAATCTAAGCCAATCTTTCGAAAATCCAAAATCTATAAAATGGCCTATCATAATCATTATTCCTCCTCCCAAAATCATACACTTTTGAGAAGAGACTTATCTTCGATATTTTTCTTAGACACTCGACGAAGCTATACTTGCATTCAAACATAGAAATCTGAGGGCAAGAATATTGAAAAGGAAAAATGGAGAAGAAAAATCAAGATAATTCAAAGGGGTGAACGCATATTCGGTGAGAGATTTCCATTAATTTGTTTTGTTTAGTTTAGTTTATTTCCTCGTTCTTTGTTGTTTGATTTTAGATTATTGTTTAGATTAGGATTTAACTTTGTTATTCTAGTTGTAGATTATTCATCATCATTCGAAGATACATCTACTATTAATCTACTGCTACATTTGGTGAACCCTACGTGAACATGCTTCAATTTCGTACATATTTTCGTCTTTCCATTTTTTTGTTTTTCATTCTTTTTTTTGTAGGTTTTTCGTATGGCACATCGCATCTGTTTCGTAAAACAATGCATCTATATCTGTGAGCCACATCTATGAAAAATAGTGACGCATCCACCATCACAAACTACATCCATGAAGTCATGAATCGCATCAGCCAATCAAAAAAATTCGTGAACCACATCCGCCTGTCAACAGTCAAACCACATCTATGGCTTTGAAAGCCGCATCTGCGTGGTAAAACTTTTTCATTTTTTTTAGTCATTTCCATACATCCATATTTTCAGTTTTTGCTTTTTGGGTTGTTTGGATTTTCGCTAATGTTTGTTTCAGTTGTGTTAAGGAGGAATAACATAGTGTTTACAGGACGAAGCTTTGAAGACAATTAAAACCAAAGACAATTTTCTGCAGGATGAAAGCTAAAGAACAATGAATTACTGATAAATTTGCATGCAGGACTTAATGCCTTTGTGTCAATTTATTTATTTAAGCAAGCTTTTGTTTGGTAGATAGATAATCGTCATGTGGGTTTAAAAATAATTTCTTGTTTGGTAGATAAAAAATTATCATTTGGATTAAAAAGAACCATTGTCTTCTTTGTCTGGTGCTTTGCACACATTTGTAACCCTTACGATTCAGTACACCGAAGTATCCTCTCCCCTTGCACAGTCATGCTATCCTGGGTGTAAGAGAAATGGTTACTGTCTCTAGAACTTGGGCTTGTCCTGGTGGGAAAAATTACTCACCCAAAGATGACTCAAACCGATAGCGCACTAAAGCCAAGTGACTTCCAGCGGGTATATAAAAGAGGATTCTTGGGGAAAGCCCACAAATCATGCACACTATTCTGATGAGATGGACATAAATGGACTCTCGCCGACATTGGATAGTGTCCCACGAACGAAATGCCCTTATTAAAAACCTTGTTGTAGAGTTACCAAAATCCTATCTACTTGTTGGCGCAATAGGGTCGGCCCTGTGAAGCTGTCTTATATTCTTACGATTTATGTGTGGAAATGAAATGTATGCCATGGGAGTTTCATGGATACAGTAGCTTGGGTGCTTGTATAAGTGAGTGCCGTGGAGGGGAGCCAGTGGGGTCAAGCTACTAGTCATTCACCATAAATATGCGTAGCTGGAGAAATCCAAATAAGAATTCAACAAGTATTATCCTAAAATCCTAGGTTGTAAATGTTTTCGAGTCTTAACAGTCCTTACATCACAAAAACTGAAAAATACATTGATTGTTGTGTTTGTTCTCTGCTGTATTCATCACAATCTTGATCAAACAAACAAAGTCAGTCAACAACTTTTGAGAAAATTTCAACTTTCGGGAAAATCCAACTGTCAGAAAACCGAGTTGCAATTATCAGTTTAATCACCGCATGTGTATTAGCGAGTCACATTTGTTAGGGGAAAAGCCACATCTGTCTATTAAAACTTTCACTTTTCATAGTCTGCACATCATGAGTCACAACTGTCACATTCTGAGTTGCATGTGCGCATGCAAACTACATCTGTTAGTTTTCGAGCCGCATATGTATCCATAAACTGCATTTGGAAAAATTGCAACTATCAGAAACACTGCATGCACTGTCAAAAAATCGCATTTGTCAGAATCTAAACCACAATTAATTAGTGAACCACATTTTTCTGTCAATAGAAAACATCAAAAACTGTGAGCTGAGTCCGAAACATCATTGTTAATATTTTCTTTAGGTTATTAAGATCAACCTTGGATTAGAAACTGGTAAATTTTGCTCAAAAACCTTGCATCATTAGGTGTCATATACGTCTTAGCCACAATAAACGTCTTAGTCATAGTCATAGTCATCCTAAGTCGCATGTATATAGATACTTCCTAGGAAATTTCATATCTTAGAAATAGAGATAAATTTCCTCGTCATTAGAAACGTTCATGTTTCGATTTGTCACAATCATTGAACCTTGTCACTTTAATCCCATTTAGTGGATCTTTTAAGCTCAATAGTCTAGTTTGAAAAATTCACCTTATCAAGTTTCCTTGTCATCCAATCAGGTTCCTTGGTTAAAAAAAAATCTTTGCATGCATTTACTCCATTAGGTGGTAGGTTATACTCATCTTAGACTCATTTATCGTCATAATCTACTAGAGATTTTGCATATTTTCCATCATATCATACATCATCTTAGTATATGTCTTCTTAGAAACCATTTTAGCAACGTCATTTAGTGTCAAAAAAATCCAAAAACATATACATAGGCCATATATGTTTTTAGACATAGTCTGCATTACCCATTTTGAGCAACTTTTTCATGGTCGAAACAAGGTCCAAAAAGAAACAAAAAGCAATGATAGACCCCAATGAATTTATTAATCCGTTCAAAAACCAACTGTCAGGAAACAAATGCCCACACAAGCCTTTACTTGAAAAACACGTCACTCGAGACACACATGGGAAAATTTACATAGAAGACATAGATGTAGTAGTGCAAGATCCTGAATTTGGATCATTCATGGATGAGTTTTTGGCAAATGATCCACAACGCTATCTAGAAAAGTTGCTAGTAGAAGGTGCCACACTACCACCAGGATTTGATATTCATACTTTGACAACACAATCTACTCAACCAACTCAAACTGCGACATCAAGTGTCTCTATTACCCAAATTACCGCAGTGATACCAACTAGCGTATCTACTCGAAGAACGTCAATTGTAAGCACAATCCCTTTCAACGTAACACAAGGTTTACAATTTACTATGGGGGCAACTTCCTCCAACCCCTTTGGTACCAACACGACTGGTAAGAGATCCAAAGTTGGTGGGAATATATCTATACCAAATCAAATCATTCAGATAGGTAGCATTCCTATACCTAATCAGACCATTTAGACAGGAAGCATTCCTATACCAACTCAGACCATTCAGATAGGGAATATCCCTATACCAAATCAGCACATCCTAACAGGATATATTCCCTCACCAAATCACAACCCGTCACAAAAAATGGCTTATCATAACACCTACGTTGATCCAAATAACACAAACACCATGTCCTTGACACAAGGCAACGTCCTTCAAAAAAAATGCAAACTCTTCAACAAAATATGGATGACATTTCTATGTCAAGCAAATGAACTATCTCAGTGCAAGACCTATGCCCATGTCCATTCGACAAAGCACTCTATATGACACCTTTCCCCCATGGATACATTATACCAAATTTTCCTAAGTATAATGGGAGGAAGAATCCTTTAGAACACATTAGAGAATTCTCAACGACATGCATGAACATATCATATGACCCCACGTACTTGATGCGCCTATTTCCACGAACCCTCATAGGGATAGCATTGGAATGGTTTTCTAAATTTCCATATGGTATACGATCCTGGGGTGAATTGGTTGAGAAGTTTGTCATTTTCTATGTTAAAGGAAAAATGTTCAAGACGTTCATCACTTTATTCTAGAGATGGAGAAGTCTAGCTAGCCGTTGTCCAGTCGAAATACCCGAAAAACAAAAGGTCACAATCTTCCTCGAAAACATCAATTCAAAATTAAGAGGTGACTTACAGGTACACTGTTGCACTTCATTCCTTGACTTGGTACAAAAGGGGATCATCCTTGAAAAGGGCCTTATTGATAAAGGTGAAATAAAAAAACCAGGAAAGATCCCAATTGTTCAACATCCAAACGTGTCGAATGATAGGAACAAGTTATGGTCTAGGAACAAGAATGTCATGAATGATGGCATTGTTGATGCTAAACACATACATACTGGATTGCTTATCACACTTAGAGGATACAACCAAAATGCAGACATGATGAACAGTCTAGATCAAACAGCTAACTATGTCAAGAACTCGCAATAAAGACCCCAAAGGAGATTTCCTACGTGTGAATTTACACCTTTAGGGAAACCAATTGAGGTAGTTTTCAAAGAATTGGTCAAACATAATCTCATCAAACCTTTGGAACCAAGAGAGTATGATCCTGGACAGTTCAAACCTTCATGGTGGGATGATAACACTTTATGTGACTATCATCGAATGAAAGGGCAAAACCTACAACAATGGTGCCAATTAAAGAATATGATTCAAGACTTTGTTGAAAATGGATCCATAGAGGTAAATGGGTAGAAAAATACTAAAAACAGTGATCATAAGGTCTTTGCAGATCCATTACATGACCACACAAAAGGAAACGCCTCCATTTTGGGAACCAAGAACAATCCCTCTACCAATTACACAAAATCCAAATATGACTATGGGAAAGGAAAGACCATATATAGCCTTCGAGCCTCAAACGAACATGTTGATACCATCATCATTAAGAAGCACCCAAAATGTAATGTGAACAGGACTAAAATAATTATTGTAGGTCCTTCTTCTGAACCACCTACACAGAGGCCCAAGTATAGATACAATCTCATCGATCAATTGAGAAAAATCCCCACACAAATATCTATCTTGGAACTATTGACTTTGTCACTAGAACATCGATCCATACTTGACAAAGCATTACCGAACACCACTATTCCCACGGACTTGGATGTAAATCGCTTCTAAGAAATGGTGGGATATTTGACCAACTCGAATCATGCCACATTTCCCCAACAAGACTACTCAACCAAAAAGTATGATCACAATGACCCATTACATCTTGAAGTCCTAGTCCATCAAACTAGATTCAGATGAGTCTTGGTAGATGGAGGCGCAGGTTTGAACCTGTGTACCCTAAAATTGATTAAGGCATTAGGATTCTCAGAAGACTGTGTAGACACTTCTAAGAGTATAGTCATCAAGGCTTATGATGATGAGGAAAGGTCATCCAAAGGAGTTGTCATGCTCCCTATTAGAATTGGCCCCGCAATCATGAACACCAGCTTCCAGGTCTTGGATCTCACCCTTCCATACAACTTGTTGTTAGGTAGACCTTGGATACACACAATGAGAGCCATCCCTTCAACATACCACCAATGTCTTAAGTTCTTGTATAATGGCACAAAGATCACTATTGATGGTGATCCAGAGCCTTTCCAATATTGTACAAGCCTAAGGGACCTTCCACAATGACAAGTACCGGTGAACCAAGAAGCTTCATCATCCACTTTATCCCAATACATTGACCCATCATGTCTCACTAAGTCCATTTCATTCAAACCACCATCATCCACTCCTAAATTCAAGATCCAAGACAAGCGCTGTGGTGAATATAATATAAAGGCATCATACTATGTTAGTCAACTGATTCCACCCAAGGCATATGGCCTACCCATGGCAGATAGAAGACAGTCAGTGGTCACATTTCATGTTCCCCCTACAATGACATTAACCAAATGGGGAGAGTTAAGTGAAGAAATTGTGGATCAAGATGATTCCTGGTTATATCAAGAAGAACATGAATACCCCTCCCTGTCTATTCAAATAGCTAAGGACCAGAATGGAAATGATATGACGGGAATAGTGGGTTAGGACTATATCAAAATGGAAGGTCGGAACCAATCACTGTCTACCCATGACCAAAATACTTAGGGCTAGGGTGTCAACTGCTTAAAATTGGGTTTCCTGGTACTTTGTCATCTTTTCAAGAGGAAGTGAGTGCTTGCACAGACATTGAGATATCTCATGAACCACTTCCCCCAGTTTATGACAAACCCCCAGTTTACCACAAACCTCTAGTTTATGATGAATCCCCTTACTCAAGCGATGGTGAATGGGAATCCTTTTCATCTACTAGTACCATGAACATAGATGCCCTATTTGGAGAATTGGACCTCAACATGAAACTTGTACCAGAACAATCTAGTCCTTGTCCTAAGAAGAATGGCAAGAGAACTATTATTGGGAAACCCTTGATCATGCATCTTGGGCACTTGACAAACCATCTTCTGATGAATCAGCCCTAACTATAGTCCCACATCAGAGTATAGCTACCCCTAGGAGGAAAAACAAGAAGGAGTTGGTCCAAAACTTCTGTGACCATGTCAACCATTCTATACTTACCTTGTCAGTAGATACCTTTAAGAACTCTGATGATGACATGTCCCTTATGTATCCCGAACTTATCAACTGGGATCAACAAGGTACACCTTTCATAGATACATTTGAGAATGACGAAGCAATTGCTGAGCTCATGGGACTTAGAGAAGGCATACCAAGAGGGGATCATAAGGTAGGTTTTACCATAGACTTGGATGATAAAGTATATTTCAGGGAGTCTATTTACACCTCTAGTTGCAAAAATGAGAATGAAAAGAAAAAAGACAATGAAAATAAAAATGATGAGTCCCTAGGTGAAAACCAAAAGGTGCCTTTAGATGATGAAAAAGTTAAAATAAAGGATGTATCGGAGGGTGAAAACCTCTTTGAGGCACCCAAGGATAGAGGTTTAAATGTTCTCCCCATTGAACAAGAAAATTCACCGATGGTAGTAGAAGAGGCTATTGCAGTCAACATAGGTACATAAGAGAATCCTCGGATAGTATATTTTGCAGCTTCTTTAACAAAGACAGAACAACATGAGTTTAAGGAATTCTTCAAAAAGAGATAGATAAATTTGCATGGTCATATGCTGACATGCCTGGGCTAGATCCAAGCCTAATATTGTACCATTTACCATTACAACTAGGTATTAAGCTAGTCAAATAGAAGCTAAGGAAAATGCCTCCACAAATCGCTCTACTGGGTAAAGCAAAACTTAAGAAAATCCTAGATGTAGGATTCATAAGGACAATAGACTATGTAGATTGGATATCAAATCTTGTACTAGTGACTAAACCAACTAGGGGCATTTACATTTGCACTGAATTTAGAGACATCAATAAGGCATGTCCTAAAGATGACTTCCCTTCTCGAATATCGAAATGATAGTAGATCTTACAGCAGGATACGAGATGCTATCCCTCATGGATGGTTTCTCTGGATATAACTAGATTAAGATAGCACTTGTAGACCAACACTAGACAACTTTCATGTGTCCATGGGGTACATACTGTTGGAATTTTATGCCGTTTGGCCTTAAGAATGCAAGAGCCACCTACCAACGAGCAATGATTATGGTTTTCCATGACTTTGTACACACCCTCATGGAAGATTATGTAGATGACATTATAGCCAAATCAGAAACAAGGGAAGATCATTTGAAGGTTTTAGACAAGATATTCCAGAGGCTAGAGAATTACAATGTCAGGCTAAATCTGAAGAAGTGTGTCTTTGGGGTGAAATCAGGGAAACTGTTAGGGTATATCATCTCTCAAAGAGGCATTGAAGTAGATCCAGAGAAGGTAAGAGCTATCATAGAAATGCCTCCTCTAGTCAGCATTGGTCAACTTAGAACCCTATAGGGGAGATTACAGTCCATTGGGCATTTCATAGTACAACTGGCAGATAAAATACACCCATTTCAGCATCTACTCAAGAAAGGAGTACCATTTGTGTGGACACCTAAATGTCAAGAGGCCTTCCAACAAATCAAGGACTATTTGATTACTCCACCAGTCTTAATGCCACCTACAGAGGGAAAACCATTGATACTTTACATCTCAACAACTCAATCAGCATTAGGGGCTCTTCTCGCACAACACGATGATCAAGGTCATGAGAGAGCAGTCTATTATATTAGTTGTACCTTAGTGGGCTATGAATTGAATTATAGCAAGATAGAATGTGCTTGTCTAGCAGTAGTTTTTGCTACCCAAAAACTTTAGGACTATATGCTCAGTCGACAAACATTGTTAATTGCAAAGATTGATCCACTTAAATACCTCCTAATTAAGGCAACTTTAATAGGCTGATTGGCTAAATGGGTTATGATACTTAGCGAGTATGACATTCAGTATGTTGAAAGGAAGAAGGACAGGTGATTGTAGATCAACTAGTAGATGCACCTATAAAGGTGGACCATCCATTAGCGACAGATTTTCCAGATGAATTTCTCTTCAACCTTGACATTAAAACCGAATGGAAACTGTACTTTGATGGGTCACATACAAATTGTGGTTCAGGAGCTTGTATCTTATTTGTCACACCTCAAGGTGATACCATTCCCAAATCATTTAGGATTGATTTCCCTTGCACCAACAATATAGCAGAATACGAAGCCTTAGTGATAGGCTTAAAAATGGTAGCTCAGTGGAAAATTAAGAGCCTACATGTCTTTGGTGACTCTCAACTGGTAATCCGACAGGTAAATGATGATTACGAGACTAAGGATGAAAAGCTTGCACCTTACAAATGAATGGCTGATAGTTTCAAATAGTATTTCAATGATATAACTTTTCAAAAAATACCACATATCCAAAATAGAGCTGCAGATGCTATGGAAACCATGGGTTCCTTGTTGGATATTCTGAGTAATGTGCCTAAGTTTGAGTTTTTGGTTGAACAACTTTTGGTCCCCACTTATGATGTCCCCGATACTGTGAAAGTGTGTACTATTGTTGGTCCTATGTCTCCTTGGTATAAATACATATTCAACTATCTCACTAACCAAACCTTACCCCAAGACTTGTCCAATAACCAATGCCGAACCTTTATCCAAAAGTAAGCTAAGTACACCATCATCAGAGAAACCCTGTATAGACGTACCTTAGATAATGCCCTAATGAGATGTCTTGATGCTGAGGAAGCACAAAAAAATTTGCAGGTGGTACACGAGGGTATATGCAAATCTCATTTGAGTGGTCCTACTCTAGCCCATAAGATTATGAGACTAGGTTACTATTGGCCTATAATGGAGAAAGACTCATACATATTTGTAAAGAAATATAGACAATGTCAAATACATGGAGACTTGATAAGAGCGCCAGTGCAGGAGCTTCATCCAATTACTTCACCATGGCCTTTTTCCCAATGGGGACTTGAACTCATAGGTAAGATACACCCTTCATCATCCAATGGCCATAAATTCATCATCACTGCCACTGAATACTTCACCAAATAGATCGAAGCTATTCCCATGACCTACATCACCAACACACAAATATCTAAGTTTATCCTAAACTATATCATTTGTCGGTATGGTGTACCCCAATCCATTATCACAGATAATGGCCGCCCATTCAAGAACCAAGAAGTACTCCATTTATGTGAAGAATTCCACATCAAACACCGTTTCTCCACCCCATATTACCCACAAGGTAATGGCCAAGCTGAGGCATCTAATAAGACAATTGTTAGAATCCTTAAGAAGACTATCAATGACACTGGTCGTGATTGGCACCTTAGCTTAATCTGGCCTTATGGGCTTATCGCACAAGCATCCATACTCCCACCAACACCACTACATATTCCCTCATATTCAGGTCCGAAGCTATCTTACCTATTGAGGTTGAAATACCTTCTCTAAGGGTATCCTTGAAGGGTCATATTCACGATGAATAATATCGTGTCTCTAGGTTACAAGTGTTAGAATTGTTGGATGAACGAAGATAGAAAGCATTAGATCATTTGCAAGCATATCAGAATCATCTTTTTCATAGTTACAATAGGAAGGTTCTCAATAGACACTTTGACATTGGTGACTTGGTATTAATGGAGAATCCTAAGAACCAAGTTGAATGTGAAAAGCTAGGAAAGTTTGAACCTAACTGGTTAGGGCCCTATATTGTCACAAAAGCCTTTGGATCAGGAGCATACCAACTCTCTACTCCTGAAGGAGAGACACTTTTGTCACCTATCAACAGTCTGCATCTAAAGAGGTTCTATGCTTAGTCTCTGAGAATCTGTGTCTTAATCTTGAAAAATACAAAAAAATGAAAAAATGAAAAATGGTTACCTTGATGAAAACCTGGCAAACAGGCATCTTTGTAACACCAAAAAAATTGAGAAAATAAAAAAAGTAAAGAGAAATAAATCTATCCACTAGTGAAAACTGCTTCGGTGGCACTAAGGATAAGTACCATAGTGAAAACCTGGCAAACATGCGCCATTTGTAATCAAGCTCGCTCTTCCATCTACCATCATTGTAATCAGACTTTTTCACCATCACTCATCATAAATGGTTGTCTTATCCATTACTTGGAATGATTGAAGTCTAGCGTCCATTCCATCATATTACCCACTCCATCTTCCAAATATTATTCTCGATTGGGGGAAAATCCTTGTTCTATGTCCTAACACCTTGTACATAATGTCGGACCATCAAAAATGTCCTGAAAAATCTCAAAAACATTAGAAAACTCCAAAAATCCAAAAAAATAAAAAAATATCAAAAATCCCAAAAAGAGAGTCAAGTCAATCATGTCAAGTCAGTCTTGTCAAGTGAATCATGTCAAGTCGGTCATGTTAAGTTAGTCGTAGACATAGTCGAACTATGTTGCTTCTACGATTAGTACGTAGGCAATGCCATCAATCGATGTGCCCCCAAGGCATTAGGTCTGTCAGTCTAGGTTTGTCATGTATCACACACATTAAAATCATGACTCTTTGAACATTCAAAGTCATTGGTCGTATCGAACTATGAGGTCTCTACGTGTACAACGTAGGCAAGACTAATCAATTGATGAGCTCCCGAGACCACACTAGGTCAGTCCAATAGGGTTCATTCACAATCACTATCACATAAGTTGCATATATCATAGTTTAGGGTATCATCTCATGACATACATGGTCAACACACACACACACATTGTTAATTAGTCAAGGAATCAAAACAAGTCATGCAACAACACAACAAAAATCTCAAATTCATCAATTCAATATCAAACACATTGTCAAAGTGATCAACCTATGTCTTAAACAAGATATGTCTTTCTTGTCAAAAGATGTCATCAAATTGTCATAGTCTCATGTGGCTTGTCACTTCAATATTATTAGACTCCAATGTCTTATATGGCATGTGTCTTTTCTGAAACCAGGCTTTGTCATGCCTTATACAGATAGTCACCATGTCGAAACCAGACTCAACATCTTATGCGGTATGTGTCATTCTCTTACATTACGCTATGTCAAACATCAAAAATCAAACAATCCCACAAGATCAAGTTTTGGTGAATACATTCATTTGGCTTTATGACTTTATATCTTATTTTGTCTTATCTTATTATTGATTTGTGAATTAGTCCGATTACTAGCTTTCTCGAGGATGTCCCTTGAAGGATTTAGAGAAGCAACGATGTCTCCAAACTCTTTTTCTTTGGCTGCTGTTTGTCAACTGTCTGTTTAAATATTGGCTTTTGAGTCATGTTACTAGTTACCTCAAGGATGTCCTATCAAGGATTTAGAGGAGCGATGACGTCTCATGACCCATCTTTTATTTGTCTGCTATCTGGGGTTTGTTAAGACGAAATGACTGGGGCATCTTGTCCTTAGTCTAAGTTAAGACACTCCTTGTCTACGACTGTCTGTTTTTCATAGATGGATGCCTTTGTACACTATGGTCTATCTCATATCATAGTGTGTACTATCCATTTGTGTCATGTCCCACCCAATGATGATAACAAGCAAGCATAGCATATTTGGCACAATATCAAAGATCATATTTTTCTCAATCAATAACCATTCTTTTTCAATACTAAATTTTTGAATTATCCATGCTAACATTTCTTCTTTTTTGCATCTTCACCACTATTATCTATCCATTTCGAGAGCACACTCATGTTCTTCAAACCCACCTATCCTCTCAAGGGGGCATACCACTACCTCCTCATCATTCTCTCTTTCACTGGGGCATACCCTAACCTGTTTCATGCTGGGGCACGATCGGGGCATATTTTCTTTGACACAACGCTGAAACAACATTGTATCAAAGAGGGGCAAATTTATACACCGAAAATTGGTCTAGGCCTGCGAACACCACTTTTCGACATAATTTTCTATTATCCATGGTCATGATTAAATAATGTTTATTATTTAATTACCTTTCTAACACATATTTCCTCTATTAATTAAATACCACTTTTTAATTAATTCATTATTAATCTTTATTCAACTTGATTTATTTAATTATGTTGCGAATTAATTAATTCTTCCCCCTTTATCTATCAATTAAATAATTTATTATTTAATTCCCCCTTTATCATACTTTTCCAACTATAATTAAATATCTTTATTTAATTATTCATTTAACCCCCTTTATCTATAATTAAATATTTATTATTTAATTATTCATATTATCTTTTTCAACAGTCAAATTAAATAAATTATCTTTATTTATTTAATTAAATCTTTTATTTTTCAAATGTTGAATTAAATTAACATTTAATTCATATTTAATTATTTATGTCACATTCCTCTATCATTCAATTATCTAAGTCATTCACTCACTTTATGACTCAAGATCTATTTTTAGTTCTCTAGTTATCTCTGGATTCAACATCTGATTATCTCTGTGAGAAGACTCTCCGTCACAACTAGTCAGTTAGCTAGTTCCAACTCATATGCATGATATGTCTATTAATTAAATATATTTATTTAATTAATTAACTCCTGCTTTCATTCGAATGCATTAGTCTTTGAGTTCTAACTTTGTCTTTTGCATACAAAGTCTATTTCTTCTATTTTTGGAGATTAAGATCTTGAACTCATGTTCTAACTCACATTCTAACTTAGTATCTATCTTTAGTCTCTCCTGAACTAGTGTTCTGACTCGCATTCTAACTCACGTTCTATCTGAGACAGAACTCACATCGCATGGCACTCATCAATCTCGTCCATCGATCTCTCTTTCAATCTGAGCCGATCACTCAAAAACCTAAAATCTATAAAATGGCCTATCATAATCATTATTCCTCCTCTCAAAATCATACACTTTTGAGAAGAGACTTATCTTCGATATTTTTCTTAGACACTTGACAAAGTTATACTTGCATTCAAACACATAAATTTGAGGGCAAGAATACTGAAAAGGAAAAATGGAGACGAACAATCAAGACAATTTGAAGGGGTGAACACATATTCGGTGAGAGCTTTCCATTAATTTGTTTAGTTTAGTTTAGTTTATTTCCTCGTTCTTTGTTGTTTGATTTTAGATTATTATTTAGATTAGGATTTAACTTTGTTATTCTAGTTGTAGATTATTCATCATCATTCGAAGATACATCTACACTTTTAATCTACTATTACAGGAACTAAGTGGGTGTTTAGAAACAAACTGAATGAGAATGGATAAGTGGTAAGAAACAAGGAAAGTCTTGTGTGTAAGGGCTACTCACAAGTTGAAGGGATAGATTTTGATAAGACACTTGCTCTAGTGAAAAGAATGGAAGATATCAGGATGTTTTTGGCTTTTGCATTACATAAGAACTTTAAATTTTATCAAATGGATGTGAAATTTGCCTTCTTGAATGGAGAATTGGAAGAAGAAGTATACATGGAACAACCAAAAGAATTTTAGTTATCAAACAAATTGAATATGGTTTGCATATTGAAGAAGGCATTATATGGACTGAAGAAAACTCTATAGCTTGGTATGCAAGGTTGGATAAGTATTTGATACAACAAGGATTCAATAAAGGTGCAATCAATAGTAATATTTACTTTGAAGTTGAAAAATATCAAATCTTGATTGTGGTTGTGTGTGTTGATGACATAATTTTTGGAGGTAATGAAGAGATGTGTAGGAAGTTTGTAGAAGATATGCAAAAGGAGTTTGAGATGTCTATGTTTTGGGAGATGAATTTCTTCCTTGGGTTGCAAATCAATCAAATAGATAAAGGTATATCCATCTCACAATCAAAGTATGCCAATTTTTTTTTGAAGAAGTTTGGAATGGAAGACTCTAAACTGGCATGTACTCCTATGGTTACTAGTTGCAAGTTGAGCATGAAAGATGGATCTCCTAAGGCTGATCAGAGCAAGTATAGATCAATAATTGGTGGAAAACTATATATAACTGCTACCAAATTAGATATCATGCATGTAGTTTATCTTGTGGCTATATTTCAAGAAGACCCTAAAGAGTCACATGTTGCAAAAATGAAGGGTTATTTAGATACTTAAAGGACACTCATGATCATGGCTTGCTGTATCCAAAGGTAGTTTTAATTTGAGTGCTTACAAAGACGTAGATAAGGTTGGTTGTGTGGATGATAGGAAAAGTAAAAGTGGTGGTGTATTCTTTCTAGGATGTAGATTTGTATCATGGATAAGCAAGAAGCAAGATTCAATATATTTATCTACTACAGAGGCTAAGTACATTGCAATAAAATCTTGCTACACACAGGTTCTATAGATGAGGCAAACATTGAACCTATTAGAGTAGTGTATGATGAAACCATTTATATCTTTTGTGATAATACAAGTTTAATCAATATCTCAAAGAACCCCATAATTCATTCAAGAAAAAAACACATTTCAATCAAATATCACTTCTTGAGAGAGCAGGTTATGGAGAATGAAATAAACCTTGGATATGTGTCTACAAAGGATCGGTTTGCTGATATATTCACTAAGGCTCTTCCTAAGGATAATTTTGAGTATGTTCAAGAGAAGTTGGGGGTATTGCCCCTCCTTTGAAATGGATGTATAAGAATATGCATCAGTCCAATGGATCTCAAGATTCATTCTTAATTTTGGATTGATGTTGGTGGATACCTCTCAAGGGGAGTAGGTAGTAGCATTGTTGGTTGTTGCAGTCAAAAGAGTGTGTGTTGTTATTATGTAGTGGTTACTAATTTGGTAATTTTTGATGTGTGCTTCTAAGGGGGGCTATATAGAGTAGTAAAAGAAAGAAGTTGTAGAACAATAGTAAGTAGGTTAATTGGTGTTAAAATGAGAGAATAAATAATGAAAATATTTGTTGTCCTTTTCCATTGATGTCAAAGGGAGAGAGAAAGTCATGTGAAAAATAAAATGTTATTAGGGAGAGAGAAAGAGTCATGTAAAAAGTCAAGGGAGAGAGTGTAATGAGTATTTTTTAAAAGGGGGGGAAAGAGAAAAGGAAATAGGTATGGAGTAGAGATGTTGTGAATTTTATTCTTTTTCCACACCATGTGTTGTCATTAATAGAAAAGGGGGAGATTGTTGCAATTATGAGTAGTTAGTGTTTTCATTGATGTCAACAAGCCTGTGTTGTCATTGATGTCTATTTTTGGGAAATATTGTTTCAAGAATATGAGCAGTTGATGGTATCCATGCTTTGATTAGTTGCATTATGTTGTTATTAGTAAATCTACTAGTGTTAACCTCTAGTGTTGCTTTGATAAGCTTATGCCTATGGATATGTGGTTAAGTTACTATGTTGCAATTGGCTTGGTGGTATTGAGGAAGTATTGAAGATGATGAGGATGTGTCTTTGGTACTTGTTTTTTAAGTTCTTTTGAGAAAAAATGATAAAAAGAGGAAACTGTGTGTTGCAATGTTGTTTTGGGTTACATAGTTGTGTTCTTTTGTTGCTCCACATTTCTTGTAGTTTGAAGATCCACCTGTGTGTTTCAGATATGTTGGTGAGAGAAATTTAGAGGTTTTATATCCAAGGCTTGGTGTGCTAGATCACTGTGTAGAAGAATTTGTGTTCACCAATGTGTGAACTATGCATTGTAGAGGTGTCTTGGAGAAATGTCCTCAGTCCATGTTTCTCCACAGTTATGTTTCATGTCTTGCAGTTTTGAAGGAGTGTTTTTAATGTTGGTATCTTTGTTTAGTCAAAATGGTTTGAGGTTTGGTACTTTAGAATCATGTTTTTTCAAATAATAGTGTATGACATAACTATCTAAGTGTACTGGGTGTGTACATTATTCAGGTGGAAGTTGTTGTGAAGGAGTTTGTTGGATTTTAGGGTGTTTTTGGAGTATTCTAGATCATTTTCAGTCATCCTTGGATTTAAGGAAGTGTGTACTTAAAAATTTAATGGTGTCTACACGAGTAACGACTGAGTTGGTGTTTAATCTAATTGCAGTGAATTATTATTATTTATGGAAGCATGCGGTTGAGTGGTGTTATAGATTTGGGTCCCAAATAAGAAATGATGTGTTCCTCTTTCAATTCTATCCAATTTTGATGATTGTTTTAGCACTACACAACACAAATAAAACACAAGTGTTATATCTCTCTTGAAAGGTAAATTTATTCATAAAACTTTAAAAAATAACTCCAAGGTTTATAAGGCCAGGTCTTGACAATGCAGAAAACAACTCTGTCGTGATGTGATTTGTTGGTAATCATGATGGGTCTTACGATTCAACAAGGTTGGGAGCATTAAACTTAGATGAGGGTTTTGTGAAATCTAAAAATGTATACAAAACTCAACTGTGATTTCCAAATCTGAGATCTAAAAATGACCTATCATCAAATGTGGCAATGTGGTGATGCTTGTTCAATTCCTAATGCTAACTCAAAGAAAGATCAAAAGATAAAGGGTTAAGAGAGATATCCTAGAAATAATACCTAAGGACACTCACAAAAATGGTTAATGCTTCAAACATAGAGATCCCCCAATAACCAGTTCTTTCTTAACCAAGATTAAATCTACAATATCACAAAATAGTGCAATATTCAAATGAAACTAAAGGATTTTTAGATTGTAAACATCCATACACATATCCTATTACTGACACAATATGCATAAATATTCACAATTGAAATAATTCAATATAAATGCTTAGACTAACTATACACAACATTTTACAATCAACAAGCCACTAATAGTATGAATCATAAATCGATCAATGTCTTTAACACTTCAACATTAATATCATTGAGCTAAAATTAATATATGAGAATCATAAATAGGAAATGATAACACTTTCAAATTCAACACATAAATTCACCAAGTTAATGACCTAATTGTATTCATTTCTCTAGAATTTTCTTAACAATCTCCAGTTCTTGCTCTCCTAAAGCTAACATGAGAACTCACTAACTAGCCAATTCTAACCCCTTACAAATGAATAGGAATTTTTTTTTTATAGATTTTACATTTTGAATCAATGGCTTGGCTTAAATCAAAATCAAGGGCCTATATTACATCCCTAAAAATCCTAGGAGGTTACATTGAGTTTGGCAACACATGCCTCAATAACATCCAATCATATGATTCTATTACAAATTTGGGCCAAAGAGAAATAAATATCCTCCACCTTGATAAAATAGCTTTCACATGTTGTCTTCTTGAAATATTTTCCAGCTGGGAGGGCACAAATTCAAATGTAGATCAACATTAAATCTTGAGGTTACACTTAATATTCAGTTACAATCTTTTCTAGATTTCCCTCCTGGCACCTTGGGATACACAAAACCTCCTAGGCCATTAAGAATTGGCATTAATCCATATGCAAGTCCCCTTTTGATTTATTTAATCCTGAAAATAAAATATCATCATTAGTAGCTCACATGCCAAAATCCAATTCATAAAACATCAAAATTAAGCTTAAACAAACCTTTGAAAATTTTATCTTCATCATAAATTTTTAGAATTTTAACCATGTTAAGAAAGTCCAATGATTTTAGGAAGACAATAAATCAGAGACAAGAAGTCCATGTTGGATGTTTTGGTTGTGTTTCTGATATTTGGTTGTCATTTATGTCAACACTATTAGTATTTGACGATTTGAAGGTTGTATATGTCAAGGATATGGAGAAAATTAGAATAAATATGTTATAGGCAGTCTGTGAAGCTGTGAAGATCAAAGTGGTGGAAAGTTCAAGAAGTTGGTAATCAAAAGTCACACATTAAAGGGTTTGTTTTTGAGCCTATCTAGTATGTTCTCTAGAAGTTTCAGAGGTGCACATCAAGATTTGTGGAAGTTATGAGTTTCTGAGTTCCTACAGTTATTCTATTACTAAAGCAGGTGTTTCTGGAAGAAGAGATTGTAATTATGGTAATTATAGTTTTTGTGTATGCTCGTGTGACGTTCATATATGTTTCTAGATCGTTCTCTATCATTTTTGCATGTCTGCATTGATCGGTGTGATCGTGATTGGAGGATTTTCAGTTGTGTGTTCGGGTTTTCATGTTCTTGACTGACATGATGGTTGTAGCATGTTGCAGATCCTTGTGAATTAATTTGTGAATTCTTGGCACATTCGAGGATGCTGATTTAGGTCTTCATTATGTTGTGACTGACTTTGGTTGGTGTGCATTGAGATTTTTTCATGAATTGGGCCGACAGTTTGTAATTCATTTATTTCTTATCTGTGGCTGACAGAGTTGTTGATGTAAATCCATGTAGCAGATATATAAGAGTGATTGTTTTCTCATTTCTATGTATGCTCGGTGAATGTATGTGAAGTGTGTGTGAGATATGTGTGAAGATGGATTAGATCATTCAAGTGCAAAGAAGAGTGTGAAGAAGTATTTTTGTGCCTAACTGGAACTGTAATCAGGATTTTGAAGAAGCTAATTTCTCAGTTCATATTCTTCAGATGGTTTTAATCTTATTTTTTCTTTAAGGTAGTGAGCCTTCCTTTGAGCAGTGAGCTCTAGGAAATGTTCCTGAATGTATGTACATTCCTTATTCATTTTACTTAACTTCTAACAAGGTATAATCTTGTGGACTAACATCCACTGTGGTTTTTCCCCTAACAGGGTTTCCACGTATAAAATTTTGGTGTTCATGTGTTTCTGATGTGTTGTGTATTCATGCTTTCATCATTAATTATAATATCTAAGATTAAAGGTTAATAAGGTTGAATAAGTTTTAAATTATGTGACAATTGATTCACCCCCCTCTTAGTTGTCTATTCTTGTTTTGCCAACAATTGGTATTAGAGCAGGCTCCTCCGAAGAAGTTGAATAGCTTGAGGTGATCCAAGATGGAATCATACAAGAAGGATAGTCCTAGATTCGATGGTACAAATTACTCTTTGTGGAAGGTCAAAATGGAATTCCATTTGAAGTGCATTGGTTAACCCTTTTGGAAGATTACAAAGAACAAATATATTATTCCTCAAAATGATCCCTCTACTACTGATGAGATCAAAGAAGCCAAGACAAATACCAGGGCTATAGAAATTATTGAGTGCCTTGACAGATTTAGAAATGAAAAATGTGATAGGTCTGAGAACAACATACGAGATCTGGAAGAAGCTAGAAACTTTGTATGAAGGAGATGCTCAAGTGAAAGTTGCTAAGCTAACAAGTCTAAAAGGCAAGTGGGAGAAATTGAAGATGAAAACATTGTTTGATTTCATACAGGAAGTGAATGAACTAGTAGTGGGTATTAGATGTGCTAGTGGAGTCATGGATGAAGATGAGATTGTGGCTAAAGTGCTCAGATCAGTTCTTGCTTCTCACAAGTCAAAATCTCATGCTATTGAAGAAATCAAGATAGTAACGAATGTGACAAGAGATATGTGGATAGGAAAAAAAGTTTCTTTTGAATTGAGTGAATTTGGTGAATCTGCACCTAAGACAAAATTTTCCTTTAAGGCTACTGTATATGGAAAAATCCAAGAAAGATATGATCAGGGAGAAAGTTCCATAAAGAAATTCAAGTATGAAGATGAAATGAAATAGATTGAAGATGAAGAAAGAGAGTTAGAAGAGCTGGAAGCTTTGATTGTGAAAAGAGAATCCAAAGGACATGGTAAGTATAAAGGAAGGTTTCCTATTAAATGTTTCTCTTGCAATACGATAGGTCATTTTGAATCAAGGTGTCTTGAAAGAACTACTAAGTTCAAACCTGATAAGCCTAGATTTCAAAATAAATTTTATTATGCTGAAGAAGGTGTTATTGATGATGAATCTGGCAAGGAGAATGGAAATGAAGAAGTATGTGTATTTATTGCTATCAAGGAAAAGGTCAGGTGTCCACTGAATCTGCTAGCAATGTGAATTTTGAGAAAGCTCTTGCAGCCAAAATTGAAGAAAAGGATGAGTGGGTGATTGAAAGTGGATGCTCACATCATATGACTGGTGATGAAAGCAAGTTTGTAAGCTTCAAAAAATATGATGGTGGTGTTGTAAGGTTTGGAGACAACACTTTTGGTGTGATTTGTGGTAAAGACACTATTTATTTTGGTGGTAAACATAATACTGATGATGTCCTTTATGTAGAAGGCTTAAAGAATAACTTGTTGAGTGTTAGAAAAATGGTAGACAAGGGATACAATATTTAGTTCAAGGATGGTAAGTGCAGGAAATTGGGAAGTTCAGGAAATATAATTTATTTAGGTACAAAGATAAAAGGTAACATTTTCCACTTGAGTGGTTCTAGTGAAAGTTGTTTAATTGCTCAAGTTGTTGGTTATGGAATATGAGGTTGTGTCATGTGAATTTTAATAACATTGTCAAAGAAATCTCCACACAAGAAATCAGATATCTACCTAATTTAGTAAAGCCTACTAACACCATATGCAAGGAATGTCAGATGGGAAAGATGAAAATAATTTATTTTTGAAGCAAACATCATCATTCTAATGGAGTGCTGGAACTGGTACATACTAATCTATGCGGTCCCTCCAAAATTAGAAGTCTACAAGGAGAAAGGTACTTTATGTTTCTTATTAATGATTACTCTAGGATAATATGGTTTGTTTTCTTAAGATAAAAACATGAAGCATTAGATAAGTTCAAAAGTTTCAAAGCTATGGAAGAGAATGAGACAAATCTAAAGGTCAAATGCTTAAGGTTAGATAGAGGAGGTGAGTTCACTCAGACCAAGAGTTCAATTATTTTTGTGAAGAGCATCAAATCAAAATAAAATTATCTACTCCTTGAACCCCTCAACAAAACGGAGTTGTTGAGAGAAATAACATAACTATTCTAGATGTTGCTAGAACTATGATGTTGGAAGCAATGAAGGAAGAACTGACGCAGATAGAGAAAAATAATACATGGATTCTTGTTCCTAGACCTCAAAATAAAAATGTTATTGGAACCAAATGGGTCTTTCAAAATAAGCTGAATGAACAAGGTGAAGTGATCAGGAATAAAGCAAGACTAGTATGTAGAGGGTACTCATAGATCCAAAAGGTATTGATTTTGAAGAAAATTTTGCCCCTGTTGCTAGAATTGAATCTGTAAGATTATTTCTTGCTTATGCTACTTTTAAGAACTAAAAATTCTATCAAATGGATGTTAAGTCAACATTTCTGAATGGTGAACTACAAGAAGAAGTATATGTTGAGCAACCAAATGGATTTTAATTGACTGATAAGGAAAATATGGTTTGTCAATTGAAAAAAGCACTGTATGGACTTAAGAAAGCTGCTATATCCTAGTATGTTAGACTGGATAAATGCTTGTTGAAGCTTGGATTCAATAAAGGTACTGCTGATAAACAATTTGTATTTCAAGATGTATCAAAATAAAGAGTTGATTATTGAAGTCTTTGTTGATGACATCATTTTTGAAGGTGATGAAATGAAAAGTGAGTTTTAAATGTCAATGCTTGGAGAGCTGAAATTAGTTTTAGGATTACAAATTACTCAGTTAAGTGATGAAATTTTTATATCTCAGTCCAAATATGTAAGAGAGTTGCTGAAAAAGTTTGGCATGGAAGACTCAAAGCTAGTAAGTACACCCATGGTAACTAGATGCAAACTAACACATAATGATGATTCTCCTAAAGAAAATCAAACAAGATACAGGTCAATGATTGGTGGATTACTCCATTTGACTTAGACTAGACTAGACATCATGAATGCTATATGTATTGTAGTGCCCCTCCGCTTTTGGCACCTTCATGACATGTGAGTAAGTTGTTTATTTGTGGCTTGTGAGGTCTTATTTATTTTTGTTGTTTAAGTTAATTGGTTAATTAATGTGTTCCAATTCTTTGTCATGGTCGTCGTTCATTGTCATTTAGGCATTGTTTTAGGTTACGTTGCTTGTAAGTGTAACATTGATTGAATTAAAGTATTAAATTAAATTGTTAAATTATTAAAAGAATGTCATTAATTAATTATTGAATTAATTAGTCATGTTATAATGATTCAATTATTATTATTTTATTAAATGTTGATAATTAAATGAAATATAATAGAATATTAATGTAATTATTAATAATGTTAATTTTTAAATTTAAATTTAATGGATTAATAATCCACTTATTAATAAAGTTTATTTAAAAATTTAAAATATTTGGATAAAGGGGTATTGAATAAAATATCAAAAAATAAATAATAGATATAATGGAACGATAAATTTCAAAAGTAATTAAAAGAATTACATAACACTTATGAATTAATACACACGTAAGGTTTATCCAATAGGTGTAAAACAAGAAAAGAGGTAATTGACGGGTGTATGTGCATGCACTCGAGAAATGGAAAATAATTTGGAATTTGCCACGTCTTGTTTGTCTTTTGATAAAACTTTAAAGTTTCTCCTTAAGGAAAGGGGGGAAAAAAAAAAGATATCATACGGGAATTAAAAACAAAGAAAGTTTGACAGTAAATTGTGTAGAGGTAAAAGTAAAAGGAAGGTTGCAGAGAGAATTTGGGGAAAATTTCCGCTTATCATCTCCATCTCAGTTGCAATTCCAGGTATGAGAGTACTTTAATTTCTTGCTTTAGGTTGTTAATTTTGTAAATCAGCCACATGTCTTAGTAATTTTCTTTGGGAGAAACTGTATGCAAATAGATAATTTTTGTTGCTGCAATTTATCTCACCTTGAAACAGTTCTATTTTATTATTGTTTTTATTTATTTTTGTCCAGTTGTTGAAATTAAATTCACCCCCATAATTAGATTTGAAAGTCTTAATCTGCTTACCAAAGTTAAAATGCTGAAATTCTTCAAGAACTTCTAATTTCCTTTTCAGACCATATTAAAGACCCTCCTACTATTAAAATGATAAGAAGAAAAAAAAAACTACTTGGCACTATAGAATGGAATATACCTTAAAAGAGTTTGTAAATATTAACTTGCACCAACTTGGCTATATATTTTTGAAGTATAAATGAACAACCATGTTTTCTTCAAACATACCCCCATCCCCCCATCCCGCTATTTCTTTTCTTTTCGGGGAACTTTATTTAGTTAAGTCTATACAAGTGTATATATAAGAAAACAAATAAAAATATCTTAGCACTAAAAGGGGTAGGGTTTATTTTAATGAGTTCCACGCTTATTAATTTATTTTTATTCAGTAGGGGAATGTTTATTGATTTTAAATTATGAAAAGTAATAAAAAGAAATATAATAAGTTTTAATAGTATAAAGAGAGGGTTGTTATTTACTATTCCGGTATTCCTTTAACATTAAGGTAAATAAATAAATAAATAAATAAATAAAAATGTTTTATTAAATAATAATTACATATAAGTAATAATAAAATATTAATAAATATTTGTAAAAGAAGGTAAATATTAATGAGTATTTGTGAATATGTTTTTATGCATGTAAATTTATTAAACTATTCTTGAGTTGTTAACCTTTGAATGATAAATTGATTTTTTTCTTTTGCAGTAAACAAACATGTTATATTTGAGTTAAATTTATTATTTTAAAGTAGCAAATATATATAGGCTATATTTTTAAAAGATATATAGGCTATACATATTATAGATTTTCAGAGTGCTTATTTATTTAAAAGATATTATGATGAGAATGCTTTTATTGTAGTGGATTATTTAATTATTTATTACATTATCTTTAATAAGATTGGATTATGATCACGTTTAAATGAATGGGTATTTATAGTTGTCTTGAACATGTTTAGATAATTATTTTTTTTATATCCTGAGTGCTCGTTGGAATTGATTTCTTATGTATATTAGTGGATTCCATGTTGTCTATATTTTCCACTTGCTTTATTTCGCTTTGAGGTAATCTTTATGAAAAGGCATGTTCTAGATCTGTTGGGAACCCATAAATGTTAAGTTACTTTATTTTTTTGATAGTCATGGGTGGTAAGTTGTTAGGCTTCCACAGGCGATGCGAAACCCGTTTGTGTTGAATTTACCCATGATTAAACCTTTGTGTAAAATTGAACATATTTCTAATTTAAGTTCTCATGGGTATACTTTGTTTTATGATTTGTTTGGCCTTAGTTTGACTTTCAGTGAGATGGTTCATGCCTTGCATGCACACTCGTGTTGTGACTTCTATGTTTGGTACACCCCTTATTGTTGTGAGTTTTGTTTTGGAACTATTGGGGAGGGTGGCTCTTCATGGGGGTCGACGCACAAAGGCGTAGTCAGGATAACCCATGAAAGAGTTGGTTAAACAAGTGAAAACCTAATAAAATAAACTAGTGGGTTTGGGTAGTAACACATTAATTAAGATAGTAAGATACCTCATCCATGCCGTTAGTGCTTTCATAGACTAAGGGTGAGATTTGAAGGACGTGGTTGGCAATATCACTACCTCATCCTCATGAGAGGCTAGTGGTTCTGCACGTGTCACCCTATGGGGCCGATGCCTAGTGAGAGGCAGCCATGATAAACATAGATGGGGGCCAACGCCTATAGTGAGGTAGTCAAGATAACCCATGATATGACTGTGTGATGACACTCTCCCATAGTATTCATTTTTTTCCTTTGTATGCCTTTGGAAGAAGTCACCTTCTAAGTGGTCATTGAGATTGTGGTATGTTATGTTTTTGGTTGACCTTGCGATTTGGTCTTGTGATTGTTCTACTTGTTTGTCTTGGTCATGGGTTCTTTCTTGTTATCTCCTAGCACGGGGGGTGGACCTTCGGGTCCACACGGTCAGGTGGAACATGCTATGCACCCCATTGGGTTCCCAAGTTGTGTTCGTGATGCAGAAGCGAATGTAATCTCTAGAGCTTCACTTGGTTGAAGACTATCCCACATTTTGTACCTTATTCTCCATTGTGTATCATTCTTGTACTCATTTACTCTTCTCATTGATATAAGGGAAGCATCATGTAATGTACAGTTGAATCCATGATATGTTGTATCTGTGGAAATATGATCCACTATTATAATATTAAACTATGAATTGAATTGTAATAAAATGATGTCTCATTTACTTCCTATTGTTCATGGTTGGCTGCATGTACCATCAATTTATCTTGTGATTGTGTGTATTTTTTGTTATCTTCTTGGAATTATCTTTAACGATATTGTTGGTATGGGTTTTACATTTATTAATGCCACCACGTGTACCCTAGAGGATGTAGCTGTTTCTGTAAATGCACAATGGCTTTTCATGTAATGTATATACATATTCATCTTATGAATATTTCTCTTTCAAAAAAAAAATTGTGTGATGTTTGTTGTCCTTTGGGGTTCACATGATGAGGCATTACATGTATTCTGGCTAGATATCAAGTTGATCCAAAGGAATCTCATGTGACTTATATAAAGAGAATTTTCAGATACTTGAAAGGGATAGCTAATTTTGGTCTACGGTATCCTAAAGATGATGATCTTACCTTGAGTGCCTTTACTGATGCTGATTGGGCAGGAGATGTGGACGACAAAAAAAATTACTAGTGGTGGTGCATTCTTCTTAGGGAAGAAGTTGGTATCTTGGTTAAGTAAAAAATAAAACACTATTTCCCTATCTATCGTTGAGGCTGAATATATTATTGTTGCAAACAATTGTACTCAAGTAATATGGATGAAATAGACGCTGAGAGATGTTAGAATTGAGTATGATGAGACTATTGCTATATTTTGTGATAATTCAAGTGCCATAAACATTTCTAAGAATCCAATGCTACATTAAAAAACAATGCATATATCTATCAAATAACACTTCTTGAGAGACAAAGTAAGTGACAAAGAAGTAATATTGGAGCATGTGCCTACAAAAGAACATATTGAAGAAATTTTTACTAAGTTGTTACCTAAGGATACTTTTGAGTATCTTAGAGGCAAGTTAGAAGTGATTTCCCCTCCTGATCAGAACTAAATATGCAAGTCTTTGCATCAATCTATGAATTCATTGTCATATCTTATTCTGAATTGATGTTGTGGTGGCTACTACTTAGGGGGAGTAGTCATATGTTTCAGATATGTGGTTCGAAGCTTTTGTACCTTTTCCATTGATGTCAAAGGGGGAGAAGTGTAATGTGAAAAAGGAGAAGAGTAATGTAAAGGAGAGAAGAACAGTATGAGAAGAAGAGCTAGTTGTGTTGATGGTATTTTTCACATCATGTGTTTCCATAAATGCCAAAGGGGGAGATTGTTGGATGTTGTGGTTGTGTTGCTGATATGTGTTTTTCATTGATGTCAACACTATTAGTATTTGATGATTTGAAGGTTGTATATGTCGAGGATATTGAGAAAATAAGAATAAATATGTTGTAGACAATATGTGAAGTTGTGAAGATCAAAGTGGTGGAAAGTTTAGGAAGTTGGTAATCAGAAGTCATGCATTAAAGGTTTTTTTTTTTAGCCTATCCAGTATGTTCTCCGAAAGTTTCAGAGGTACGCATCAAGATTTGTGGAAGCTATGAGTTTATGAGTTCCTAAAATTATCTTGTTATTGTAGCAAGTGTTTCTAGAAGAAGAGATTGTAATTCTGGTAATTCTAACTGTTGCGTATTCTTGTGCGACATTCGTAGATGTTTTTAGATCATTCTCTATCATTTTATCATGTCCGTGTTGATAAGTGTGATTGTGATTAAAAAAAATTACGTTGTGTATGAGTTTTCATGTTCTTAGCCGACATGATGGTTGTAGCGTGTTGCAGATCCTTGTGAATTAATTTATGAATGCTTGGCATGTTCGAGGATGTTGATTTAGGTCTTCATTATATTGTGACCAATTTTGGTTGGTGTGCATTGAGATTTGTTCACGAATTTAGCTGACAATTTGTAATTCATTTAAATTCTTATTTGTGGCTGTTAGAGTTGTTGATGTAAATCCATGTAGCGGATATATAAGAGCGATTGTTTCCTCATTTTTTATGTATTCTCAGTGAATGTGTGTGAAGTGTGTGTGAATAAAAATAAGATCATTCAAGTGAAAAGAAGAGTATGAAGAATTTTGAGTGAAGTGTGAAGAAGTATTTTTGTGCCTAACTAGAACTGTAGTTAAGAGTTTGAAGAAGCTAATTTCTTAGTTCATATTCTTTAGATGGTTTTAATTTGAAAGTTTCTATAAGGCAGTGAGCCATCCTTTGAGAAGTGAGCTCTAGGTAGTGTGTCAAAATGCATGTGAATTCCTTATTCATTTTACTTATACTTCTAACAAGGTATAATCTTGTGGACTAAAATCCACCGTGGTTTTTCCCCTAATAGGGTTTCCATGTATAAAATTTTGGTGTCATGTGTTTATGATGTGTTGTTGATTCATGCTTTCACTATTAATTATCAGATCTGAGATTAAAGGTTAATAAGGTTGAATAAGTTTTAAATTTTGTGACAACTGATTCACCCCCCCTCTTAGTTGTCTATTCTTGTTTTGCCAACAATCTGAGGATTCTTGTAAGCTTTCTCCACATCATATCCACAATACTACATATACTCTTCCATCTATATTTTCCATATAGCATAATTAGTTCCACCAAACCTCAGATAATCATAAGTCATTTTTCTAGCCATCCCAGACCTTTCTCAAGTGGTGAAGATCTTCACAAAGGAACCAAGCTCTGATACCAATTGTTGAATAGGACAACTAAGAGGGGGGGGGTGAATCAGTTGTCACAAAATCAAACCTTTAAATATTTCAGTGAAACTAATCCTTAACACTATTTAAATGATTAAACATTAAGTGAAAGTGAAAAATATGAAAACCATCACATAAACACAACACCAAATTTACATGGAAAACCCAATAAAGGTAAAAACATGCCGAGGATTAAATAAAATTATAGAGAATATAAAAAACAATTACAAGAGGCTCACTACCTAAGAAACAAGACTCACTACCAAAACAAGGACTCACTGTCCAACAGGGCTAACAACTTGGAGGGCTCACTGGCATAGAGATACAAAGAAGATAAAAAATATATGTTACAAAGAGAAGATATGCTCAATGCAAAAAAAAAATCCACCACAATTTTCTTAACCACTTGTAGACATTCATGAATGATAGAGTACACCTTCTACTGACTGCATCCAAAAACTCAGCATTTAGGCTTCACATTGATCTTCCACACTCACATCATACACACACACTCACTGATTTACATCAATCTCATGCCTATCTTTTTAGAAATCCTAGATCAGACATGCAAACCTAAACACTTTCCACATAAGAGAAAATATCAAAAAAGAAAAGCTTTGCATGTCAATGTGCAAATTGATAATATTCAAAATTAAGAAATTACAATAAGAGAATCGCTTTATAAAAGAAATGTATGCAACCCTAATGTTGAACTAAAAATAGATCAACTAAATAAATCTTACTTATTAATTAAGTAAACTAATTATTACCTAAGCAAAACCTAAGTAAATTTATGCAAGTGTAATTAAATATTAATTACACTAACACACCCCCATAAGTGCAACTTAGGGAGACTAAAAAGGCATGCACCTAAAACTAAGATGAATGCAAGAAATCATAAATGGGTTCCGACAACAAGGCCTAATCAGGTACCCATGTACAAATGCAATAATGAGGTAGAGAAGGAAAACCCAGTGGGACAAACCCCCCTACAATGAGATGACTGGTGCAAAGAAGCGTTGGAAGAACTCTGTAGAGTAACACTGGAACCAAAATTTGGCAAGCAAGGAAAGATACTTCTGTCTACTACTGAAATCAGATGAGAGTCACTGATTGACTCAAGGAATCATGATAAAAGCAACAAAAGACCCGATGCCACAGAACACTCGAACACTTCAAACTGGAACAACCTTGGAATCCATAAAGCAACAGTAGATGATATGAATGATGACAAAATATGGAAGTCGTGAATCTCGATGCCGATGTAAAAATAAGACTAAAAATCTTCCATGGGGATAAGTACCATAAAGACTCTGAAACATTAACCACAAATATAGTGGCCCTCAAACTGAGATGGATTCGATGCAGACCATTAACCATAGACTCTCAATCTAAAGTGTGAACTGATTTGAATCTAATATGTGTCAAGGCAAGACAAAAAAATATGGCTAAAAGAAACTAAGAAACCAGATTAAAACCCATGTGAGTTGCCATCAAAATACAACGAAGATCAAAGTGCATGCACACTCTAATTAGATTATTATGCAAGAAATCCCCCTGATGGAATTTTATATCAGTTCATTTATTACAATACCCAATGATTGAAAAAGAAGAGAATTCCTAAACATTCATAAATAGAAAAATAAAAAAGACCTCAGATCTGTTTAGAGGACTGAACCAGCTTTCCAATTCCACAAGAATGGCGAAAAAAGGATCACCGAGTCAAAAGATATGCCCTCCAGAGTGAAAAACATAAGTTCTGAGTTCAAGGACCTGCAAAACTAAACTGGAGAAAAATCAGAAAAAAATACTAACACCACTGGATTGGCTTCGGAATCAGCTTTCCAATGGTATCTTGTTTGTGAAAAAAGGACACCGTACAAAAGTTACGCTCGATTTTGTAAAAGTGCTCCAATTTGGCCAATAAGTCCTCTAGGCAGCCTAGGGGGCTAAAAATATTTCGGCTCCTGGTCTTGTGTACGACCAGGGGCTAGCAGATAGGGGCCTAGGGAGGAGCCCTTGGTCATCCATGTGACCAGTGGCTCCAGATTGAAAGCCCTCAGAGGCTGGCGGAGAGCCCCCGGTCATCCATATGATCGGGGTTAAGCGCGAAGGGGCCTGTGGGGGCTAGGTTGGCCGACGGCCGGATGGGGGTGCCACCGACAGTGATGGTGGACTGGTGGCCACCTGGTGGCCACCTGACAACATTGGCTTCTATGCAGGTGGTGCATGTCCAAATGCATTTTTTAAATTTTTTTTTTGAAATCCACGCCTCGTGAATCATGCCAAGGAGGCCATACGGCTTCCCTGGCAAACAAAATTTTCCTTTCGGATCAACTTCGTCAAAATTGAAAAAACGAAGGGTGATATTAGGGTTTTGGGGTGCTGCAAACGTGATGGAAGTGTCCGTTTTGCTCCAAGATGCTCCAAAAAATAGGCTTCCCCCGGAGCTTCCAAAATATTAGCAAACATGAAACCCTCACAGATCTGGCAAATCATGACCAAAATCTGCAAAATGAAAGCCAAACTTGAGATTTTCTAGCACTTTGAATCCAATGATGAAGCCCAATCTGATCCAAGATGCTGCATAAATAAACTCAAGGCATGATACCCTCGAGGAACCCCAAACAAACTTTGCAATGAATTTCTCTAGAATTTGAGAAGGGGCTGCATGCCAAGGCTCTGATACCATGTTAGAAACCCTAGATTAGATGATAATATTCAAAATTAAGAAATTACAATAAGAGAATTGCTTTATAAAAGCAATGTATGCAACCCTAATGTTGACCTAAAAATAACTCAACTAAATAAAGCTTACTTATTAATTAAGTAAGCTAATTATTACCTAAGAAAAACCTAAGTAAAGTTATGCAAGTGTAATTAAATATTAATTACACTAACATATCTACTCTATTTATTTTCAATTATCTATCTCCTTCTTTTGTCTCCTTTTTCACCACTACCTCATCTTGTATTTATACCATCTTCAAATTTAAAACATATCCAAAGTTGGCCATCCAACATTAAATTCCAATTAAGTTGGCACCAAAAAATCCTAGGGTGGAATTAGAATGAGGGTGACCCAAACACATGCTTCATGAGGACCCAAATAGATCTAAAATGCTTCATCAAATTTGAAGATAGTGTTCAACACAAGGTCGACCAAATCAATGTAAATCACATAGAACAATTAAGCACGAACCTTCCAGATGCTAAAATTAACTTCATCACGATCATAGCAACTCAAATCTCGAACCACAAGTCATAAGGCATTAACAAAGAGAAATCCAGACCAAAACAAATTTCTCTGGTACCTCAACCAGAACCATAGAAAACCATAGTTCACAACCACACAAACATAGGAGAAAACATTAGAGAAAAACAGGGAGCAACCACTGAACACCTACAATATTTATTCAATAAAATTTTCTCAATATCCTTGACATATATAGCCAATAACTTGCAACCATGATATCAATGACAACAACAACTAGTTGATAACCAATTGACCAGTTGACATCAATGACCAAACCTTCATTCTTCTCATTTTTGCAACACTTCAAATTCCAACTTTGTTTCTTATGCTCAACTCTCCTTCTAGCACCAATTTTGTTGATGAGTTTTTTAGCACTACACAACATAGATAAAACACAAGTTTTCTATCTCTCTTGAAAGGTAAATTTCTTCATAAAACTTAAAAAAAAAACCCCAAGGTTTATAAGGCTAGGTCTTAACAATGTAGAAAAAAATTCAATGGTGATGTGATTTGTTGGTACCTAATCATGAGGGATCTTACGATTCAACAAGGAGGAAGAACTAAACTTAGATGAGGGTCTTGTGAAATTTGAAAAATGTATGTTGGCCTCAACTATGATTTTAATATCTGAGATCTAAAAATGACCTATCATCAAATGTGGCAATGTTGTGATGCTTGTTCAATTCCCAAGGTTAACTCATAGAAAGATCAAAAGATAAAGGGCTAAGAGAGGGATCCTAAAACTGAAACCTAAGGACATCACAATAATGGTTAATGATTTAAACATACAGATCCCCCAATAACCAATTCCTGCTTAACCAAGATTAAATCTACAATATCACAAAAATAGTGCAATCTTCAAAGGAAACTGAAGGATTCTCAGATTGTGAACATCCATAAACATATCTAATTACTGGCACAATATGCATAAATATTCACAATTAAACTAATGCAATAGAAAGGCTTAGACTAACTATATACAACAACTTACAATCAACAAGCCACTAATAGTATGAGCTGAAGATCAATCAATGTCTTTAACACCACCATTAATATGAATGAATTGAAATTAATATTTGAGAATTAGAAATATGAAATTATAACACTTTCAAAGTCAACACATAAATTCAAAAAGATAATGACTTAACTATATTAATTTCTCTAGCATTTTTTTAACAATCTCCAATTCTTCCTCTCCTAAAGCTAACTCGAGAACTCACTAACTAGCCAGTTCTAACCCCTTACAAATGAACAAGCACAACCTTTTATAGATTTTACATTTTGAATCAATGGCCTGAATTAAATCCAAATCAAGGGCGTAAATTACATCCCTAAAAAACCTAGGAGGTTACTTTGAGTCTGGCAACACATGCCTCAATAACATCCAATCATATGATTCTGTTACAAATTTGGGCCATATAGAAATAAATATTCCTCCACCTTGATAAAACAACTTCACATGTTGTCTTCTTGAAATATTTTCTAGCTGGCAGGGCACAAATTCATATGTAGATCAACATTAAATATTGAGGTTACACTTAATATTCAGTTATAATCTTTTCCAAATTTCCCTTCTGGCACCTTAGGATACAAAACACCTCCTAGGACATTAAGTATTGCCACAAGTCCATATGCAAGTCCCCTTTTGATTTATTTAATCCTGAAAATCAAATATCATCATTAGTAACTCACATGCTAAAATCCAATTCATAAAACATCAAAATTAAGCTTAAATAAACCTTTGGAAATTTTAACTCTATCATAAAATTTCATAATTTAAACCCTATTAATAAAGTCTAGGGATTTTAGCAAGACAAGAAATCCATGATAGGAAGAAATCCGTGACAAGAAGTATGGGGATTTTGCGATAGGAAAAAATCCACAACAGGAAGTCCGAGGATTTTGTGACAGGAAGAAATTTGTAATAGGAAGTCTAGGGATTTTGTGACAGGAAGAAATCGAAAATAGGAAGTTTGTAGATTTCTTGACAAGAATAAATCTGTGATAGGAAGTCTGGGGATTTTGTGATAGGAAGAAATCTGCGACAAGAAGTTTGAGGATTTTGCGACAAGAAGAAATTCACGATAGGAAGAAGTCTATGATAGGAAGTCTAAGGATTTCATGAGAATAGGAAATTTCTGAATTTTAAATCTTAAGGGGATTTCTTGAGGTCAAGAAATCTCTAGATTTCACACCTGATTGAAATCTTCAAAACTCCATAACTTTTTACCTAGAAGGAATTTTCCAAAATTTCAAAAATCAACCTAGCCTAATTTTTCATTCTCTATCCATATGTGTAAGAAGAATTTATAAATTACATTCCAAAATTTAATTCAAGGTCCCCAAGATGCTTTAAAACCTTTCCTTATTCAAATAAAATTTGGATTTAATCCAAAAATAACCTCCCAACAAGAAGAAAACTAGATACCAAAAAAAGAAAAATGCGAAGATGCAAAAAGAAAAAAATGGGGTCCCTTCCTTCAATAGGACATGTGTGCAAAATGCACAACATCCCCCATGGAAGTGTTTGGAACCAACCTAATTTGAATTTGCATGGTTGATGTGCATAGTCAACTTTGGAGAAGGGTTTTAAGGTTAAGGATGGTATAAATAAGAGTTGAGTTTTTGAGGGATGATAAGATAGATGCGAGAGATGTGAATGATGTGAATTGTAGAGTGTTAGAGTGTGAAATTGAGAAGTGTAGTGTGATATTTCATGTGTTAGTCTGCTTGATGCAGTGAGTAGAAGGTGACTACAATTATTTAATCAAACTGTAAAGGTGTTGGCGACATAGTGGTGGATTCTCTGTTGCATTGAGATGCTTTTCTCTATGTAACATTTCTTGTCTATCTTCTTTGCTATTTTGGTAGTGTGCCTTTCTTTCTTTAGGCAGTGATGCCTATTGTATTTGATGTTGATATTACTTATATTGTGAGCTAATCCTCAGTGTGGTTTTCCCTTCTTGGGTTTTCCACATAAATATGGTGTTCTCTTGTGTGTGGTGTTAGGTTGTTTCAGTTTCAGTTATTTTCTTCTCATGCTAAATTATCATAATAGAATTAAGGGTTGAATGAATGAATGTGGATCTAAATGTGTATGATGGTTTTTAAGTTTTAAGGTACAAATAATTCAACCCCCCTCTTAGTTGTCTTGTGTATTCAATATACAAAGGAGGTGAATGATCTAAGAGGTATTTCCCACCCGATTATTAGATGCATTCTTTATTTTGTATCTTGTATTCTCATATGAGTTAGTCTTGAATATAAAATGTTTGAAGACTTGTTAAGAAGATGCATGGTTTATGGATTTTTGTTGTTCTCCTTGTTCTGGTTTTGATCTATGGTTCTATTTGTAAGGACTTATTTGGAGATGTACAAGAAATGGTTTGTGGCTTTGGGCATATTCCCTTTATTGTGGGAATGATTGGCTGGTTTGATCTACTTTCACTATGAGAGGTTTACATCTAATGTTGCTATGTTTTTATTTGATTTTAATGTTCGATGTTGATATCCTTTTAGTTTGGGAATGGTGAAGGAGATCTTACATTACACAACATGGTACATGTTGGTGTGGAACAAGGATATGGTTTGATTTATAGGTTCTCTCTTTGGTCATGGTATTCTTCCTAGATGTTTGGTTTCACATGGATGAGTGTGAGGAACATGGGAGAGCCATGGAGACTAATCATGAGAGAGGTATTGCAACATATTTGTTTGTAAGATTTGCATATAATTGTATGTTTCCTTGATTCTATGTAATAGAGGAATTAGCCATATCCTCTATGTGAAGTACTATAGACACTATAAATAGACTTGATATGCCTTGATCTATTTTCAGATTTGACATTACTCATGTAGTGGAAGATTTTTGATATATTTTTTGTTATCCTCTATGATATTTTGGTATATTGGTTACTAATGAGATGATGGTTTTGCATGTTTTATCGGATTTGGATCTACAAGTTATGTAGTTGTGTGGGTTGATCACCCATTTCATTGCAGTGAGATGACTCAGATGTGGATTGTCTATATCCATAAGATTATTTTAGGGTTTATGCAAAAATGTTAGTTGGCCTTATCTATGGTCATTTAATCATTGGTATATTGCATTGAGAAAGGAGGATGGATATACATAGACTTGATTGTATTTTTTGGGTTGGTATTTTGATGGCATGAAGTTTTATCTATGTTTGGTATACCTTGGTTTGAGGTATGGTTAGCTTGGATGAGTTGAAATTTTTTGTGGTTGTTATTCTAGGTGGTATGAGTAAGGTAGTTACTTAGAGCCTTTGTTATCATTGGAATTTGATGCTTGTGTTCATGTAGAGATTGGTGCAAGTTTCAATGACAGTTGATATGTTTGACCTTGGAATCTTCTTTTTTCTTCCATAAGTGGCTTGTTGGAGGATGTGAAGGATTGCTTGCTCGATGGTGATTATCATGGTTTCTTTTGTAGGTATCTTGTTGGATCATGAGGGAATGGTGAAGATTTAGATGGTACATGTTTGGATAAGGAATTATTTTCCCTTGCTTGTGATTCCTATGGGTGTAGTTACAATGTTGATGTCAAGTGGGAGAATGTTGGGATTAGGTTCCATCCACCTTGTAAATCCTATGTCAAATTGCATGGTTTCAACATCCTTGGAAAGTGTCTCTAGGAAATTAGGGTGTATTGGGAAAATATTTTGTAATATTAATTCTCACCATTGTTTGTAATAAACTCATAAGGGGTGATATGTCCATTAGTAGTGGTAAAGGTAGTGTGTGGACATAAATATTTAATATTATTTTCCCCACATGTGAACACATCGAATGGGATAATAAAAGATAAAGGAAATGATAAATAAGTGGTTGTTGGGATTCTCCAAGTGGGTTCTTGGATAGAGGAAACATGTGTCACTTGGTTTTCCATCATTTATTGCATTTAACATAATGTTTATCTTCTGAAGTTTGAGCACCCAGGTTAGTAGGATAGTAGTGGAGCCAAAACCAGTGTCTTTTCAACTTTCATGGAGGTAAAAGGGTCATCTTTGGGCTCCTTTTTTAGTAGAAAAATGAATTTAAAAGTGTAGTAGATAAAATTATAAATATGAAAATAAATATGATATTATTTATAGTGAGTTATTGGAAGAGGTGAAGGAAGAAGAAGAATATTTCAAATAACTTTAACTTGTGATCAAGGAATAAAAAAAAATCCTAACTAATAAGTTCTATTTAGGAGCATATTATATTTAGATTTTTGCATGGAATATATGATTGGAATCAATCATTTCGTTAGTTTTTCACTTGTAATTGCAATAATTTTTACTTGAAACATTTCATAGGGCACCACTATTTTATAAAATGCACTTGAAGCAACTATAAATCCACTTGCAACCACTAGAGAGAGGACTTGTAGCAAAGGAAAAAATAAATTGTCATAATTTTTCAATCACACTTGTAGAAACTATAAGGAATGCATAATTTTATGGAGTTACTTATATTACTAGATAATTTTGAACATGAAAAGTGGTTTTCACTTGTATAAACTAGGGAAGATGCACTATTGGATAGTGAGAAAACTTGAAACAAATTTAATAGTTGCTAACATTCAATAAAAAATTATGAATATTTATCTTGTTTAGTGCAATTATGAATATATTTTTTTTGGACCTTGGAATGAGGTTTCTTGTTGTAAGGTGACACTCTTGATGAGTATTTGTATGGTAGATTCTAAGCATACAAGGTAAAAAACAAGAGTTAATTTTACATTGATGTAGTGAATGATAGGTTACTAATTGCATTATAGAGAGTTGAAAAAATGATAAGATAATTTACAAGTGTATATGAAGTGAAAAATTCCCTTTAGTTGATAATTTGGATGAGATCTTAACAATAGAGGTATAATAGGTTACATGAGTGTATAGGAGGTTGATGGTTGTTATTTTTAGTGTATTTATGCCCACCCTTTGTGTTAGGTTATAATTTAATTCCCAAGATAATGTTTTTGATGATATAGTTGATGGAGGGAAATGTATTTTAAAAGAAGTGTAGATTCATCACGATAAGCATAATTTGAAGTCCCTGCTAGCACTAAGTGTGGAAGGAAGATCCATTCAGCTCCACCAATTTAATTAATAAGAATCAAGTGTGTGGATATGGATTTGATTGGGATTTTAGGGGACTTTAAATTTTGAAGAGGAATTTCCAACATTAAATGTATTATTATTATGCTCAAGGTGGTAGATGCAAATTCAAGCACCAAATTTTGAGAGGGAAAAAAAAGTGAAAAAAAATTAAATTTATAGAAAAGAGGTATCAAGAATATTCAAAATCATGTGCCTCATACATGAATATTATATAGACTAGAAAAGAAATAGAATTGGGAGGAATAAGAGGGTTTAGAGAAAAGGTTGAGTTATTTGTGTGCAAGCTATATAAAGAAATAAAGAAAAGGGTAGGAAGAAGAGGTTCCATAAATAATGAAATCATGAGTAAAGGAAGAAAACTAAATCAGTTCATGTGCATTCACACACTAACAAGGGTAGATAATGAGGTTTAGAGAAATCCATATAAAAAATAGGTGGCATGGATAAATAATCCTATGTAGGCAGATAAAATAGAGATTGCATGAAAAAGGAGGCATGAACATGGAAAAAATGATTCATAGAGAGGTGTATGTAGGATAAGGGAGCCCAAGAAAATATAGAGGGATGAATGATATAAGAGGTATCCATGAGAAATATGACTAAAAATATGCAAAAAATGGATAGAAAGAAGAATTTAAAGGTGTGTTATCTATGCATGCGAGTGTTAGGGAGTACATAGAGGGGTGCACATATGTTGTGAGAGCCAAGGTTGGGTGAGGAAAATATAGGTAGCTATGTAGGAGAGGTGTAGAGATCAAGTTTGAAGGAAAGAGGTAGTGGAGGAGAGCTAGATTATGTTGAAGGAGATAAGAGATAAAAAGAGAAAGAGTAGAGTATTTTATGAAGAAATAAGAGATGATAAATACTTGTCTATGTATTTTATAATTAAATAATGATATAAATGTTATAATTTTAATTTATATAATGTAAATAAGTGTATTTAGTTCATTATTCAAATGTGTCATGATTGTAATGTGTGTCTACATTAGATTTGAGTTCTATCACACTTTTTTCTTTCTGATGAGTCAATTTTTTTGAGAGTAAGTTCCTATCTATAGGTGGTAGTCCTTAGGGATTAGGCTATGAGTTTCTATAGGTTATATTATAACAGAGGGAAAACCTTTCTCCTATATTATTGTGTGTTTATTTTCAAGATCCTTCATTGTGGGATTCTTGTTCTTTTTTATCTCATACAATGACTATGACATTAGTATGTCCATATATCTAATGATAATGAATAATATAACTAGTATCAAAGGCTTTGAAAAATGTCTAATTGTATCAACAAGATTTATGGGAGAAAACTTGATAAGTGATGTCTGCTAAATTTATTTCAATATTACATATGGAGAATCTCCCAATCTAGTGGACTTCATTTGATTCCATAATTTTGGTAAAATTATATTATGGATAATATTAATATAAAATGTAACCTTATTCTCATGTTTGATATATGATAATTATATAGAACCATTTGATAGCCACTTAATATTGAAAGATTAGATTTACCTTGAAAATAATAATAAGGGATAAAATTAAAATATCAATTAACTAAACATATACACAATCCATAAATGAAGCATATGAATCATTATGTAAGTCAAAATATTGCAAGTGTTCTCCCTTATGATATCATTTTCTATCATTTCTAAACACATCAATCCATGAATATCTAAAAACACGATCACTAGAAATCATATGATCCAAAAAATTATGATAAACATTTTTAACATTTGTTTCACTATAATTCATTGAGTCTAAAAATCATCATCATCATTTGAAATATCATATGATAAAAATCATAAAAATCAACATCATACAAACAAGAATCATGATAATCATCATCTTTAATTATAAGAGAAAGAACACATGACTTAGAAATTCAATATGCATCCATAAAATTTGGGGATTAATAATTATATGTACATAGCATAGGTTCACAAATAATATTTGTGTTAAAAATAAGAAATATGCTATCATCACATAATAAAGTATTATTAAAATCAATATATGCTTCATGAAGTAAGGAGACCCCAACAATATTATGAGAAGATAAATAACTAGAATTATCATCAAAATATCATGAACCAAAATATATAGGAGTAAAAATGAGCTACCTAGAGCATATATTATCATATGAAGGAGAATATAAGATATGTTAAGTCTCAAAATAATTGATCCATTTCCTAGAAATAAACTCCACTCAAAAAGTTAGGTTTTTCATCATGCAAGTGAAATAAAATCATCAAAAAAATAATGGAGGAATTCAAGCTAACTCTATGAGAGCAGGTTTTATCTTCTATGCTTCGATATCGACCTAGACTCGGGAAGGTATTCTAGGAGTATACCTCAATATCACACAAAATGAGCATACTAAAATATGAACATGCAAACCCAACTTGTTGTCTTGGTCTCAAATATTTTCATTGAACCAAGAACAACTAGCTACCTCAAAACCCTTATATGGTTGGTAGCAACACACAATCAAAACCCACATAATATGAATTAATTTGAGGCTCTCAAAAAGATAAATCCATAGCTACATTTGAAGGTTATGAATGTACAAAAGCTAATCCTACTCATACACTACTGATTTAATGATTTGATTTTAAATAATTTGAGATTGTTTAGATGGAATAGATATTGGTGTCTATTCATTGGGCTACAAAGTCACAAATAACAAAAAAATAATGAAAAAGATATATAAAGATTGATTTGGGAACATATGCCATAGAATTACAAATGTTACATAGAGATCATACTTATTGATCCCAAATGAACTACATAAATCAATATATGATAAAAAAATGATTATTATGTAGGTATTGTAATATTTTATTTTTTATTAAATTTTAAAAGATTCATTACATTCATCTTAGAAAGTGTGACAAGAGAAAACTACACAACGATAAAGATTTTTCCAAGAGAAATACAAATAGTGTGGAGACATCCTCTATATAATACTAATACAATTTATTATTTGCATGCCTCATAGGTTAACTTTCATTCTACAAGTATACATGGGGTGTTTGAAACCCTAGAAAAATTATTGCACTAATATAGCCTTTAAACACTACCAACATAACCAACCTCTTTCAAAATGATCAAAATTATGCATATAATATCAGCCACAGTATAAACCCCCCTAGATTCTCTCGACAACATCGCCAAGGATAGGGGCACAAATAATAACCCTAGGTCTACCAAATCCTTTCATGATGTCATCGTGGATGGAAGTCCTTCCTACTCCGCGGCTGCAAAATTTGTCTTTGTAGAGAGCGAGGATGAAGAATCTGTTGCGGGAAATGGCAGAGCGAAAGGTAAGTTCCCTCTCGACATTTCTATAATTTCTCCTAAAAATGAAATGTGTATCACTATATTTAAAGAAAGAAATAATTTTGAATATTTCTCTATTCTTGGCTATCATTGATTTAGAAAATTTACCTTCAAGATTTTTTTTGGAAAATTGGTTAAATAATGTCTGGAATAAGAAACTCAATGTGCAAAGTTGCTCTATGATATATGATTCAGAGGGGGATTTTTTAATTTTTGTTAGAACCCATGAAATGTAGTTTAAATTTTTTAGTAAAACCTACTAGAGTGTAGGGAAGAGCATCTTTAGGGTGGTTGCATGGTCTCACGGGGCCAACTACAATGAAATTATTGTGTTATCTGCTCCTAGATGGTTGCTAATTAATGATGTGCTACATGACCTCTAGTTGTTCATACCCCAATTCATCGCCCATTTGGAAGTGTTCTAAGGGTGGAAAAACCAAGAACTCCACTCCTTGGTATGAATGATTGTGTGCTCATTTCTCTCAATCCTAGTGTTGAATTTCCAAGAAATATTGGCATAATTTTTGATAATTTTTGTTGGAGTTTCAATCCACTCCTGCATCTGTCTCCTACTCCTATCGCATGCCCACACCATCATACTTACCTGCTCGTGGCTCAATGGTGTTTATCGGGCTACCACACCCTTTCTCTCTCTTGTCTATGGTCTCACGATTGCCCTTCTCACCGTCTATCTCGTTACCGCAGTCTAACAACATGATGCCTGTGGCAATGTGGTTAACCACTAGAATTTCTTTACCACTGTCCTGCGGTTACCCTCCTGATTGCATGCGGTAGCATGGTGACCCTCGTCACTCCTTGACCAGCCTATTTCCTGATCGCCTCATGAATGGTACTGTAGCCACCACACCCTCTTCGTTTCCTCTCGAAATTGGGTAGTGACCCACCGTATTATCGCTAGCCGGTCGTGGCTTCACCACAGTATTGCGGCTCTATTCCTATGGTTAGTGGTGTTCACCGTGTTACCACAAGGACTTTATCTCTCCTCCATGGTGATGCGATTTGCTCATTTTTGACGGTGGATGTTTGTGGATGTTGTGCTGGTAGGCAACTTGAATTAAAAGGATGAATATTCAATCTTATAGGACTATGTTTTTAAGACAGATTAGACCTCGTTTAATTGGTTTTGAGTCAAGTTTTGTTGGCATGTTAATTTCCATTTATTATTGTATTAATTATTTGTGGCCGTGGACTTTGTTATATCGGTATATTTTATTTTTTAAAAGAACAGAAGATTAATATAATATTGCTCTGAAGAAGCAAATTGTGATGTTCTTCTATGTGAATATACTATAAAAAAATTTACTATGTAATTTTTATCTCTGCCTAATCCTTCACGTGGTATCAGAGCCTAAGGTCATATGTAGAATGTCTTAAATCATTGCTGCAAGCACAATCTTGTCTAATCCCCAAATTCCACAACTAAATGGAAATAATTATGATTGCTGGTCTATAACAATGAGAGCCTTGTTTTGTTCACAAGATTTATGGGAGTTTGTAGAAAATGGGTTTCGAGAGCCTGTAGATGCAGCAACATATAATTCTCTAACTCAAGTAGAAAAGGATTTATTGAAAGATAACAGGAAAAAGGACTCAAAGGCACACTTCATTCTACAAGGAGTACATGAAAGCATTTTTCCAAGAATTTCAGCCATAACCAGGTCCAAGCAAGCATGGGATATTTTACAAATTTCTTTTCAAGGAATGGACAAAGTTAAAACTGCAAAGTTGCAAATACTAAGAAGAGAGATTGAGACTCTGTATATGAAAGATAATGTGTCTGTAGATTCATATTTCACTCAAATCATGGGGCTGGTAAACCAGATGAGAACATATGGTCAAATACTAGAAGATGTCAAAGTTGTAGAAAATATTTTAAGAAGTTTAACCACAAGATTTGAGTCAATTTCAATCACTATAGAGGAGACAAAGGATCTCACACAATATTTAGTTGATGAGCTTTATGCTTCAGTTATTTCTCATGAGAACAGACTCATCAGAACAAGGAATATGTCATTGGAGTATGCATTCAAGTCACAAGCTTCAATTAACCAAGGAAGAGGCAGAGGTAGAATGAATTTCAGAGTAAGAGGAAGAGGTTTCAATAGAGGTGGAAGAAACAGCCCGTCAAGTTCAAGTGGAAGAGGCAGCAGCCAAAACCCATCTCAAAATTATCCTCAAGGACAAAGGTATGAAAAATCTCAGGTCCAATGCCATTATTGTAAAAATTTGGACATTACATGAATGAGTGTAGGAAGAAGCAGTATGATATGGGAAGGAAAAATGCAAATTTTACTAGAGAGAGTCAAGATCATAGATCAAATAAAAGCACAATTTTTTTAGCCTGTAATGTAGCACAAGCTAGTGAGAAAGACGTTTGATTTTTAGACTCAAGCTGTAGTAACCACATGCAAAGAAATTTAGAGTTGTTCAAAAGTCTAGATGGGAGTATTAAGTCAGATTTCTCCCTAGGTAATGACAACAAAGTGCTAGTTAAAGGAAAGGGAAATTTTAATATTATTACCAAGTAGGGGGAGCAAAAATATTTCCTAGATGTTTATTTTGTGCCTGGTTTGAAACACAATTTGATGAGTGTAGGACAATTAGTTCAAAAGGGTTATATAGTGACTTTCAAGAATGGTTTGTGCACTATTTTAGACAAATACCCAAGTATCCAGTTGATAGCTAAAATTAAGATGACAAAAAATAGAATGTTTCCTTTGAGAATTCAGCCAAATTTGAGCATAAATTTTGCACAAGCACAAAAGGTATCAAATGTGACTCAAATTATCTTTCAGGGAGAAGTAAAGGATGAAAATTGGTTGTGGCACTTAAGATTTGGTCATTTGAATTTTGGTGGACTGAATTTGCTTCATAGGAAAGCTATGGTTAAAGGAATTCCATTAATTGAAAAACCCGAGAGAGTTTGTGAAGGTTGCATACTAGGAAAGTAGCATAGCGAGTCTTTGTCAACAGTGAAATCTACAAGAGCAAAAGCCCCACTAGAAATTGTTCATTCAGATCTGTGTGGCCCAATGCAGACACCTTCAATAGGTGGTAGTTATTATTTTTTGACATTTATAGATGATTATTCAATAAAGACATGGGTCTATTTCTTAAAACAAAAAAGGGAAGTGTTTGATTTCTTTCGTCTGTTCAAGTCTCTTGCTGAAAAACAAAGTGGTCATTTTATTAAAGTGTTGAGAACAGATAGAGGAGGAGAATATGTTTCAAGAGAATTTTTAAATTTCTGCAAAGAACATGGTATACACAAGTAGTTCACAACAAGATACACACCTCAACAGAATGGGGTAGCTGAGAGAAAAAAACAAAACCATAATGGAGATGGCTAGAAGTATGTTGAAAGCCAAGCATTTGACAAATGAGTTATGGGCTGAAGTTGTATCTTGTGCAACATACATCATGAATAGATTCCCAATGAAAAGTATTATGAATATTGTTCCTAAAGAAGCATGGACTGGTAAAAAGCATAGTGTATCTTACATGAGAATTTTTGGTTGTGTTTGATATGCACATGTACCAGATGAGATGAGAAGAAAACTTGACAAAAAAGGAGACAAATGTAATTTTATTGGATATAGTGATGAATCCAAAGCATATAAAATTTTCAATCCAATAAAAAAAAGGTCACAATCAATAGAGATCTTCAATTTGTTGAAGATGAAGCATGGGATGGAAGTAGAGAGAGCACAGTTAATGTTATAGTTAATATCCCTCAAGAGGAAAGTGAAATTTCAATTCCAACAAATGTACCTGTTGTCCCAATTCAACCTTAGACGAGTGGTCAACAATTGACACCGGCAAGCAATGTAAGAGCAACAACAAGAGGACTACAGATGCCAACCACAATAAGAACTTCTAGCACAGGACCTTCAATTCCACATTCTGTAGATCCGAGTGATTTATCAAACCCAACTTTAGCAAGCATGAGAAGACATAAAATTAGAAGCATGAGTGATATATATAATCAAAATGAAGGTGAGAATGATTCATAACAGTTTACAATTTTTGCATTTTATTCTCGAGTTGAAGACCCAATTCATTATGAAGATGCAATTAAAGAAGAGAAGTGGATAAAAAAAATGGATGATGAGATTAATTCAATTGAAAACAATCAAACATGGGATTTGCAGAGTCTTCCAAAAGACAAAAATTTAATTGGTGTTAAATGGATTTATAAGACAAAACTAAATGCAAATGGAGAAGTGCAGAAGCACAAATCAAGATTGGTAGTGAAAGGATATGCACAACAACCTAGAATTGATTATACTGAAACATTTGCACTTGTAGCATGCCTAGATATAGTCAGAATGATTTTGGCCATAAAAAAACATAATAGATGGTTAGTTCATCAAATGGATGTGAAGCCAATATTCCTCAATGGCTATCTTGAAGAAGAAGTATACATTGAGCAACCACCTAGATATGAGATATTGAGACAAGAAGATAAATTCTACAAGCTGGAGAAGGCGCTATATGGTCTAAAACGAGCCCCAAGAGCTTGGTATAGTAGAATAGAAAATTATTTTACACAAAATGGATTTACTAGATGCTACAGTGAACCAACATTGTATACCAAGATGAATGAAGAAGGTAAAATTTTAATTATTTTCCTGTATGTTGATGATTTAATATTTACTGGAAATTTGTCAGTTGATTTGTTCAAAGCAACAATGATGAAAGAGTTTGAGATGAAAGACTTAGGTTTGATGAAGTATTTTTTGGGCATTGAGGTAACACAAAATGAAAATGGGATTTTTATCTCCTAGGAAAAGTATGCCAAAGATGTTTTAAAAAGATTTAATATGGTAAATTGCAAACTAGCATCCACTCCAATGGTAACTGGTCTAAAGTTGAGAAAGGATGATAAAAGCTCAAATGATAATTAAAATTTGTATAAACAACCGGTTGGGAGCTTAATGTATCTAACAACCACAAGGCTTGACATCATGTTTTCAGTTAGCTTAATTTCCAATTTTATGGAAACACCAAAGGAGTCACATTGGATGGTTGGAAAAATATTTTTGAGATATATTAATGGAACAAGAAATTATGGCATTCAGTATACAAGAAAAAATGAATTCAAACTAACTGGTTTTACTGACAGTGACTGTGCTGACAACATTGATGATAGAAAGAGCATGTCAGTTTATGTCTTTCACTTTGGAAGTGGATTTGTTGCATGGGTTTCTAAAAAACAACCTATTGTTACACTGTCTTCAGCTGAAGCTGAGTATATTGCAACCTCTAGTGCATCTTACCAGGCAGTTTGGATGAGAAGAATATTGAAGGAGATTCAGAATGAGCAGTCAGATGCCATAAAAATCTTCTGCAACAACAATTATGCCATTGCTCTATCAAAGAACCATGTATTTCATAAATGCAGCAAGCATATTGACACTCTGTTTCACTTCAACATGGATTTTATCAACAATGGTGAAATAATTTTGGAGTTTTACAGGACAAGGGAGAAACAAGATGAAATTTTTACCAAAGCACTGGCCAGAGATGAATTCATACATCAAAGAGATCGGGTGGTCTACGGGAGTTGTGTTCAAGGGGGAGTGTTGGAGTTTCAATCCACTCTCGCGTCTGTCTCCAGCTCCTATTGCGTTCCGGCACCATTAGACTTACCTGCTCGTGGCTCAACGGTGTTTACCGGGCTACTAAATCCTTTCTCTCTCTTGTCCACAGTCTTGTTGGGTCTCAAAAATGCTGGTTTAAACCATGAGAGGTTGCGAAGCTCTCACAAGGCTTTTGGCCAACTAACAAGGCCAATTGATGTAATTGTACCTTCTACTCTTCAGGCTCTACAAAACCTAGGTGGGTGCACCTACCTGTATGTTGCAGATTTAAGATGGGTTTCTTGGTTGATCAATCTATCCACAATGGCAAAGGGAAGTGGATTGATAAAATTACTACAATTACTCCTACTCCTACTACACAATTGAAATGTTTTTTGAATAAATTGTTTGATATGGATTTGTATCTCTGGGTTGTGGTAGATCAGTACCTTCTATCCACATGGGCAATGAAGTCAAAATTATATGTATTTCCTCCTATTGGATTAACTCTAGTTGTTAGGCACTTTGAAAATTCTATGACTTGCATAAACAGTGCTGGAATGTTTCTCTATCAGGTTCTTCTTTAACTATCCAACAGAAAACTCAAAACCACTGTGATTTATCAAGAGAATTTAATTCTGACTTGTAGACACCAGTTTAATTAAATCACACAAAATGAGAATGCATTTTGATAAACCAGGTATATACTTGATATGCTGATTTAAATGGTTAAAAGATCCCAAGTTGGAGACAACCAAAATAAAGAATATGAATTTTATTTATCACAACAACTGAACACCAAAATAATTTTACCAATTTAAGATATTTTCTCCATTGATTCTGCTTCAAGAAAGTCTGTCACTATTTACATTCCAGTCCCTTCACGGGAAAATTCTAACTCCTACAGTCTAACTACTGCCCTTTTTTTTCTCCTTTTTTTACAAATATTTATACATTACAACTCAAGGGTCATGGCCCTTCAATTTTCTGGTTATGACTATTTATAATCTTCATAGTTTAAATAAAATAATTAATTATTTTCCTATCGGCAAAATTAATTATTTTATACAACAGTTATGCCTTTGATTTTGCTTTGATATTTCAATCGCTTCTTGTATTTATTTCTTTTACTACTCTTGACTTTGACGGGTCCCACCAGTGACTGTAACACGACTTCCATCATTTCTTACCGCAATACTGTGGGCTTTGACTTTTCTCCCGCGGTATGGTGGTGTCCGTTCTTCAAACCGCTAACTACTTTTTCATCTGCCTTCACTGTTACCTCGTTACCGTGGTCACCATGTGAACCGGTGGCGCTACCGCGGTAACTGCTACCTCCGACTATCGCTGACCATTATAGTTTACCATGCTACCGCGGTCTCCATTGGAGGCCCCCACGGTATTGTGGTAACTTTATTGATTACTTCCTTTGCCTCATACAAACCGTCCACCGCTTAACCGTCACCTCCATCCTTCTCTATTCACCGCGCTACCGCAGTCACTGGCCTAACTACCAGCGGTACTGCGGTAGCTATTGCTACCGCTGCCTTTGTCATTGACCGCTGACCTCCGACCCGTTCATTTCTCCTACCGCCTTACCATCATGCTTACCTCCACCGTTACCGCAATCACCGCAGTCTCTGAGATGATTCTCTGCGGTAGCGCGGTAAGCATCTCTTGCTACACTGTCTTTATTCATCGTATGACCACCAACTGCTTCGCTGACTATTTGCCTCATCAAACATTATCCTCACCATCTATTGCATTACCGTGGTGCCCATTAGATCCCCCTACGGTTGAGCGGTAACAACTCACACTGACACCTCACACTAACTGTGACGATTGTCTCACTGCCATCGTGATACCGGTATGGTGGTAAAAACTTTATGCTTGCACCTTAACTGCCACCACCATACCGCAGGCCCCTTGTGGGAGGCCATGGTAAAGAGGTATAATGTAAAAAGAGAAATTTAATGGAGGGAATGAAATGTGTAAAGTATATTAGGGCCTTGGACGAGAAATTAAATGAAAGGATAGTGAAATAATAAGTTCTAATGGGAATAAAACCTCAGGTTTTTATGGACTTCTATGGAAATTTGTGAGAAAACCTTAGGGTTTTAGATGGAAAAAATTAGTTCCAACAGGTCTTAAGGTTGCCCTTCTCACCATCTACCTCATTACCATAGTCTAACCACATGATGCCTACGACAATGCAGTTAACCGCCAGAATGTCTTTACCGATGTCCTGCAGTTACCCTCTTGACCGTGTGTGGTGGCACGGTGACCCTCGTCACTCCTTGACCAGCCTATTTCTTGACCTACTCATTAATGTTACTGCAACCACCACACCCTCTTCATTTCCTCTCGAGGTTTGGCGATGACCCATCATGTTACCACTAGCCAGTCGTGGCTTCACCGCAGCATTACAATTCTGTTCTTGTGATCAGTGGTGTTCACCGTGTTACTACGAGGACATTCTCTCTCCTCCACGGTGATGCATTTTGCTCATTTTTGATGGTGGATGTTGTGGTGGAAGGCCACTTGAATTAAAAGGATGCATATTTAATCTTATAGGACTATGCTTTTAAGACGGATTAGACCTTGTTTAATTTGTTTTGAGTCGATTTTTGTTGACATATTAATTTTCATTTATTATTATATTAATTATTTGTGGTCGTGGAATTTGTTATATACTGGTATGTTTTTTTTTCTTAAAGGATAGAAGATTAATATAAGATTGCTCTGAAGAAGTAAATTGTGATGTTGTTCTATGTGAATATAATATTAAATTTTTGTTGTGTAATTTTTATCTCTTCCTAATCCTTCACATGGTATCAGAGCCTAAGCTCATTTGTAGAAAGTCTATAAATCATGGTTGCAAGCACAAGCTTGTCTAATCCCCAAATTCTACAGCTAAATGGAAAGAATTATGACTAATGGTCTATAACAATGAGAGCCTTGTTCTATTCACAAGATTTATGGGAGTTTGTAGAAAATGGGTTTCCAGAGCCTATAGATGTAGCAACACATAATTCTCTAACTCAAGCAGAAAAGGATTTACTAAAAGATAAAAGGAAGAAGGACTCAAAGACACATTTTTTCATTCTACAAGGAGTACATGAAAGAATTTTTCCAAGAATTTCAGCCACAACTAGGTCCAAGAAAGCATGGGACATTTTACAAATTGCTTATCAAGGAATGGACAAAGTTAAAGCTACAAAGTTGCAAATACTGAGAAGAGATTTTGAGACTATGTATATGAAAGATAATGAGTCTGTAGATTCATATTTCACTCAAATAATGGGACTCGTAAACTAGATGAGAACACATGATCAGACACTAAAAGATGTCAAAGTTGTAGAAAATATTTTAAGAAGTTTACCCACAATATTTGAGTCAATTTCAGTCACTATAGAGGAGACAAAGGATCTCACACAATATCCCATTGATGATCTTTATGCTTCACTTATTTCTCATGAGAACAAACTCATCAGAACAACGAATATGTCATTAGAGCATGCATTCAAGTCACAAGCTTCAATTAACCAAGGAAGAGGTAAAGGTAGAACGAATTTCAAATAAAGAGGAAGAGGTTTCAACAGAGGTGGAAGAAACAACCTGTCAAGTTCAAGTGGAAGAGGCAGCAGCCAAAACCCATCTCAAAATTATCCTCAAGGACAAAGGTATGAAAAATCTCAGGTCCAATGCCATTATTGTAAAAATTTGGACATTACATGAATGAGTGTAGGAAGAAGTAGTATGATATGGGTAGGAAAAATGCAAATTTTACTAAAGGGATTCAAGATCATAGATCAAATAAAAGCACAATTTTTTTAGCCTGTAATGTAGCACAAGCTAGTGAGAAAGACGTTTGGTTTTGAGACTCATGTTGTAGTAACCACATGACAGGAAATTTAGAGTTGTTCACAAGTCTAGATGGGAGTATTAAGTCAGATGTCACCCTAGGTAATGAAAAAAAAGTTTCAGTTAAAGGAAAGGGAAATTTTAATATTCTAACCAAGCAGGGGGAGCAAAAATATATCTCAAATGTTTATTTTGTGCCTATTCTGAAACATAATTTGATGAGTGTAGGACAGTTAGTTCAAAAGGGTTATATAGTGACTTTCAAGAATGGTTTGTGCACTATTTTAGAAAAATACCCAAGTAGACAGTTAGCTAAAATCAAATTGGTCTTTTCAAATTTTAAAGTATTTTAAAATTTATCATGTCCATATCAATATAAAGTTCTTTCATTCATTAGAAAAATATGAATCATTTCAAAATGAGATAAGACACAAAAATAATTGATTAGGCTATAGATAGATCTTTCAAAAAATAAACCCTTTGCAAATATGGAAAGAGACTTGGTAGAGCTCCTAATGTTTTGTAAAAATTGGCGAATTTTCTTACCATGTCATAGTTCTCTACTTCTAAACTTAAGGGTAGGGCTTGGGTTTTTAGGTTAAAACCATCTTTAAAAAAAAATTATTGGCATGGAAGTTGTACATTATAATCATTTGTAGAATTGTATACCTAGTTACCGGTCACTTAAGTTGTGTTTTGAGCCATTGAAATTGTTGTCCACACTGACCCCTTGAGTTAGGTCTATCAATCACCATCTACAAAATCGGTCATTTTAAATTTTTCCATGGTTAGGCTATATAATTTCATGTTTAAGACTTAATTCTTTTCTTCTCAAGGGTTTGGTCTCATCGACCTATTTGTGGCCCTGATTTAAGAACTAACATTGTCAGCATGTGCATAAATGAAAATCTATAGTAGTCACTTGATCATCGCTGGTTGATCTCCATCGTTCCCTACACACCCGTTCTAATTTTTGGCTTATTATTTTATTCACACAGGCTGGTAGGCTTAAGCCATGTGTCTTGTGCTTAGGTGGGCCCAATAATTATACTGAAGAAGGCAAGTGGTATCAATGAAAAAAAATGATGGTCGATGAAGTATGTGGTTGCATCTTGGTCATTCCCCGTGTTCCCATTCTTGTTTATTTTAATGCTTAAAAATGGACACAAGCTGGCGAGTATGGTGACATTTGTTGCGCCATGGAGGGTCCCGTTGGGTCTTAATGATGATGTGTGTTCTAGTAAGGATTCAGACTAATGGTTGATGACGGGTGATGTGCACTACCCTGACCAATCCCCTCCATCCCATGAGGGCCCCATTTGTGTCTCCCATTTTTTAGCAAATGACTCCCATGTGGACTACTTTAAAGGATCTGATTAACCTTCACAGGGATAAAACACTACTCAAAATTGGCCAAGACTGCATCAATATTTAAGGGTGTTTCTAAATTTTAACTGAGTCTTTGGCACACATTCAATATTTGGGAGATGCTTGTGGTTGTAGCCATCATTTCTATCAGGTGCTAGTACACATGGGATAAATAATTTGAGGCAACACAGAGTATGGGTTGATATTCTAAGGATCAATCATGATCGCTTCCCGCTATCTTGTGGTGGTGAATTGTGAGCAAATTAATTCGCATAGGAAAATGGGTAAATATGACATGACAGGTTTCATCAAGTGCTAAGTATGTGATTAATTATGTAGATAGAGTGGGTGTTTATCCACTTGATACTTCTGATTGGGAAAAAGTATCAAATGCATGCAAATTAATTTTGTCATAATTAACCATTATGGTTAATTTCCCATTGATTCATTTCAGTGTGTGATCAACGTCTGAGATTCAAAATCAAAGCAGTTGGTTGATGGCTCTCTTGTGCGAGCTCCCTGGGAACATTAATGAATCAACGTTGCAACTGGTCTATTTATTGGTGATTTCCTATTTGTTATTCTCACCATTTTTTGTATGTGATAATTGAGTCCGGGTTAAGCATAAAACGTATTCTAGGTAATTGTAGAGTTGTGCTACTTATTTCATGTAGAAGGTGGTGTCTTTGTGAGTTGCTTCATCAATAATGGGTAAAGTGAGTGTATCTATTAGCCCATATTGTAGGTCTAGAAGACTCCTTGAGTCTCAGAATGTTGTTCCCAAAGAAGAGAAAGATGTGCCTGAGGTTCCTATAACACCAAAGAAGAATGCAAGAGTTGAAAGGAAATCTACATGGGGTGTTCTCAAGAATGCATATCATCTAAGGAGTTGAATTATCTCAAAGGAGTTAGTCAAGAGCAAGGAAAAGTAGGTTGAAAGTCCTGAAAGAGAGGCTACAAGGAAGAACAAGTACCACCGAGATTTTTTGGGATGCCACCAATCTCCCATTGAAGTTTCAAATGATTCATTTGATAGTGGAGATGAAACTAACTCTGGCTACCACCAGTATCTCATGGTCATGAGCAATTTTACTGAATATGAGGATGAGGTGGTGATGGCCACTCTAATTTCAATAAGGAAATTGAGCAGGCATTCTTATTCTATCATTGACTAGGAAAAATAGCACATTGCTCCTCCCTTTCTGAGCTGATGCTCAACTTTTTGTCCTTTGTGCTGACATGTTTTTTTGGGCTGGTGTGCTATAATATGGGTTCCTTTTTTTTTCCTGACTTTATGTTGATGGTGATTTCTTTGGGTCGACGTAAACATGGCAATTTTGATGTTGTGATGCGAAATTTTTTGGAAGGCTTGTGGGATTCTCTGACAAATAATTTTTGATATTTTGTTCTCCCCTGTGTTGCAAATGATGATTTCTAATTTCCTGAGGAATATTTTGAACTCTAGTGAAATTAAAATAAAATGAGGTTAAATGTGATTGTAATTCAGCCCGGTGCTTGTGGGTCCCTTATTCTATAAGAGGGATTTCAAAGCTAAATACAGAGGTATATTTTTTAGTCTTAGAATGGTCTAGGTGAAGATCTATGTACAGGAAGAAAAATATAGCTTAGATGCCGATAGGATGTATAGGGTATAAGTGAAGTATGTGGTAATCTTAAAATAGTTTTATGTAAGCTACAGAAATGAAGGAAAATATTAAGTTCTTATACATATACTCTCTTATGTAGTTTCTCCTACAAGTTATGAATGAAAAGTTTAATGGTCTTCTAGCTCATCTTCAATTGTTTTGGTTGATTGTATGGATTTTTTTTGGCTTCAATTCAATGAACTGATTAAATGCTAAGATAAGTTCATAAATTTGTATAAAGGAATATAAGGTTTGGTAAGAATTTATGTGTTGAACACTACAATGTGGTGTGACAATAGTCTAATAATTTATGAATAAATGGCTTATGTATTACTATTTATTACATATTTTGACTATGTTTCCCAATAGACAAAGAACTGGTCTATAAGTGATTATAGAATTTGAATGAGAACAAGAAATCACTTTAAATACTTTTAATTCTGACGGGTAACTATGAAATTATTCTCCATTCCTAACACTAAGTAGTAATTTTTTTGAAGATTAGCCAAATCTTTGGTGAATGATGCTTAGTTGTATTTGAATAGGAATGCAATCTGTGTCTAAAAATTACTTCTAAGGAATAACTACCTCTTGAAAGTAATAAGGATTACCCTCCTAGGTTTCACAAAGCCCGAAGAGTAGGAGTGAGGGCCTAAAAATCCTTTCTCGTTAAGTTGGCCACTAAATTTGACATTTATTGAGCATAAGGGTTGGCTACCCTTTAGAGGATTTCAAGGTTTAGCTAGAAAAATAGCCAACAATACTTACCTCAAGATTCTGCACAAATTGAATTGTACCATCACTGATGTTGAATGTTTTGTGATCTTACCACTCAATGCGATATGCAAGCCATGGTCTTCAAATTCCCTACTCTTAGCCCATCCATCATAATGCTTAGCACATTTATATATGTGAAGGAGAAAAAAGTATGAATTGCACCATCACTCCTTTTGGGATGTGGAATCCAAAGTGCAATATATATCCATCATGGTTTTCCCCCCATATGCAGAACTTCCAGCCTCTTTTTTTTCTCCCCCCCCATTTTTTCTTTCCATGTGTTAGAACCTAAATTTTCCATGAAAACACCCTAAGGTTTTCCCATTTTAGCCCAATATTTTCCTATCTTTCATAAAATGATTCATTTATTCCCCTCCATGAAGCTAAAATGACTTATATATTCTGTTGTTTCCTTAGTTTTAAAGCCCTATAGGCTTCCACCATTTACCGCTATACCGCGGCCTTTTGCAAAGTGGCCTGCAGTATCACGGTAGCGGTTAGGCATAGTCATGATGACTGTCACCTCTATATCGTATGCAGTCTTCCAACCAACTATGGTGGCACGGTAACAATCGGTGAAAAAATGGCAAGCGACGATGGCAAAGGGTGGTGGTCAGGACAGTTTACCATGACACCGCAGATAGTCTACAGGGAGACCGCGGTGACCACAATAATGTTTAGTGAGCGATGAAGCTAGTAGCCAAATGATATACCATAGTACCGCACATGGTTAAACCACAGACCGCGGTGAATAAAGTAACAAGCAACAAAAGAAAAGGTGACAGTCAACAGACGATTGTTGCTACACCGTGGTCAGTTAGAATGAAGCCGATGGTGGAGCGGTAACGGAAAGGATAGACCGTCACGGTGAACACCACCATACCCCATGTGGTAGAAGGAGAGACCATGGTAAGGCGGTAAGAAATGGAGGTAGCCGTGACAGTCAATGTGAGGCCGGTCACCGCATTACTGTGGGAGGAAAGGTCAAAGCTCGCGATATTGCAGTAAACATAAAGCCATAAAGTGATAAAATATTAAGAGCGGATGAAGTATAAAGTAAAATGTGAAGGCGGGAAAAGATAAAATAAAATGTAAAAGGCGAACTATAGTTTAAATATTTTATTTGTCGATAAAGGCAATATAATCAAATATTTTAATTTTGTCACATAATGTCAAGTGGTTGCATAGAAAAATAAAGGGCCACGACCCTTGGAATGTATTGTATAAATATTTCAAAAATTAGGAAGTTAAAAGGAGTAGAATAAAAGGTAGATTGCAGGAAATATAGGATTTTTTCATAATTTTTTTATTCAAAAGGACCATGTTGCATGTATAAGATTTGAGGAAGATAATGAAAGACCATTGATTTAGTGATTCCATTCTAGCATCAGTTTTTTGTTGATTTTCTGTAATTATTTGATTGTCTCCAATTCGATGTTTCTCAATTATTTAAGTTGAAATATCAAGCATATGTTCAATTTATCAGTGCACATTTGTTGTATCTGTGTGATTTGATTAATTGGGTTCTTTAAATAAGAATTAAATTCCTCTTAGTCAATTACAGTAATCTAGGAATGTTATTTGGATCAGTAAGAAGAAAAAAACAATTAGGATTGATATTTTGCCTCAAGTAGGGATTGTCAATAATATTCTTGCATGTTTATACAAGTTATAAACTTATACTTGTATGCCAAACAATTAGAGAACTTTGCAGAAATAAGCCATTTATATATAACTTTCATTTGACTCTGTTTTCCCAATAAGGCACTGGTCTCCCTTATTTTCATTATTTAGTTTATCCATTTTATTTACATTCATTGACTGAACATATTAATTTTACCTTGATATTTCATATACAATTTACACCAAACTTAGACCACATTTATCCATTGTCAAATTGCCATTGTGGATAGACTAGTCCAGTAGGAAACATAATCTAAAATCTGCATCATTCACTTAGGTACACCTGCCTAGGTCTAGCAGAGCCTTAAGAGTAGAAGGTTCAACTATATTGGTTGGCATTTTTAAATGGCCAATAGCATTGTGAGACCTTGGCAACCTCTCATGGTTCAAGCCTACATTTTTGAGACCCAAAAAATTGGTGACTCTATTGGGGAGTAACTTGAGAAAAATCTGGTTGCAGGAATCCTTTCCATATAGTCATTGAAAAAAGATTCACAGTTAAGAAATTTGAAAATTGACTCCGTCGGGTGATATAATAACATTTTTTCTCACTTTTAAAAAGTGGGTGGTGACTCTGAATGAACAAGTGCATTGAGACTGATAAAATAAAATAAAGATCAGAAAGAAATCGTTCTAGAGCTCAAAATATCACAATTACTCACAACATGGAGGGAAGAAGATCTTTGTACAGAGATAGTGATGGTCCTAAGGATAAAAGTAAGTGGATTTACAAAAATGATTAGGGCAAGAAAGTGCCTAATGACCTGGGCCCAACAATTAAAAACAAAACATCAAAAATATTGGTGGAAACACATAATTTATATGATGCATTAACAAATGAAAATAACCCGTCTAAAGAACTTCACACTCTAGAGGAGAGTAGAAACCCCCTTTGGAAAATGGACCCTGAGAAGATTGAAAAGTACATGGCTAATTTTGAAGCTAAAAAAAGGAGAGAGTTTGAATATGATTAGAAAGCAACACTTTTTGAGGAGGGACATGAATATGAAGCAACATCTGAAGAAAATCATGAACTTATGACCCGCAATGAGATAGATACGCAGTAGGAATGCATGAGGAAAAAAACAAAAAGATCAAGGATAGAATATGAGCAAAGGCTTTAGGCAATGAAAGAATTTGAGAAATTGAAGTTGCAAAAGGGTCATATTAAAATGCCAATGGTTGACTCACCCAAATATGTGCCCCCTCATAAAAATAACAATATGAGATTATCAAATTCCCCTTAGGCCCACTAAAATCAGCCAAGGAACCAATGTAGACATCAAAATGCTCCACCACAACATAAGGGTGTTCAACCACATCCTTATTAGGAGAACGTACCCCCACAAGGTCAACAATATGTGGAAAATAGTAATCCATTGTACCAACATCAACATTACCAAAATCCTCCTCCACAAGAACATTTGTAGACAATTGGACAAAGAAAAGGAAAGGAGAAGATAAGATCATGGGATCAGATGGTGAATAAGTTGAAGATAAAGTTTATGGTTTTAGAATATCAAATCAGTTTGTTCTAAAAATTGTAGAATCTGAAGCAGAAGGAATCAAGTGTAATAGAGTATATTGAGGAGTTCTATAAGTTGAACATCAGATCTAGAAATTTAGAGGATGAGATTGAGCAAGTAGCCAAATATGTAAATGGTTTGAGGTCATCTATACAAGATGAGACCAGTTTGATTAAGTTGTTGAGTGTGGAAGAGGCATATTAGTGTTCCCTAAGAGAAAAAGAGAAGCTGTAAAAAAGACATGAGGAGAGACAAAGAGGAAGAGGTGGAAGATTTCAGAGAAGAAGAATTTTTAGTGGAGGAGGAAGAGGACCTTTTGCAGATAAGAACACGGATAAGGAGGTTAGTAATAATGATAATTCATACCAAAGAGATGATGGAAACTCTTATAGGAAGATATGGTAGTTACATGAATGAAGGATATAGAAAATATGATAAAGGATCTAAGAAAAGAGTATTTAGGGGAACTTGTTTCAAATGTGGTGGAGAAGGACATAGAGCCTTTGAATGCAAATAGGAAGAGACAAGTAGAAAGACTGAGAACAATAGAAGAACAAATGTTTTTGAGGAGGATCGTGTTGGATCATCTAATCAACTAGAAGAAGAAGAACTATTGGTGAATAGGAGAGTGTTGTGTCAAAGTGAATTGGGGAAAGAACCATTGTAGAGGAAGAATTTGTTTTAGACCAGATGCAAGGTAGCTAGTAAATGTTACAAAGTGATCATTGACACTGGAAGTTCAGAGAACCTATCTTCTGAAGAAATGGTGAACAAATTAAATTTGGAAAGGTTGAAACACCCGAAGCCCTATCAGATAGCTTGGATTCAAGATGAGCATAAGATATTGGTAAGTGAACAATGTTTGGTGAAACTGAAGATATGAAATTACCATGATGAATTTTTGTGTGATATTATGCCTATGGATGTATGCCATATTTTGTTGGGAAGACCTTGGCAGTATGATAGAAAAACTATTCATGATGGAAAGAATAAAATATACATCATTGTTTCTAATGGGATGAAGCAGACTTTGTTACCCTTGGAGGATGTTCCTAAAGCTAAGATTTTTACGACTGCTAGAATTTTTTTGGTTGATGGAGGGAGATTTTTTGATGGACTAAGACATGATAAAATTTGTTATTCCTTGGTGCCTAAGAATGTGGAAGACTTGAAGTATGTGGAAGGACAACCAGAGGAGATAAAGGAATTGCTGACAGAATATGAAGCTATCATTTTAGATAATGTACGTGATGGATTTCCACTCGTAAGGCGTATTAGTCATTGCATGGATCTAATTCTTGGAGCTAGTTTTCCTAACAAAGAAGCACATCATATGACATTCATAGATAATGAAGAATTGAAAATACAAGTGCAAGAATTGTTGATGAAAGGTTTGATTAGAGAAATCTTAATTCCTTGTGTAGTACCTGCTATGCTAGCACCAAAAAAGGATGGAGAATGGAGGATGTGTACAGACTCTAGAGCTATAGCTAAGAAGCACATCGGATGACATTGGTAGATAATGAAGAATTGAACATACAAGTGCAAGAATTGTTGATGAAAGGTTTGATCAGAGAAAGTTTAATTCCTTGTGTAGTACCTGCTATGCTAGCACCAAAGAAGGATGGAGAATGGAGGATGTGTACAGACTCTAGAGCTAGGTTGATCTGAATCCTTGAGCTAGTTTTCCTAAAAAAGAAGCACATCGGATGAAATTGGAAAATAATGAAGAATTGTTGATGAAAGGTTTGATCAGAGAAAGCTTAAGTCCTTGTGCAGTACCTACTATGCTAGCACCAAAGAAGGATGGAGAATGGAGGATGTGTACAGAATCTAAAGATATAAACAAGATCACAGTGAAGTATAGATTTCCTTTGCCCTAGATGAATGACATTATGGATTGTTTGAGTGGAGCTAAGTACTTTACAAAGATAGATTTAAAGAGTGGATATCAGTGTATTAGAATCAGAGAAGAAGATGAGTGGAAATAAAAATTCAAGACAAATAAAGGATTGTATGAGTGTTTGGTGATGCCTTTTGGACTGAAAAATGCACCGAGTACTTTCATGAGGTTGATGAATGAGGTATTGAAGAGATTCTTGGGTAAGTTTGTGGTTGTCTATTTGGATGACATTTTGATTTTCAATAAGACTATAGAAGAACATTTGTTGCACATAAGACAAGTTTTGTAGAGGTTGAGAGAAGATAAGTTGCTGATAAACACTAATAAGTGTAGTTTTATGAAAGAATAATTGGTATACCTTGGGTTTGTGATATATATGGATTGATTGAAGATGGATCTTGAGAAGGTAATATCTATTATTGAATTTCCTACACCTAAAAGCATTGGATTGGTAAGATCATTTCTTGAATTTTCTAGTTTCTACATAAATTTCATTAGGAATTTTAGTTCTATTTGCAGCCCTATGACAAAGGCAATGAGAGGAGATAGGAAGGATTTTAGATGGACATCTAGAGTAGACAAAATTTTTGAGTTGCTAAAACATAAGGTGATTGAGCAACCTGTGTTGGCTTTACCAAATTTTAGCAAGGTATTTCAGGTAGACTATGATGCAAGTTGAAATACAATTGGAGCAGTGTTAAGTCAAGGAGGAAGACCAGTAGCTTATTTCAGTGAGAAGTTGAATGATGCAAGGAAAAGGTATTTAGTGTATGATCAGGAGTTTTATGCCATAGTACAAGCTTAGAAGAAGTGGAGACATTACTTGTTATCCAAGGATTTTGTGTTATATACAGATCATCAATTTTTACAGTATTTGAACAATTAAGGTAAGTTGAATAAGAAGCACATGAGATGGGTAGAGTTCTTATAGAGTTATACTTTTTTTTTGAAACATAGGAGTGGAAAGTCAAATAGAGTTGTTGATTATTTGAGTAGGAGAAGGAATTTATTGGAACAGATGAAAGTGGAAGTATTAGGCTTTGATGAATTGAAGAACTTGTATGAGGAAGACCCATATTTTGTAGAACCTTGGAGTTCATGTAAAGAACTAGTTTTTGAGGATAGGAGTCAGTGTTTGTGTAAGTGGTGAATAAGGTATAAAGCACTAAAACACTTCTTAATATGACATTATATCAAAGATAAATCAAATTGAATCAGTTCAAAGCAATAATCTACTAAATGCGTCATATTGTTCTCTATCTCCAAAGATTTATTAAATCAAAATGGCTCTCAGAACGTGAGTGCACTATGATTGTTAAAATGAAAATTCAAAGAATGAGATGGATGCTAAATACAGGAAACTAATCCTATATGATGATTTCTAAGTGATTAAACATGAAAATGGACAAATGAAGAGCTACAAGAGGCAACCATGATATGAAAACTTGACTGCTTGATGCTTGAATGCTGAGGCTGAATGCTTGATGCTTGATGCTTGGATTCCTGCAGAGTAAGAGTGCATAAATTAGATTATCTAGATCTTTTTCTTGGTTGAATGAGGCCATATTTATAGAATTTATGGCTGTAGAAATACACAGGGATGGCATTGAGAGGCTTGGATTCAATCTGGATGATTTAATGGTGAGATATGGAGAAGATTGAGAGAATTTTGGTGATTGTCTCTACCCATGAAAACACCAGGCAAGAGAAGAGGAAAGATTGATGGAGGAGGATTGAGAGAATATTTTGGAATTTGTCTCCAAAACTTTTCGTGAAGTTTCAAAGCATTAATTGTGACATATTTTAGACATAAATTAGACATAGGATATCTAATTCATTTTTGAGGTGATATAGATGGAATATTATTTATGCCTTTATTCAAATATTTTGATTTATTTAAATTAGCAAAAGAGGGATAAATAATTTAATAAAATGAACTATAGAAGTTGTTTATTAAATTAAACAGAAGAATATGGCAATTAATCAATAAAGTGTTTAATATTTATTTAATTAGTTTAAGATTGATGTGATAGAATAAAATAGGAAAATGATAATTAAATCAAACAAAGTATTTAATTTTGTTTATTTAATTAAGATGATTTTGAATGTGAACTATATAAATAAATATTTCTATTTATTCAAATAGTAGAGGAAATTAGGATAATTAATCAAATAATTTGTATTTAATTAATCGGATGCTCCAAACCAATTTTAGGTGTATACATTTTTCCCCTCTTCAAAGTGATGTGTTTATGCGTTGCTTTGAAGAAAATTTTGCTGCTACTGCCAGGATCAATCATAAATAATAATTAAAAAAAAGTGTATGCCCTAGACATGCCCTAGACATTGATTTTTAGATGATTGTTGATAATATGCCTCCTCGAGAGATAAATTAATGATTTGATGATTTTTAGGATTTTTTGAATTTTTTATGATTTTCTGATGATTTTATTATGATTCGATGATGAAATAATTTATCTCTCGACAAATGATGAAGAAATATAGTCCACAGATAAACTTCAATTAATTTCATGCATAAAATTAATCTAAATATGATAAAATACCTCAAAAATCCCTTTTCAAAAGGTTATATATAGTTCAAAAGGTCATTTTCAAAGTCATTTGCAGTTTTTGAGTTTAAAAAAACCTTGTGATAGAGACATTTTAGCTAGCTGGAGCAGGATGCCAATCCCTTACCACACTCACCATTTTGAGCACGTTCAACGTTACCGATGACCGACCACTATGGACCTCCAATATGTACCCCTTATCCTCCTTGTTTTTTGTAAAATTATGTTTTTGATGTATTTTATAGCTTTAGGCATATTTTTCCCGTTTTAGTGCTTTCAAGCCGCGCTGTAGCGCTTTCACTCCAGTGTAGCACTTTCACTAAGTAGATTAGTGCTTTGAGATGTAGCGCTTGTGTTAAATTCTCTAGCGCTTCCATAGGATAATGTAGCACTTTCGATTATATAGTGCTTAGGTAGTGAATTTTAGCACTTTGATGCTAGATTTTAGCGCTTAGAGAGTTCTAGTGTTTTGATTTGGTTGATTAGCGCTTTCATGGTCTATTGTAGCGCTTCTGGTAAAGCGGTGCTTTGATAGACTGTTTTAGTGCTCTGATGTGGTAAAATGATGCTTATAGTAGAATAGCGCTTCAGATGCCTATTATAGCACATTGGAGTGCTGAAGTAGCACTTTTGAGAGTTAGCGCCTTGGGTGCTTGATTTAGCACTTTTGATTGATAAAGTAGCGCTTTTGGGATTTAGGGCTTTCATGTCAGAATGGAAGATTTTGACTTAGGTAACCTTGATTTCATTAATTCTGATCATTTCCATTCTTTGGATTGGTACGATTGATAATCCAAATTCTTGATGTTGGAGTTTGATGATTTAAATAAGACTAACTTCTCAAGATAGGCGAGAATAAATCCTATTGTGTGATCCTCATGATAGGTGAGGAAATGATTCATATCTGATAAATCTCATGATAGGTGATATTAGATAATTTTTGATGAACCTCATGATAGGTGAGGTTTGCTGATGTTCACCCATGAATTTTGATCAAAAATTCATACCAATTTTTTTGGAATAGATTTGATAGTAGAATGACTTTTGATTTCTAGACATAGTGCACTAATTGCAGATTTTTCATTGTGATGATAGGAGGAGTTGGGTACTCTCCAGATGCGAGAGAGGTTTCCTTGGATGACAGACTTGATACCTCATCTGACACTAGATGAGATTCAGGTTATTGACTGATGTGGCTTGACTAGTTTTCTTGACATGCCCCAGATTAGGATTAATCGGGGTCTATTGATTACTTTGGCTGAGAGGTGGCATAGTGACCACAACACCTTTCACTTACCCACTAGCGAGATGACGGTCACACCTGAGGATGTGTGGCAGATTCTGTGTATTCCATTCATGGGGGAGATCATAGCGTATGATTCTCATGGGGTTGGTGGTAATGATGCTCTTCATAGAGTATTCCAAGATCAAAATATTGAGGATCCAAGTGTCCAATGGAGGAGGATTACCGATTCATATGTGACACTACCAGTAGTGCTTACTAGATTTATTGGAGGTTTCCTTTGCCTTGATCGCAGGTCAAAGGGATTCCTCATGGATTGGGGTAGGACCTTAGAGAGCATGATGGTACATGGTATTAGATATGCATGGGGGATGTTCATGCTAGCACATCTTTATCATGATCTTCACTCAGTTGTGTACCTAGGGGCACGCAGCCTATCACCAGGGATGACCCTATTATAGGTGTGGGCATGGGAGCATTTCTCTATTGCTCGACCATTTCCAATGGCACACAGACCAACAGGCAGACCCTATGTCTTCAGATACAGAGGTTGGCTTACCCAGGCCTGGATGGGTAAGTTAGAGCATTGGAGGTGGGTTTTTGATGACGCAGAGACTATTACTTGGAGTCCATACTTAGACTGTGAGCAGTGGGATGAGGATGATGTAGTGTAGGGATATCTCTGTGATTCTATGTATCTAATCAACCAGACACCTTTTTTTTTAGAGAGATTTTTGTTGCATCGAGTGTACAGACAGTATGGCATTGTGCAGTGTATGCCACAGGGGGTAGCTCACTATGCTAGGGAGGAGTATGCTACATTCCTAGCCTTAGTTCCACATCCTTGCATTACTATTCCAACTGAGCCAACACCATTATCGGTAGAGGAGGATGTGGCAGAGGGTTCCACAGATAGTGAGGGTGGTACTCCATCAGGTAGTAGCATGGAGAGGGGTGGTGATGATAGCAATAGCAATGACAGTGATAGTGACAGTGTAGGGGACAAAGGGGTAGGGCCAGCCAGTAGTGGTTTGTCATCCAGTAGGCCTCGCAAGAGGTGAGAAGTGATAGTACCACTAGTGGACTATTAGAGATAGACTGCAGGTCTACAGACACAGGTCCAAACATTGCAGGGGCAGTTGGTATAGGCTCGAGGTTTTCTTATTCAGACCCAGACTTAGATGTAGGCCCAGGCTCAGGCTCATGCTCAGGCTTTAGTGCAACTTCAAAGACATTTGGTTGTTGTGCAGACGCAGGTGGCCACTTTGATAGCCGAGCAAGATTGTGCTCATCAAATTGCCGAGAGGGCATAGGAGATAGCAAAGACCCTCCAAAGAGTGGCTAATGGTACCTCAGTAGGAGATTATATGAGGGAGGTTCTGCAGGCTGGCCGAGAGGTAGAATTTTTTAGAGGTAGATATCATGATGTAGTGCCTGCTAAGCATAGAGTCAGCTATGCCCCATCGAGATCTGGGTAGACGCATACATAGACAGGAGTGAGGGGGTGACACAACCTCCACGTAGAGATCCCAAAGATCTTAGTTCTTCTGGTTTATGATTTTATGATGGTTTGTGATTTCGATGTGATGATGCAATATGTGATTTTATTTCAAATGTGATGATATTTTGATAAATGCTTTTATTTCATGTAATGATTCTATGATATATGGATGTATGATGTGATTTATGAATTTCTAAATGATGATCTATACGAATGCTTAAATGTGATAAAATGTATGGATGGATGGATAAATGCTTTTTAAATGTGATAAAAAATGATGATCCTATGATGAAATGATAATTTATGATGATGTAATGATAATAATGGCATGACTTACATTTATTCTATATGTGATAAAATGTATGAATGGTAAATGATGTTTGCATATGATGTTTTATGGATGATAATGTAATGAATGTTTTTAATGGTAAAATGAGCATGATGTACTTATGGTACAATTTAATTCATAATTTATTTGATGTAGAAATACATGAATGATGAAATGATGAAACTAAATGATGAGATGATGATTGCTACATGTTTTTGATGATTTTGATTTATGTAAAATATACTCAGTCTTATTTGTAGATTAGATAATCATTGATTGGATCCCCTTATGCAACAAATACTCTATAGATAATGAATATGATGAATGCAATTTAATTTTAATATGCAACTATATATGTAAAATGATTGTCATTTTAATTGTACTTTCATGTTTTTTATCATCATAGAGCTTTATTGGATGTTGAAAGTGGGTACAAGCATCAATGGTATGTGTTAGACCAATGATGAACTGAGTACTTCTTTAATGATTTTTGATATTGCAAATGAACACAAGCATCTAGGTATGATTGAATTGAGATGACCTGAGCATTCATTGCATAAACATGCAGTGATTAATCATTTCAGTGTGTGAATTTTGAATATCATCCGTGATACATTTGCATAGCATATCCCCCAACAATTCATACATTTATATGATTAACTTATAGACAACAGATAATTAAAAAATTATTCTTCCTCCTTGTTCCTATAGTTCAATACATCATTGAGTAACTCCAAAGAAATGATAATCAAAAAATACAATTTATCCATTTTTGTTACTTAGAGTGTTTCAATCATTTTTCAGATTTTTAGATCATCCATCCTGATTTTGACATGTTTTTTTTTTTTGTGATTTTCAAGATTTTGACCAAAGACCTAACCTACTAACTTATCCTAGGGGTCTCAGGGGCTAATCAAATATTATCCTTTCCTACATTACACACATAGAGACCACGTAGTTCGATTGAGACAGACCTATGTTTTTGGATTTTCTTTTCTAGACTGATTTTTTGACATGTTTTTGGATTTTTGATATGATACAGATGTTTGATGACCTTTTGATGGTGATTGATGTTGCGATTTTGATCTTCATTTTCATTTTCCTACCATACTATTGTTTTCCCTTTAGTGAAATTGATGTTTTTTTTGCTCCTAGTGATATCCAGATGTTGCCCCCAAACTTTGGAGTGAGACTTGACTATGTGAAAATGATTTTGATATGGATGCAAAGATGGCAAGACTACTGACATGATATGAAATGGTACTGACTGCCAAACTATGATCCTGATAAGTTTCAAAATAGATGGGAAAGCTGCTCTTAGAATCACATACGACAGCTATTTCTAGGTTTTCACCATATGCTTTAATTACACTCTTTGTTTTGTGTATTTTTCTCATTTTTCTCTTTTTCCCTCTTTTTTTTTTTTCCTTTTGTATTTTATATATTTTTTTTTGTATTTTTGCATTACCAAGATGCCTGTTTGCCAGGTTTTCATCAAGGAAACCATTTTCAAAGGTTTGACTTGTGCACTAGCATATTCAAACATAGAACTTTTTGAGATGGATACTATTGATAGGTTCATCAAACAAATCCCTTTCTGACGTTGATAGCTAATATGCTCCTGATACATACACTGATATGACGAAAAAAGGACCAAGCCAGTTAGGCTCAAATTTCCCTTTCTTCTCTCTGTCCTACTGATTCCTAGGGTTTTCCTTCAGTACCAAGTCACCAACTTGAAAGACCTTCGATTTTACCCTATGGTTGTAACTTCTTGACATCCTTTGTTGATAAGTTGTTAGATGATTAAAAGCCTTTTGACGATGCTCATCCAACAACTCCAGTTCCTGCAATCTAGATACCCTATAGTTTTTGTCTAAAATGATACCTCTGAGTGATACACGAAGGGATGAAATTTCAACTTCAATGGACAATATGGCTTCTGACCCATATACCAAGGCATATGGTGTAGCTCCTATTGGTGTTATGATACTTTTTTTGTAGGCCCACAGTGCAGGATTGAGTTGGACATACCAATCACATCAAACATCATTAACCATCTTTTTGAGAATTTTGAGTATTGATTTGTTTGAGGCCTCTACTTGGCCATTCCCTTGAGTATAGTACGGTGTTGAAAAATGATGTTTGATATGAAACTTCTCACATAGCTCTTATACATCTTGATTTTTGAAAGGTCGTCCATTATCAATGATAATGGATTGAGGGATTTCATATCAACATATTATGTAATTCAAGATGAAATAGATCTACTTCCCAGTGATGGTTGTAAGAGGCACTGCTATCCATTTTGTGAAGTATTCCATAGTTGTGATAATGAACTTGTGTCCATTGGATGAAGAAGGATTTATTTTGCCTACCAGATCCAGGCCCCATTGAAAAAAGGCCATGTTGATGTGAAGGGATCCAGTTCTTGTGTTGGTGCATGAATCAAATTGTTGTGAATCTGACATTTGTGACATTTCTTAACAAACTGACAGGATTCTTTCTCCATGCATGGCCAATAATATCCTAAATGGAGGAGTTTCTTGGCTAGAGTTATCCCACTTGAATGAGTACCATAAATACCCTCGTGAACCTCTTGTAGGGCCATTTCAAATTTGTTATTTTCTAGAAATCAAAGTAAGGTACCATCAAGACCTCGACAATAAAGTATTTCAGTGATTAAAGTATGTCGTGTAGATTGGTGGATGAGGTTTCATTTTTGATTCCTGGAAAGATTAGGAGGAAGGATATCATCTTTCAGGTAAGCATAGGTCTTTTCATAGATGGAGGTCTCAATGGTTTCTAGATTGCAGATGGTAGTGGATTCAGAATTAGTATGGGAAGGACATGATACTTGTTCCACCATAAACTCATAACAAACACCCTTCTTAGGCAATTGTAATAATGAAGCAATTGTGGCTATAGCATCCGCAACTTTGTTCTCCACCCTTGGAATTTGATCAAACTTGATACTAACAAAGGACTATTTCAGGTCATCTATTTGTTTCTTTTAGGGCATCAAATTTTCATCTTTTGTTTGATACTTGTTATTTACTTGATAAATGACTAGTTGAGAGTCCCCATATACCTATAAGTCTATGATCTTCCATTGAATTGCTATTTTGACCCTAATGATTAATGCTTCATATTCTGCTACATTATTTGTACACTGAAACATAAGTCTATATGATTTTGGAATGGTGTGTCCTTGGGGAGAGATGAACAAAATCCCTGCTCCTGATCCGCGTTGTGTATATGATCCTTCAAAATATAATACCCATTGTTGGGGCATTACTGTCAGAATGTCTACATCTAGAAACTCCATTGTTATTGGTCGATCATCTAGTAAAGGAGCCTTAGCTAATTGTTCAGCGATTTCCTGACCCTTGATGGATTTTCTCTCTACATATTAAATGTCAAATTCACTTAATAGCATGACCCACTTTGCCAGTCTACCTATTAAGGCAGCTTTACTGAGTAGATATTTTAATGGGTCGATCTTTGCTATTAACCTGATTGTATGGGTCAGCATGTAGTGCCTCAGCTATTGAGTAGCAAACACCATTGCCAAGCAAGAATTATCTATGAAAGTGTATTTTATTTCATACCCATTTAATGTCCTGCTGATATAGTAGATGGCATGTTCTTTTCCTTCATAATCCTCTTGTGCTAATAGTGCCCCCAAAGAGATATCTATTATAGAAATGTACAATATCAGAGGTCTTCCTTTCGTTGGTGGCATGAGAATGGGTGGTGACATTAGATACTGTTTGATTTGATTGAACGTTGTTTCACACCCCTCATCCCACTTGAAAACTATATTTTTATGCAAAAGGTGATTAAATGAATGACTTTTGTCCGCCAACCGGGAGATGAATCTTCTGATTGATTGGAGCCTTCCCTGTAGTGATTTGAGTTGACTGATATTCTTAGGACGTGGCATCTCCATAATTGCTTTGAATTTTGTGGGATCCACTTCAATGCCTTTTTCTAAAAAAATGTATCCCAATAGCTTTGCTGATGTGACCCCGAAGACACACTTTTTGGGGTTTAACCTGACATTGAATTTCTCCAGCCATATGAAGATTTTGTCTAGGATTTACAGATGTCCATCCCTTGTACAATATTTTTCCAGAATATCATCCACGTAATCCTCCATGAAGGTGAGCATCATATCATGGAAGATTGTCGTCATTTCTCTTTGATAGGTGGCTCTTACGTTCTTCGGACCAAATGGCATGATGTTTCGACAGAAATTTACCCATGGACATGTAAAAGTCATCTTTTCCTGATCTTCTAGAGCTATTTTTATTTGATTGTACCTAGAGAAACTGTCCATGATTGACAATATGACATGCCCTACCGTCAAGTCCATAATGATGTCGATATTTGGTAGTGGAAATCATCCTTCGGGCATGCTTTATTTAGGTCCCTGAAATCTATACATATCCTGATGCTATTGTCCACTTTTGAAATAGGTACAAGGTTTGATGTCCATTCGGCATAGTCTATAGACCATATGAATCCAACATCCAGCAATTTCTTTAGCTTCGTCTTTACCATTAATGCGATATGGGTATGCATTTTCCTCAATTTTTGCTTGACAATCATGATCCCTGTGGGGAAAGACAAATGATGCATGAGAATATTTGGATCTAAGCCTAGAATATCGGAATATGACCAAGTGAAGTTGATGAAATCTGATCTTTCTTGATCTGTCATGGATTCCGCTAGATGTAGGATTTTTTCCTTTTCCTCAGTGTCGATGTTCACAGACCGTGTTGGTTCTACCAGAACTGATGATCGATCATGATAATGTTCTAGAAGAGTGTCAAATCTTCCATATTTAAGTGCCTCAAAAAGGTTTTCACCGTTAGATGCATTCTTTATTTTTTATTTTTCCAGATCTAATGCTGCCATAGAATGGTTTTCACCGTTAGATCTATTTTCCTTGTTTTCAATTTCACAACTGGAAGATTTGACACCCTCTTGCTGAGTCATGTTGTTATGAGTATTATAGATAGAACTTGTACTAGGTTTGGTATGACATAGGAAATTTATGATGGCATCATTGTTTGTAAATCTTGGCACGGTTAGAGGTTCAATAGGTTCCCAGTCAATTAATTCAGGATGGATTAATGGCATGAGGTTATCAGATTCATTTTGGCTGATGGATGTAAGGTTTTGGACACCCATTTCATCATAGTTGTTTATTGGAATATTGAGGTCGATGATGGTACCTTCTTCAATATTTTCTAGTTCACTCAAGGTCTGTTCGTCCCCACTCGAGTCATCAATATTTTGTGATCCTGCTATGAATGGTCTTGACCCAAAACCTTGGCCCTCCTCATGTGTAGGTGTATATTGTTGGATGAAATCAATATGAATATTAGTGAAAGATACGTCGGAACGTGAATCCCACTAGTATTCATTTGAATCTATCTTAGAGTTATTTCTAAGTTGAAGGATTCTTTCCATAGTCTTCTTTGTCAATTCTTATTTTTCTTCACTAGAGTATCCGAGTCCCGTTTTCTCTTTCGAGTGGAGAGTGAGGGGATGAATAGGCTCTATGATTCCATGCTTTCTTAATCCCATAGCTCCTTGTCCTTCATAACCCATTTTCTCTAAAATAAATTTTCCTTTTCCGTATTTATCAGTGTTAATATTGACTTTTTTGAGACTAATATTGGATGTTGAGGGTTCCTCATCTTTCTATAGCCAATCCAAGATCGCTTTATTGTCTGACTCATCCTCTATGGTACCAATTTTGACAAAACTTTCTACAAGAACTGTGACTGAAAATGATGTTTGAGGCTTTATCATAGATGGTTGACTATAGGTTTTAGGAGATGGCATTAACTGTGATAAGTTAAGCGATTGCTCCATAAAATATGTTCCCATGCCCTTGTCTGTCAGTCGAAATTTCTCTTGAAATTTTTTTGATGAATAAGTTTGTGGATCCAGATTATCGCTTGATTGAGTTTCAACAGGACTTTTTTCTTTTCCTTTATTCTTCTTTTCTACCCACTTGGTGGTGGGACTTGGATGTTTTTCTTCACTGGCTGATTTTTTTCTTCACTAGCTGATTTTGAACCAGATGCTTCCCTGTTGTGAGACACCAAAGTATCTTGGGAGATTCTAATTGTGTCACAATGTTGGGGATGACTATAATCAACAAATATAGTCATCTCCTGTCCATGTATTGTGAATTTAAAACATTCATGATATGTTGATGGTACATCTTGCATTTCATGGATCCATGGTCACCCTAAGAGTATGTTGTATGTTAACTCCTTTTCCAAAACCTGACATGCTATGTGTTTCATCATAGGCCCCACTTGTATAGGTAACACAATTAATCCCTTGGATGATCTTTTCTCCTCATCATATGCTTTGATAGTCATTTTTCTCTAGGCATCGATAGCGTCATCGGAGTACCCTAGCTCATGGATTAACTTGAGATTGCAAATGTTTAGACCAACTCCCCCATCTATTAAAACTCTATTGACGCAATGATTGTGGATTAGGACTTCTATATAGAGTGTGGTATTATGGGGATGATTTAGTGAGACGTCATCCTGTTCGGAGAATGATAGATAATGCGGGGTAGTAAAATGTCCCACCATAGCTTGGAACTGGAAAACATTTAGATTGGTTGGTACCATAGTGGCTATTAGTGCTTGTTCTAGAACTTCCTTATGTGATGTTGATAATTTAAGGAGTTCTAGTATCGATATTTGTAAAGGAATATTTTGCAATTGATCAACAATGTTATAATGAGATGGAGGTGGAACCGCATGCATAGATCCAACTCCCTTTAACATCACCTTGGATTTCCCCCTAGTCATTACATTTTTTAGTTTATGTTCCTGACCGTCTCTAATTTTTAAGACGTTGATTTGATTTTCAGAGTTTTGTATGCTTGGGAGAAAATCCAAAGGGGTAGTGTTGTCAATGTTGGGTTCATCAATGTCATGATCAAATGTATGATCACTCTCCACTTCAAATAAATAAAGGATTGTTTTGTCATAGACATGGTTAATGTTCTTACCTTTTTTGTTTGAATATGATGATGCTCCTTTGTCATAGTTTGGAAAAGGGTCTTTGAAGGCTGAATGATTGTTATTGTTTTGGGGTGTTTCCACATATGCTTTATTGTTTTTGATCAAGTCTTGTATTGCATGCTTCAACTCCATACAATCGTTGGTTTTGTGACCTTTTTTATTATGGAAGTTGCAGTAATCTATGTCATTCCACCATGGTGGTTTGACCTTTGGATCCCAGAATCGGGCTTCCCGTGCAGTGATGAGACCACTGGTGACTAATTCTTTCATTTCTGATTCTATCGTTTGGCCTAAAGGTGTGAACCTATGCCGAGTTGAGGGTTCCTAATATGACTATGTTTTTACCATCTCGTTGCTTTGCATGATATTTGACTTGAAATTTTGATCATTGTTTTGATTCTTCGATGTAGATGCTGTCAAGTTAAAAACTGGTTTGACATTTTGGGAATCATTCCTTGGTTCATTGGTAGTTGTGTTTCGATTCTTTTGCCAAAATTTTGGCTTGTCATTGTTTGAGTATTGATTGGAGGAGTTACTTGTGTTATTTGTTTTATCGTTGAAATGCTTGATAACTCGTCTTTTGACTAATGCTTCCTCAATTTTAAGATCGTTTTCTATTACTTTTTTGAATGTGGGAGGACATTGTAATTCTAGTCTATAACTCATTTCTTCCCTTAAGTTGTCAGTGAACAACTCCATCTTTGCTTCCTTAGGAATGGATCTAGGATATCTGGTGAACAGTCATCACCATCTTTGTAAAAAAGACAAGAATGTTTCCCCTTTATTTTTTTTAAGGTTGTAAAGATCCTTTATTGTAACATCATGTTGGATGTTAAATGAGTATTGGGAGATGAACTTGTTGACAAGTTATTTAAAAGTCCTGATCCCTAGTTGTAGCTTTGAGAACCACTCCATACATGTACCTCTGAAACTTCTTGGGAATAACCTCATTAAGTAAGTTTCCTCTTGGGAAAACTCAAGGCTCATTATTTTGAACTCCCCGGATATGATCTATTGGATCTGTTCTTCCATTGTACTTTTCATACTTTGGGAATTCATAGTGTCTTTGAAAAGGTATTAGGCCAACTATTGTGTTGAAATGATAAGGACAAATTTCCTGTATCGCATATCTTTTAGTACTCCCTTTCGTCATATCCTGTATTTGTTGTTGTAAAATTTTCATTTGAGATGTCAAAAGTAGCAACTAGATCTATTGTTTGTGTAGGTTGTAGTATTTCAGTCTCACTTGTTCTAGGTTCTTCCTTCAGATGATTCACATCAAAATCCTTGGGAAGTTTGGCACCTAATTCAACAAACATCAAAAGATACTTCTCCATATCTTGTTCTAATATTTTCTCCATAAATTTATGGAACTTGGGATCTTGTTGAGCTGTCTAAATATCCTCATGAGTTATTTCATTCTTATCATTGTGGTTTAGATTGTTCCAAGGATTTTCCTCTACCGTTGTTTGGGATGTTTCAAGTTCTTGCTCTAAGAGTCTCTATTTTTGGGACCTAGTGAAGATTGGCATACAAATTTTTACACTTTCTTTCGAAATGTTGATCTTCTATGCTAGAAAAATGTCAATTTGAAATTTTAACAAAGTTGAATAAGATGAATGATCTTATTGATGAGACTATGTTAAAAAAATTCGATTACTCTACTTGGTTTCGTGATAAAAGATGATAGTATCCTGATGATGAAACTTTCGTGTAGTAATTGATTGTGTATTTTGATTTGACACTTTCGATTTGCAAGATCTTGTTTCAGTTGATAAGATTGGAAATTTGTATAAACCTTTCTGATTTCGGTCTCTAGACAATGATTCTGATAAAAAGAAACTTGTGTTCTGGTAAAAACTGTGGATAAATGATAGACAGACCGACTGGTAAGATTTTTGAACTCTCTATTTTGAAAGCGCTAAAATAGAGGACAGAGGTGCTATTTCACATAAGCATTAGAACAGAGTCCCGAAGTGATGAAACAGGAGACAAAAGCGCTATCTTGACAGAAGCACTAAAACAGTGCTCAAAAGTGCTTCATAAGTTGATGGAAGCGCTATCTTGACAGAAGTGCCGAAACATTGCTCGAAAGTGCTGCAAAAAGTGATGGAAGTGCTATCTTGACAGAAGTGTTGAAACAGTGCCCGAAAGCACTGAAAAAGTGCTCGAAAGCGCTGAAAAAGCTAATGGAAGCGCTATCTTGGTAGAAGCATTGAAACAGTGCCCAAAAGCACTAAAAAAAGCTGATGAAAGCGTTGTTTTGACATAAGCGCTAAAATAGTGCCCGAAAGCACTATTTCATAGAAGTGCCAAAATAGTGACTTGAAGCGTTGAAATAGGTTTTCCAGAGTGCTAAAAATAGGATTTTTAAGACTCTATTGTAAAATTTGATCTGGCCTTGTGGCATACTATATCAAGGTTTGGGGAAAATAAGAATGACATATACGTTGACTATAGTTGTGATACTGTGTGAGAGCTCTCCTTTGGAAGAAGGCTCGTGAATAGAGTGGTTCTACTGCATAACCTAAAGTGTGACCCCTAGAAAAATTGTGATATCTATGGATGAATGTTCTATGTTGTAAAAAGAGTTTTCGATTTTGATATAGAAAACACCCTCTTTTTAATTTATTTCGATAACTCAAAGGTTCCTTGGGTTTTGTGATTTTGATTTTTCTCTTGAGAAACATGGTGGAATTCCACTTTCGAAGCATGGATTTTTCTGTTCTAACTTGAATTTGTTTCTTTCAAGATGATCTTTAATCTGATTTTAATGATTCTTTGTGAAAACACAACAGGCAATTGTGAATAATTGTTTTAAACTAAATAGATCGTGTATGTTCAAGAACCACGAATGATTCTTATTGATTTTGACAGGTTGCTTTGACAATTGTACAAAAATCAGACAAACTCACACTTAAGGACAAATAGGTCATCATTATACTCATAGCCCACATCTTGAATTGCGTTTACGCACACAACCTTGTCACCCCCTAAAGGGCGCCTGTGTTTTTTTCGTTTCCAGGTGCGTACTCAGAGTTGGATTTCTCATCATCTGAGCAAACGGTCCTTGGCAATTATATGGTGAGTGTCTTGGGGGAATATTCTTCCCTCCCCTTGCACTGTTAGTATGACAATGTATGGATACTGACTCAGTGAGATACTACTCTATGGTTCGTAGATAGGGCTTCCGTGCGGTGCGGAAAATAGATAAACTCCCTTAGGAGACCTCCCAATCATTAGAACAAAGATTTTGGGGATGGTTATCTTGCTCCCTACCATCATGTTGGACTTTCATCAACAACTTGCATTTTTATTATAGTGGGTTGGAATCCTTGGCTTTAGGCGTTCCCACTTAGGTCATTCCCGTAGGGTGAGTACTTTTTCCCACTATGGAAGGCCTTCTAAAGGATTTACCAAAGCGTAAATAGCATGAAGGAAAAAGTGAATCTAACACTTTGATCACCCAGTTAAGGGGAGAGCATAAGCCTAATCACCATAAGCACAACATATAAGTTGTTCTATTTTAAGCTCAAAAGAAATTTTCTAATCTATGTGAAGGTGTTGCTTCATAGAAATCATGTTGTTCTTTTTAACTTATACTATAAAATGTGATGACTATCCTAGGATTGATAAATTTTCTTTTAGAAAACAAAAGGTGATTACCCTAGGCTTGATACTGTTTAGAAACCAAGAAGTGACTATCCTAGGATTGATAAATTTTAAAAAACCTAAAGTGACTATCCTAGGCTTGATAAATTTTTAGCCCAACTGTGAAAAAAATAAAATCTAGCTGCGGTCGCGTCGGATCCAGACTAAAATTACAAAAGTGCTGGAATAGTCCACCGAAGCACTAAAATAGTTACCTAATGCAGTATAACTCAGAAGTGCTGAAATAGGACACCAAAGCACTGAAATTTGCCACGGAAGCGCTAAATCACCAATGCACTAAAACAGGTCATAAAAGTGCTAAAGTTGAAAGCGCTGAAATTTTTGACGGATGCGTTGTAGTAACATGGAAGCACCAAAAAAGAGCATGAAAGTGTTGAATTTTCCATGGAAGCGCTATAGTATTTGATGAAAGCGCTAAAAGAAAACACACTGGGAACCTGCGTGACATTTTCCAGAAAATTTGATAAAACTGGGGTTAGTGCCCCACGGTGGGCACCAAATTGTAAGTGGTGAATAAGGTATAAAGCACTAAAAAACTTCTTAATATGACATTATATCAAACATAAATCAAATTGAATCAATTCAAAGCAATAATATACTAAAAGCGTCATATTGTTCTCTATCTCCAAAGATTTATTAAATCAAAATGGCTCTCAGATCGTGACTGCACTATGATTGTTAAAATAAAAATTCAAAGAATGAGATGGGTGCTAAATACATGAAACTAATCCTATATGATGATTTCTAAGTGATTAAACATGAAAATGGACAAATGAAGAGCTATAGGAGGCAACCATGATATAAAAACTTGATTGCTTGATGCTTGAATCCCGAGGTTGAATGCTTGATGCTTGACACTTGGATTCCTATAGAGTAAGAGTGCATAAGTTAGATTATCGGGATCTTTTTCTTGGTTTAATGAGGCTCTATTTATGGAATTCTTGGCTATAGAAATGCATAGGGATGGCATTGAGAGGCTTGGATTCAATCTAGAGGATTGAATGGTGAGATATGGAGAAGATTGAGAGAATTTTGGTGATTGTCTCTACCCATGAAAATTCTAGGCAAGAGAAGAGGAAATATTGATGGAGGAGGATTGAGAGAATATTTTGGAATTTGTCTCCAATTTGTCTCCAAAACTTCCCATGAAGTTTCAAAGCATTAATTGTGACATATTTTAGACATAAATTAGACATAGGATATCTAATTCATTTTTGAGGAGATATAGATGGAATATTGTTTATGCCTTTATTCAAATATTTTGATTTATTTAAATTAGCAAAAGAGGGATAAATAATTTAATAAAATGAACTATAGAAGTTTTTTATTAAGAATAAGGCAATTAATCAATAAAATGTTTAATCTTTATTTCATTAATTTAAGATTGATGTGATAGAATAAAATAGGAAAATGATAATTAGATCAAACAAAGTATTTAATTTTGTTTATTTAATTAAGATGATTTTAAATGTGAACTATATAAATAAATATTTCTATTTATTCAAACATTAGAGGAAATTAGGATAATTAATCAAATAATTTGTATTTAATTAATCAGATGCTCTAGACCAATTTTAGCTATTTACAGTTTAAATTAATTTATCTAAGAGGATATGTTGTTTAGAAGAAATCAGTTGTGTATAGCTCAGAGTTCAATGAGGGACATCTTGCTAAAAGAGAAACATAGTGGAGGATTAGCAGGACACTTTGGAATTGATAAAGCAGTAGCATTGGTAAGTGAAAAATAGTTTTGGCCATAGATTCATAAGGATGTCTGGAAATTTGTGTAGAGTTTTAGACTTCGTCAAGTTGTAAAAGTGAGTAGTCAGAATGTTGGATTGTATAAACCTTTGATAGTACTAGAAAAACCTTGGGAAGATATCAGCATGGATTTCATACTTGGTTTGCCTAAGACACAAAGAGGTAATGATTTTTTATTTGTTGTGGTAGACAGATTTTCTAAGATGACACATTGCATACCTTGTAAGAAGACAACAAATGTAGTACATGTAGCAGATTTGTTTTTTAGAGAACTGGTTAGATTGCATGGATTACCTAGGAGTATTCTTTCAGATAGAGATACAAAGTTGTTTGGTTACTTTTGCAAAACACTTTGGAAGAAGTTAAAGATAGATTTGAAGTTCAGTTCTACTTTCCACCCAAAAAATGATGGATAGACAAAGGTAGTCAATAGGAGTTTGGGGAATTTTCTGAGATGTTTGGTTGGAGAGAAAACTAGAAGTTGGGATTTAGCGCTTGCACAAGAAACGTTTGCCTACAATAATTCAGTGAATAGGATTACGAGAAAGACACCTTTTGAGATTGCTACTAGAGTTCATCCTAGAGGTATATTCGAATTACGAGACATTAGTAAAGAAGATAAAAGGAGTGTAGAAGTAGAGGAATTTGTAGAACATATGAAGAAAGTGCATACTCAAGTGAAGCAAGAGTTGGAAGATATGAACCGAAAATATAAGGAATGAGCAGATGAAAAGAGGAGACATAAGGAGTTAGAAATTGGAGATGAAGTGATGGTCTATTTGAGGAAGGAAAGGTTCCCAGTTGGCACATACAGTAAGCTCAAGATGAGGAAGTTTTGACCCTATAGGATTTTGAAGAAGTTTGACTCAGGGAATGCATATGAAGTAGTGTTACCTAATGACATGGTTATGTAGACACCAAAAATTGGTCTAGGCCTACGAACACCACATTCAACATAATTTTTTAGTCCATGTTCATGATTAAATAATGTAAATTATTTAATTACCCTTTCTAACACATATTTCCTCTATTAATTAAATATCTCTTTTTAATTAATTCATTAATTCGTCATTTATCTTTATTCAACTTGATTAATTAAATAAATTATATTTGTTTAATTATGTCGCTAACTTATTAAATCCTCCTTCTTAATTAAATATGTATTATTTAATTAAACCCTCTTTTTATCATATGTCAACTATAATTAAATATCTTTATTTAATTATTCATTTAACCCCCTTTTCAACTATAATTAAATATTTATTATTTAATTATTCAATTCCACCCTTTTCGAAAGTCAAATTAAATAAATTATCTTTATTTATTTATTTAAATCTTCTATTTTTGAATGTTGAATTAAATTAACATTTAATTCACATTTAATTCATTTGTGTCACATTCTTCTGTCAATTAGTTATCTAATCATCCAGTCACCTTCTGACTTGAGATCTATTTTTAGTTCTCTAGTTATCTCTGAATTCAACTGCTGATCATCTCTGCAGGAAGACTCTCTATCACAACTAGTCGATTAACTAGTTCTAACTTATATGTATGTATGCATCTATTAATCAAATATCTTTTATTTAATTAATTAGTTTAAATATGCATTTGAATTCCTCATCTTTGAGTTCTAACTTTGGATTTTGCATACAAAGTCTACTTCTTCTATTTTTGGAGATTAAGATCTTGAACTCGTGTTTTGACTCACGTTCTAACTCACGTTTTATCCAACACACAACTCACATCGCATGGCATTCATCAATCTCATCCGTCGATCTCTCTTTCAATTTGAGCCGATCGTTCGAAAACACAAAATCTATAAAATGGCATGTCATAATCATTAATCCTCCTCCCAAAATCACATACTTTTGAGAAGAGACCATTCTTCGATATTTTGCTTAGAAATTCAACACAACTATACTTGCATTCAAAAACAGAAATCTAAGGGCAAGAATACTAAAAAGGAAAAATGGAGATAATTCGAAGGAATGAATGCATATTTGGTGAGATCAATTCAGTTTGTTTAGTTTTTATCATGTTTTCATATTTGTTCTTTATTGTTAGATTTTTAGATTAGTTTTGATTAGATTAGGATTAACAATTGTTTGTTCTAGTTGCAGATCTTATCATAGACTTTATTCTAATGTTACATTTGGTGAACCTGATGTGAATCATGCTTCAAAATCCACGCATCTATTTTTTGTTTTCCATTTTTTCGTTTTTCTATTTTTTCATTTTCTGTTTTTTGGTTTTTGTCAGATTTCCATATGGCGCACCACATTTGTTAAGGGCAATGACACATCTATATTTGTGAGCCACATCTGTCAAAAAATAGCAATGCATCTTTCATCACGAACCACATCCGTGAAACCACGAATCACATCTTCCTGTCAACAGTCGAACCGCATCTGTGGCTCCAAAAGCCGCATCTGCCTGGTAATAATTTTCCTTGTTTAAGTCATTTTCGTACATCCATATTTTCAATTTCTGCTTTTTGAAGTTGTTTTGATTTTTGCTAATGGTTGATTTCAATTGTGTTAAGGGGGAATAACATAGTGTTTGCAGGACAAAGCTTTGAAGACATTTAGAAACCTAAGACAATTTTTCTGCAGGACGAAAGCTGAAGACCATGAACTACTGATAAATTGCATGTAGGACCTAATGCCTTTGTGTTAATTTATTTATTTAAGTAAGATTTTTTTTTGTAGATAGATAATCATCGTGTGAGATTAAAATGAATTTTCTATTTGATAGATAGAAAATCATCATTTGGAATAAAAAGAACTATTGTCTTCTTTGTCTGGTGCTTTGCACATTTTTGTAACCCTTACAATTCAGTACATCGAAGTATCCTCTCCCCTTGAGCAGTCATGTGATCCTGGGTGTAAGAGAAATGGTTGCTAACTTTAGAACTTGGGCCTATCTTGGTGGGAAAAAGTACTCACCCCAAGACGACTCAAACCGGTAGCACGCTAAACCCAAGTGACTTCCAACCGGTATATAAAAGTGGATTCTTGGGGAAAGCCCAAGAATCACGTGCACTATTCTGACGAGATGGACAAAAATGGACTCTCGCCGATGTTGGATAGTGTCCCACAAATGGAATGCCCTTATTAAACACCTTGTTGTAGAGTTACCAAAATTCCATCTATTTGCTAGCGCAATAGGTGCATAACCTGTGAAGCCGTCTTACAAATTTATGGTTCTTGTGTTGAGGTGACATGTATGCCATGGGAGTTTCATGGGCACAGTAGCTTGGTTGCCCCGTATAAGTGAGTGTTGTGGAGGGGAGCTAGTGGGGTCAAGCTACTATTTATCCACCTTGAATGTGCATAGCTAGAGAAATTCAAGTAAGAATTCAGCAAGTAATGTCTAAAAATCCTAGCTTGTAATTGTTTTTCAAGTATTAACAGTCCTTTCATCACAAAAACTAAAATATATTGATTGTTGTGTTTTCTCTTTGCTATATTCGTCAAAAAACTTGATCAAACAAACAAAGTTAGTCAAGAACTTTTGGGAAAAATTCAACTGTCAAAAAAAAGAGTCACATTTTTTAGTTAAATCGCTGCATGTGTCATAGCGAGTCTCATCTGTTAGGGGAAAAGCCGCATCTATTTTTCAAAATTCAATTTTCACAGTCTGCATATCATGAGTCACATCTGTTAGTTTTTGAACCACATGTGTCCTGGTAAACTGCATGTATCTTAGTAAATCGCATTTGTCAGAGGAAAAACCACAACTATTAGGAAAACTGCATCTGTCAGAGGAAAAACCACAACTGTTTGGTGAACCACATTTGCCTATCAATAGAAAATGTCAAAAATCATGAGCTGAGTCTGAAACATTATTTTCTTTAGGTTCTTAGGATCAACCTTGGATTATAAACTGTTTAATTTTTCTCAAAGACCTTGCATCATTAGGTGTCATACACATCTTAGTTTACCATCATTAGGAGTCATATACATCTTAGCTACCATCATTAGGTGTCATATATGTCTTGGTCATAGTAAACGTCTTAGTCATAATCATCCTAATTTGCATGCATATAGGTACTCCCTAGGAAATTGCAAATCACATAATAGATAACTTTCCTTGTCTTTGGAAAATTCACATTGTCATACTGTCCTTGTCATATGATTAGGTTCCTTAATCAAAAAAAACTTTTGTATGCATTTATTCCATAGGTGGTAGGTTATACCCGTCTTAGACTCATTTGTCATCATTAGTCCACTTAGAATTTTGCATATTGTCCATCTAGTCATACATCATTTTAGATCTTTAGCAACATCCTTATTGTCAAAAAAATCCAAAAACATAGACATAGGTCATATCAGTTTTAAACATAGTCTACATTACCCATTTTGAGCAAACTTTTTCATGGTCGAAACAAGGTCCAAAAAGAAACACAAAGCAATGACAAACCCCAGCGAATTCAGTAATCCATTGGGAAACCAACCGTCAGGAAGCCAACATCCACACAAGCCTTTACTTGAACAATATGTCACTAGAGACACACATGGGTAGATTTGCATAGAAGACATAGATGCAGTAGTTCAAGATCCTGAGTTTGCATCCTTCATGGATGAGTGTTTGCTAAATGATCCACAATACTACTTAGCAAAATTTCTAGTAGAAGGTGCCACACTACCTCCAGGATTTGATGTCCATTCTTTGACAACACAGTCAACTCAACCAACACAAACTGCGACATCTACTATGTCTATTCCCCAAATAACCGTAGTGATACCAACAGGTATACCAACACAAACATCATCAATTGTAAACACAACTCCTTTTAACATAACACAAGGTTTACAATTCACTGCGGGGGCAACTTCCTCCAACCCCTTTGGCACCAACACGACTAGTAAGAGAACCAAAGTTGGCGGAAATATACCTATACCAAGTCAGACAATCCAGACAGGAAGCATTCCTATTCCAAATCAGACAATTCAGACAGGAAGCATTCCTATACCAAATCAAACCATTCAGACAGGGAATATCCCTATCCTGAATCAAAATATTTTGACAGGATATATCCCCTTGCCTAATCATAACCCATCACAAAACATGGCGTATCAGAACATCTACATTGATCCAAATAACATGAATGCCATGTCCTTGACACAATTCAACATCCTTCAAAACCAAATGCAGACTCTACAACAAAAGATGGATGACATGTCTATGTCAGGAAAATGAACTGTATCAGCACAAGACCTATGTCCATGCCCATTTGACAAAGCACTCCTTATGACACCTTTCCCCCATGGATACATTATACCAAATTTGCCTAAGTATAATGGGAGGAAGAATTCTTTAGAACATATAAGAGAATTCTCAATGACATGCATGGACATATCAAATGACCCCACTTACTTGATGTGCCTATTTCCAAGAACCCTCATAGGGATAGTGTTGGAATGGTTTTCCAAATTGCCATATGGTATATGATCCTGGGTGGAATTGGCTGAAAAGTTTGTCGAATATTTTGCCTTTAACATAGACAAAAAAGTAACCATAGCAACCTTGTGCCACATGACACAAGAAGATGCTGAGCTGTTTATCACTTTCTTCCAGTGATAATTAAGTCTAGCTAGTCGTTGTCCCATCGAAATACCTAAAAAATAAAAGGTCACTATTTTCCTTGAAAACATCAACCCCAAAATGAGAGGTGACTTACGGGTACACTGTTGCACTTCATTCATTGACTTGGTACAAAAGCGGATCATCCTTGAAAAGGGCCTTATTGATAAAGGTGAAATCAAAGTACCAGGCAAGAGTCTGATTGTCCAACATCCAAATGTGTCGAATGATAGAAATAAGGTCTAGTCTAGGAACAAGAATGTCATGAATGACGACATAGTTGATGCTAAACTCATACATACTGGACCGGTCATCACACTTAGAGGATACAACCAACAAAAAAACATGATGACCAGTCCTAATCAAATGGCTAACTTTCCAATGTGAGAATTTACACCTTTAGGGCAACCAATCTAGGTAGTCTTCAAAGAATTGGTCAAACATAATCTTATCAAACCTTTAGAACCGAGAGAGTATGATCCTGGATAGTTCAAACCTTCATGGTGGGTCGATAATGCTTTTTGTGACTATCATCAAACGAAAGGGCACAACCTCCAACAATGTCGCTAATTAAAGAACATCATACAAGACTTTGTTGAAAACGGAACCATAGAAGTTGGTGGGCAGAAAAACACTAAGAATAGTGATCATAAGGTCTTCACGGACCTGTTACATGACCGCACAAAAGGAAAATCCTCTAGCTCGGGACCCTAGAATAATCCATCGGCCAACTATAACAATACCAAGTATGACTATGGTAAAGGAATGATCATAAACCACATTCGAGCTGCAAATGAGAATGTCAATACTTTCACCATTAAGAAGCATCCAGAATGTAATGTAAACACACGTAGAACTAAGATTACCATTCCCGGTCCTTCTTCTAAGCCATCTACACAAAATTCCAAGTTCAAGTACAACCTTCTTGATCAATTGAGTAAAACCCCCACGCAAATATCTATCTTGGAATTGTTGACCTTATCACCTCATCATTGATCCATTCTTGACAAAGCTCTACAAAACATAACTATTCCCACAGACTTAGATGTCAATCATTTTGAAGAGATGGTGGGATATTTGACCAACTCGCATCATGCCACATTTTCACAGCAAGACTACTCAACTAAAAAGTCTGATCACAATGACCCCTTACATCTTGAAGTCTTAGTCCATCAAAACAAATTCCGATGAGTCTTGGTAGATGGAGGAGCAGGTTTGAACCTGTGTACCCTTAAATTGGTTAAGACATTAGGATTCTCGAAAAACTATGTAGATACCTCTAAAAGTATAGTCATCAAGGCTTACGATGATGAGGAAAGGTCGTCCAAAGGATTTGTCACGCTCCCTATCCAAATTGGCCCAACAATCATGAACACCAACTTCCAAGTCTTGGATCTCACCCTTCCGTACAACTTGTTGTTAGGTAGACCTTGGATACACGTATTGAAAGTTGTACCTTCAACATACCACCAATGTCTCAAGTTCCCCTATAATGGCACAAAGATCACCATTGATTGTGATCCAGATCCTTTCTAGTATTGTACAAGCCTAAGGGATCTTCCATAATGACAAGTGCCTATTAATCAACATGCTTCATCATCCACTCTATCCCAATACATTGACCCATCACACCTCACTAAGTCCATTTCATTCAATCCACCATCATCCACTCCAAAACTCGAGATCCAAGACAAGGGCTATGGCGAATATAATATAAAGGCATCCTATTGTGTTACTAAATTGATTCCACCTAAGGCATATGGCCTACCCATGGTGGATAGAAGACAATCAATGGTCACATTTCATGTTCCCCGTACAACGACATTGACAAAATGGGGAGAGTTAAGTGAAGAAATTGCGGATCAAGGTGATTCCTGGTTTTATCAAGAAGAACATGAATACCCCTCCCCTTCTATTCAAATAGCCAAGGACCAATATGGAAAAGGATTTAAGATAATGCAAAAAGGAAGGCTATGATGGGCACAGTGGGTTAGGACTATATCAAAATGGAAGGATGGAATTGATTATTGTCTATCCACGAATGAAATATCTAGGGCTAGGGTGTCAACCACTTAGAAGTGGGTTTCCTGGTACTTCATCATCATTTCAAGAGGAAGTGAATGATTACCCAGAAATCGAGACATCTCATGAACCACTTCCCCCAATTTACGACAAACCCCTAGTTTATGATAAACCTCCAGTTTATGACAAATCTCCAGTCTATGATGAATCCCCTTATTCAAGAAATGGTGAATTGGAGTCCCTCTCATCTACTAGTACTATGAACATAGATGCCTTATTTGGAGAGTTGGACCTCAATGTGAAACGTGTACCAAAATAGTCTAGTCCTCGTCCTAAGAAGCACTTGTCCAAAAAAGAATGGCAAGAGAACTATTATTGGGAAACCCTTGATCCTGCATCTTGGGCACCTGACAAGCCATCTTCTGACAAATCAGCCCTCACCATAGTCCCAAAACAGAGTATACCTACCCCTAGGAGGAAGAACAAGAAGGAGTTAGTCCAAAACTTTTGTGACCATGTCAACCATTCCATATTCACCTTGTTAGCAGCTACCCTTACAAACTCCGATGATGACATGCCCCTTGTATATTCTGAACTTATTGATTGGGATCAACAAGGTACACCTATCATAGATACATTCGAGAACGATGAAGCAATTGCTGAGTTCATGGGACTTAGAGAAGGCATACCTACAGGGGATCATAAGGTAGTTTTACCATAGACTTGGACGATAAAGCATATTTTGGGGAGTCTATTTACACCTCTAGTCGCAAAAATGAAAATGAAAATAAAAATGATGAGTCCCTAGGTGAAAACTGACAGGCACCTTTGGACGAAGAAAAAGTCAAAATAAAGGACGTATCCAAGAGCGAAAACCTCTCTGAGGCACCCAGGGATAGAGGTTTAAATATTCTCCCCGTTACACAAGAAAATTCACCCATGCTAGTAGAAGAGGCTATTGCAATCAATATAGGAACATAAGAGAATCCTTGGATAGTATATTTTGCAGCTTCTTTAACAGAAACACAACAACATGAGTTCAAGGTCTTCTTCAAAAAGAGACAAGTAAACTTCACATGGTCGTATGCTGACATGCCTGGGCTGGATCCATACCTAATATTGCATCATTTACCACTACAGCCAGGTATCAAACTAGCCAAATAGAATTTGAGGAAGATGCATCCACAAATTGCTCTATTGGTCAAAGTAGAACTTAAGAAACTTTTGGATGTAGGATTCATAAGGACAATAGACTATGCAGATTGGATATCGAATGTTGTACCAATGACTAAGCCAATTGGGGGCATTCATATTTGCACTAATTTTAGATACATCAACAAGGCATGTCCTAAAGATGACTTCCCGTTGCCAAATATTGACATGATAATAGACCTTACTGCAGGATATGAGATGCTATCCCTCATGGATGGTTTCTCTGGATATAACCAGATAAAGATAGCACCTAAAGATCAACATAAGACAACTTTCACGTGTCCATGGGGCACATATTGTTGGAATGTTATGTTGTTTGGCCTTAAGAATGCAGGAGCCATTTACCAATGAGCAATGACTACAATTTTTCATGACTTTGTACATACATTCATGGAAGATTATGTAGATGATATAATAGCCAAGTCAGAAACAAGGGAAGATCATTTGAAAGTGTTAGACAAGATATTCCAGAGGCTAGAAAATTACAATGTCAGGCTAAATCCGAAGAAGTGTGTCTTTGGAGTGAAATCAGGGAAGCTATTAGGGTATATCATCTCTCACAGAGGCATTGAAGTAGATCCAGAGAAGGTAAGAGCTATCATAGAAATGCCTCCTCCAACCAACATTGGTCAACTCAAAACCCTATAGGGGAGATTAAAGTCCATTAGGCATTTCATAGTACAACTGGTAGATAAAATACATCCATTTCAATATTTACTCAAGAAAGGAGTGCCATTTCTGTGGACACCTAAATTTCAAGAGGCCTTCCAACAAATCAAGGACTATTTTCTTACTCCACCAATCCTAATGCCACCTACAGAGGGAAAACCATTGATACTTTACATCTCAGCAACTCAGTCAGCATTAGGGGCTCTTCTCGCACAACATGATGATCAAGGTCATGAGAGAGTGGTCTATTATATCAGTCAAACCTTAGTGGGATATGAATTGAATTACAACAACATAGAATGTGCCTATCTTGCGGTAGTCTTTGCTACCCAAAAAATTTGGCACTATATGCTTAATCGACAAACCATGTTGATTGCAAAAATTGATCCACTTAAATACCTCCTAAGTAAGGAAACTTTAACAAGCCGATTGGCTAAATGGGTTATGATACTTAGCAAGAATGACATTCAGTATGTCGAAAGGAAGGCAATAAAAGGACAAGTCATTTCAGATCAACTAGCCGATGCACCTATAAAGGCAGACCATCCATTAGTGGCAGATTTTCTAGATGAACTTCTCTTCAACATTGACGTTAAAACTAAATGGAAACTATACTTTGATGGATCACATACAAATTGTGGATCAGGGGTTGGTATCTTATTTGTCACACCTCAAGGTGATACCATTCCTAAATCATTCAATATTGCATTCCCTTGTACCAACAATATAGCAGAATACGAAGCCTTAGTGACAGGTTTAAAAATGGCAGCTCAATGGCACATTAAGAGCCTACATATCTTTGGTGACTCTCAACTGGTAATCCAATAGGTGAATGATGATTACGAGACTAAGGATGAGAAGCTTGCACCTTACAAATGAATGGCAGATAGTTTCAAATAGTATTTTAATGACATAACTTTTCAACAAATACCACGTATCCAAAATAGAGCTGCAGATGCAATGGCAAGCGTGGGTTCCTTTTTGGATATTCCAAGTAATGTGCCTAAGTTCGAGTTTCTGGTTGAACAACTTTTGATCCCCGCTTATGATGTCCCTGATACTATGATAGTGTGTACCATTGTTGGTCCTACATCTCCTTGGTATAAAGACATATTCGATTACCTCACTGACCAAACCCTACCTCAAGACTTGTCCAATAACCAACGTCGAACCTTCATCTGAAAGTTAGCTAAATATACCATCATCGGAGAAACCCTATATAGATGTACCTTAGATAACACCCTAATGAGATGTCTCGATGTTGAGGAAGCACAAACAACTTTGCGAGTGGTACATGAGAGTATATGCGGATCTCATTTGAGTGGTCCCACTCTAGCCCATAAGATTATGAGACTATGTTACTATTGGCCCACAATGGAGAAAGACTCATATGTCTTTGTAAAGAAATGTAGACAATGTCAAATACATGGAGACTTGATAAGAGTGCCAGCGCAAGAGCTTCGTCCAATTACTTCACCATGGCCCTTCGCCCAATGGGGACTTGACCTCATAGGTAAGATACACGCATCATCATACAATGGCCACAAATTCATCATCACCGCCACCGAATACTTCACCAAATGGATCAAAGCCATCCCCATGACATACATAACCGACACACAAATATCTAAGTTTATCCTAAACTATATCATTTGTCAGTATGGTGTACCTCAATCCATAATCACAGACAATGGCCGCCTATTCAAGAGCTAAGAAGTATGCCATTTATGTGAAGAATTCCACATCAAACACCATTTCTCCACCCCATATTACCCACAAGGTAATGGCCAAGCTGAGGCATCTAATAAGACTATTGTTAGAATCCTTAAGAAGACTGTCAATGACGTTGGTCGTGACTGGCACCTACAGCTTAATCCTGCCTTATGGGCTTATTGCAAAGCATACGTACTCCCACCAACGCCACTCCATATTCCCTCATATTTGGGTCTGAAGCTATCTTACCTATTGAGGTTGAAATACATTCTCTACAGGTATCCTTGAAGGGTCATATCGACGATGAAGAATACCGTTTCTCTAGGTTACAAGAGCTAGAATTGCTGGATGAACAAAGATAGAAAGCATTCGATCATTTACAAGCATATCAAAATCGTCTTTTTCATAGTTACAACAAGAAGGTTCTCAATAGACACATTGACACTGGTGACTTGGTATTAATGGAGAATCCTAAGAACCAAGCTAAATGTGAGAAACTAGGAAAGTTTGAACCTAATTGGTTGGGGTCATACATTGTCACAGAAGCCTTTGGATCAGGAGCGTACCAACTCTCTACTCCTGAAGGAGAACCGATTTTGTCCCCTATCAAAATTCTACATCTAAAGAGGTTCTATGCTTAAGTCTCCGAGAATCTATGTCTTAATCTGGAAAAATACAAAAAAATGGTAAACTTGATGAAAACCTGGCAAATATGCGTCTTTGTAACACTTAAAAGATTGAGAAAAAAAAAAAGAAAAAGTAAAGAGAAATAAATCTGTCCACAAGTGAAAACCGTCTCGGTGGCGCTATGGATAAGTACCATGGTGAAAACCTTGCAAATAGGTGCCATGTGTAGTCAAGCTCACTCTTCCATCTACCATCATTCTAATCAAAAATTTTCACCATCACTCATAATAAATGGTTGTCTCATCCATTATTTGTAACAATTGACATCAACATCCATTTTGTCACATTACCCAATCCATCTTACAAATCATATTCCTGACTAGGGGAAAATCCTTGTTCTGTGCCCTAACACTTTGTACATAACGTCACACCATCGAAAATGTCTTGAAAATCCCAAAAACATTAGAAAACTCCAAAAATCCAAAAAAATAAAAAAAGTGTTAGAAAATCTCAAAAACAGTGTCAAGTCAATCATGTCTAGCCAATCATGTCAAGTCAGTCATGTCTAGTCAATCATGTCAAGTTGGTCATGTTAAGTCAGTCATTGACATAGTCGAACTACGTTGCCTCTGCGACTGGGACGTAGGCAAGGCCATCAATCAATGTGCCCCCGAGGCATTAGGTCTGTCAGTCTAGGTTTTTCATGTATCACACATTTAAATCATGACTCTTTGTATATTCAAATTTATTGGTTGTGTCAAACTACGAGGTCTCTGCATGTACAATGCAAGAAAGTCTAATCAATTGATGAGCTCCTGAGACCACACTAGGTCAATCCAATAGGGTTCAATCACAATCACTATCACACAAGTTGCATATCATAGTTAAAGGTATCATCTCATGTCATACACTATCTATGCACACACTTTTATCAGTCAAAGAATCAAAAGAAGTCATGCATTAACAAAGCAAAATTTCTCAACAGTCATCAAGTCAATATCAAACACATTGTCAAAGCGATCAACCTATGTCTTAGCAAGATATGTCTTTCTTGTCAACAGACATCATCAAATTGTCATAGTCTCATGTGGCTTGTCACTTCAACATCATCAGACTCCAACGTCTTATAAGACACGTGTCTTACTGAAACCAGGCTTTGTCATTCCTTATATAGAAGTCACCCAGTCGAAACCAGACTCAACATCTTATGCGGTATGTGTCATTCTCTCACATTACGCTATGTCAAACATCAACAGCAAACAATCCCACAAGATCAAGTTTTGGCGAATACATTTATTTGGCTTTATGACTTTATATCTTATTTTGTCTTATCTTTTTATCGATTTGTGCAAGATCCTGTCACTAGCTTTGTCAAGGATGTCCCTTGAAGGATTTAGAGAAGCAACGATGTCTCAGGATTCTTTTTCTTTGGCTGCTATCTGTCAACTATCTTTTTAACATTGGTTTTTGAGTCATGTTACTAGTTTCTTCAAGGATGTCCTATCAAGGATTTAGAGGAGCAATGATGTTTCATGACCCATCTTTTATTTGTCTGTTGTTTGTGGTTTGTCTTGACCAAACAACCGAGGCATCTTGTCCTTAGTTTGAGTTAAGACACTCCTTGTCTACGACTGTCTATTTTTCATAGGTGGATAACTTTGTACACTATGGTCTATCTCATATCATAGTGTGTACTATCCATTTGTGTCATGTCCCGCCCAATGATGATAAAAATCAAGCATAGCGTATTTGACAAAATATCAAAGATTATGTCTTTTTCTCAATCAATCAAACTTAATTGTTTCTTACTAACATTCTACAATCATCCATGCTAACATTTCTTCTTTTTTGCATCTTCACCACCATTATCTATCCATTTCGAGAGCACACTCATGTTCTTCAAACCCACCTATCCTCTCAAGGGGGCATACCACTACCTCTTCATCATTCCCCCTTTCAGTGGGACATACCCTAACCTGTTTCATACTGGGGCACGATCGGGGCATATTTTCTTTGACACAATGTTGAAACAACATTGTATCAAAAAGGGGCAAACTGTAGACACCAAAAATTGGTCTAGGCCTATGAACACCACATTCGACATAATTTTCTATAGTCCATGGTCATGATTAAATAATTTCAATTATTTAATTACCCTTTCTAACACATATTTCCTCTATTAATTAAATATCTCTTTTTAATTAATTCATTAATTCATCATTAATCTTTATTAAACTTGATTAATTAAATAAATTATATTTGTTTAATTATGTTGCTAACTTATTAAATCCTCCTTAATTAAATATGTATTATTTAATTAAACCCTCTTTTTATCATATGTCAACTATAATTAAATATCTTTATTTAATTATTCATTTAACCCCCTTTTCAACTATAATTAAATATTTATTATTTAATTATTCAATTCCACCCTTTTTGAAAGTCAAATTAAATAATTTATCTTTATTTATTTAATTAAATCTTCTATTTTCGAATGTTGAATTAAATTAACATTTAATTCACATTTAATTCATTTGTGTCACATTCTTCTGTCAATCAGTTATCTAATCATCCACTCACCTTCTGACTTGAGATCTATTTTTAGTTCTCTAGTTATCTCTGAATTCAACTGTTGATCATCTCTGCAGGAAGACTCTCTGCCACAACTAGTTGATTAACTAGTTCTAACTTATATGCATGTATGCATCTATTAATTAAATATCTTTTATTTAATTAATTAGTTTAAATATGCATTCAAATTCCTCATCTTTGAGTTCTAACTTTGGCTTTTGCATACAAAGTCTACTTCTTCTATTTTTGGAGATTAAGATCTTGAACTCGTGTTTTGACTCACGTTCTAACTCACATTTTATCTGACACACAACTCACATCGCATGGCATTCATCAATCTCATCCATCGATCTCTCTTTCAATCTGAGTCGATCGTTCGAAAACACAAAATCTATAAAATGGCCTATCATAATCTTTAATCCTCCTCCCAAAATCACATACTTTTGAGAAGAGACCATTCTTCGATATTTTTCTTAGACATTCAACACAACTATACTTGCATTCAAACATAGAAATCTGAGGGCAAGAATACTAAAAAGGCAAAATGGAGAAGAGAAATGGAGATAATTCGAAGGAATGAATGCATATTCAGTGAGATCAATTCAGTTTGTTTAGTTTTTATCATGTTTTCATATTCATTCTTTATTGTTAGATTTTTAGATTAGTTTTGATTAGATTAGGACCATCAATCGATGTACCCCCGAGGCATTAGGTCTATCAGTCTAGGTTTGTCATGTATCACACACATTTAAATCATGACTCTTTGTATATTCAAAGTTATTGGTTGTGTCGAACTACGAGGTCTCTACGTGTACAACGTAGGCAAGTCTAATCAATTGATGAGCACTCGAGACCACACTAGGTCAATCCAATAGGGTTCAATCACAATCACTATCACACAAGTTGCATATCATAGTTTAAGGTATCATCTAATGTCATACACTATCTATGCACACACTTTTATCAGTCAAAGAATCAAAACAAGTCATGCATTAACAAAGCAAAATTTCTCAACAGTCATCAAGTCAATATCAAACACATTGTCAAAGCGATCAACCTATGTCTTAGCAAGATATGTCTTTCTTGTCAACATACATCATCAAATTGTCATAGTCTCATGTGGCTTGTCACTTCAACATCATTAGACTCCAACATCTTATACAACACGTGTCTTACTGAAACCAGGCTTTGTCATTCCTTTTATAGAAGTCACCCAGTCGAAACTAGACTCAATGTCTTATGCGGTATGTGTCATTCTCTCACATTACGCTATGTCAAACATCAACATCAAACAATCCCACAAGATCATGTTTTGGTAAATAAATTTATTTAGCTTTATGACTTTATATCTTATTTTGTCTTATCTTTTTATTGATTTGTGCAAGATCCTGTTACTAGCTTTGTTAAGGATGTCCCTTGAAGGATTTAGAGAAGCAACAACGTCTCAGGATTCTTTTTCTTTGGTTGCTATCTGTCAACTATCTTTTTAACATTGTTTTTTGAGTCATGTTACTAGTTTCCTCAAGGATGTCCTATCAAGGATTTAGAGGAGCAATGAGGTCTCATGACCCGTCTTTTATTTGTCTGTTGTCTGCGGTTTGTCTTTTCCAAACGACTGGGGCATCTTGTCATTAGTCTGAGTTAAGACACTCCTTGTCTACAACTGTCTATTTTTCACAGGTGGATAACTTTGTACACTATGGTCTATCTCATATCATAGTGTGTACTATCCGTTTGTGTCATGTCCTGCCCAATGATGATAAAAAGCAAGCATAGCATATTTGGAAAAATATTGAAAATCATTTTTTCTCAATCAATAACCATTATTTTTCTTACTAACATTCTAAAATCATCCATGCTAACATTTCTTCTTTTCTGCATGTTTACCACCATTATCTATCCATTTCGAGAGCACACTCATGTTCTTCAAACCCGCCTATCCTCTCAAGGGGGCATACCAATACCTCCTCATCATTCTCCCTTTCACTGGGGCATACCCTAACCTGTTTCATACTGAGGCACGACTGAGTCATATTTTCTTTGACACAACGTCATACAAACATTGTATCAAAGAAGGGCAAACTGTAGATACCGAAAATTGGTCTAGGCTTGCGAACACCACTTTTGACATAATTTTCTATAGTCCATGGTCATGATTAAATAATGTTTATTATTTAATTACCTTTCTAATACATATTTCCTCTATTAATTAAATACCCCTTTTTAACTAATTCACTAATTCATAAATGACCTTTATTCAACTTGGATAATTAAATAAATCATATTTGTTTAATTATGTCCCTAACTAATTAATTCTTCCTTCTTAATTAAATATGTATTATTTATTAAATCCTCTTTCAATTAAATAATTTATTATTTAATTACACCTTTATTATACTTTTTCCAACTATAATTAAATATCTTTATTTAATTATTCATTTAACCCCTTTCAACTATAATTAAATATTTATTATTTAATTATTCATATTATCCTTTTCGAAAGTCAAATTAAATAAATTACCTTTATTTATTTAATTAAATCTTCTATTTTTGAATGTTGAATCAAATTAACTTTTAATTCACATTTAATTCGTTTATGTCACATTCCTCTATCATTCATGTTAGAATTAAACATGCTCTGATACCATGTTAGAATTGGCTATGGATGCCAAGATCTATGGACCAAATAGAAAGAACAAAGAAGAGAGAAAATAATATGACAAGAATAAACTGTATTCAATGTCAATGATAATGCTTCAATGTACAAATGTAGTAGAGACCCCTTGGTTATATAGCCAAGGTGAGAACATAGGAGTGCATAAGATTATGACAAGTGTCGTAATCTTATGATATGAGACAACAATGAAAAGCTATCACTCCACCTAAAGTGGAAAGGTGATTATGTGATAACCACCACAAATAGTGGATCTACCACAAAAGGTGGAACCCTAATCACATGATATGTCCATGAAAGGTGGAGGTGATAGAGTGATAACAAGATAAGTCCACCAAAGGTGGAGATTCTCCAACAACTCCTATGTGGTCCCTAAGTAAACTTAACTAAGGTGTAATTATGACCTAGGACAAGGTACAAAACATTTAATTACACCAACACCCCCCCTTAAGTGCAACTTAGGGAGAATCAAACAATGCAAGATGGGTCCCGACAACTAGGCTATGTTAGGTACCCATGTACAAAGGCAATGCAATCTCTCACAAACGGAGAAAAGGAGAAAACCCAGTGGGACAAAACTCCTCCCCAAAAGAGAGATGAAATACAAAATGGAAATGCTCTCAATCATGAATGAGAAGGTAAAAACCCCATGTGAGGAAAAAGACCCCCCCATAAGAGAGAAGTAGAAGAGTGACAAGGCAGCCCCCCCTCAATGTTGAGTCTCTTGCAATGATGGTAGAAGCTCGACATTGAATGCTGAAGATGATCCAATCTCATCGAACAACATTCCTCCCCTTAGGAAGAAACAAAACCAAGGATGTATGTAGGATGTATGATGTCTCTAAAGCATGCTCAAGTGTCTCCGTGTCAATGTCGAAAGCTGGCACACTCCAAATAGGCATTCTAGGCCACACTGCTGAAGAGTACAATCCAACATCTAGTAGAGAAGAATGTAGAACATGATCCAAAGAGAAAAATATCCCCTCTAAAGAAAAAGAAGCCTCCTCCAAATGTTGTCCAAAAGTATCCACACTCATGTCAAACTGCAAGGAATGATCATGTAGAGAATGAACAAGAGGGTTAGAGTGTTCCCTCACAACAACTGAAGAAGGAGCATCTTCCTCAAAGAGAAGATAAATTTCATCAATGATGTCCCCCAAATCTGCAAGATGAGACTCCATAAACAAGTCTAAAATACCTATCAAGAAGCCATCCAAAATAGCCATATCTGGAAGACAATGTATATCTTGCTGCACTGAAGCACAAGGAACCCAAACTGTGGAATCACAAGCATCATCAACTACAACAGTAGATGGAGGAGATGAAATGCATGGCTCAAGTGCTGGATCTGATGTGAGAACTCCCAAGTTCAAGTAGCCAAATGTCTCCTTTGAATCATGGTTCACACTAGGAGTGTGATGAAAAACCGAAGGAACAATGTCACCATCATAAGTAAAATCTACAAAGGTATACAACTGAGATGAATGATCAACCACCCCAGTAGTAATGATGTCTCTACTCTCCAAGTCTTGAATGATGACTGAATCAGGTGTGAACTCCACAGATCTCCCATTTCCACCATGTGTAATCTGATATATGGAAAGAAGATTGTTCATCAAATGAGGAACACACAAAACATCTTGGAAAGTGTTGTCCCCAAAACTAATAGATCCCTTCCCAATTACACTCATGTATGTATTGTTTCCCATCAAGATAGGAGACATAGAACAAGGCTGAAATGAAGAGAAAATAGACTGTGAAGATGCCATATGATGTGATGCTCCTGAATCTAGAAGCCATCCACCTGATCCTGGACTTGAATAAGCACAAAGAGCTTGACCTTTCTTACCTGATGTAGAAGCCAAATGAACTTTTCCCTTAGACTATTTTGAAGAAGAAGGAGAAGAAGGTGACTCAGACATTCTAGAAGGCAAATCAATTTGATTCTTTTTGAGAAGATTCTTCAACTCATCAATGTCCTTCTTATAACAATAGTGTTCTTCATGTCCATCTTTCTTGCAATATGCACAAAAATGCCTCTCCTTCTTAGATGATTCCCCTTTGAAAGAGGATTTTTTCTTTGTTTGATCTGAATGTGGATTATTCTTTGCTTTCTTATGTTTCTTATCTGATTCTGATTCCTTCACTTGATTAACCAACAATGCCTGAGATTTAGTAGTCTTGATGAAACCCATTGAGATAAGCTTTTGTTGCTCATGTATCAACATCTCAGAAAATGATTCAAATGAAGGTATAGTATATGCAGACCCCATAGTCAATCTATGAGTATGAAAGCTAGAAACAAAAGAAGCATAATCAGGACCAAGTTTGTTCATTGTATTCTAGACCAACTGAATGTTCTTTTTATCAATTCCACATGCTTTACATTGCTCTCTTAGATCATTAACCTTAGTGATGTAGTCTTGGATGTTGTCAAAGTTCTTAGGATCAAGGCTCATCAGGTCATTATCAATTTGATAGCCTCTTACTTCATCTATAGTACCATACAATGTTTTCAATTTTTCCCAAGCATCATGAGAATTGTTACATGATTCAATCTGAAACAACAAATCTTGAGAAACAAGTCTACAAGACATCCAAGAGCTTTGGTATGTTTGATCATCCATTTTAACTTTTTATCTGCATCTGTAGGTTCAGGTACCTTATTTTCAACATATAGAGTGTGACCTTCTGTCATTAGAATACTCCATGCATTTTGATGCCATGTTGAATAATTATATGATGTGAGCAAAGGAACCTTAGAATGATCCATGAAAATGAGAGAGCACAAGCAAACAGATCAAAAATATGCACCAAGAGACCCCCCCCAAATCACTCAATCAAGAAGCCCCCCAAGAAATATCTGATTTGGCACTTTATAACTAGTGCGTTTACAATTACCACTGCCAAAAATAGCAAAGTGGACTTTGATTTTGGTACATCCAAATTGCCAAAATAGGCCACAAACTCATAGTGAATAAATTATAGTAGATGAGATAAATCTAATCACATCACTAGAAAGTACATGAAAAATCATGCACTTTAAAAAAAAACGGCACTGAAAAATGTTACCGTAGGAGCAAGTTATGACTCCCAAAGTTCCCAAAATGAGGACGAAGCAACAACACCTATGAGAATCTGCAATTTCTGAAAAAACCAAAAGCCAAAACCAAAAACTGATTGCACCACTATGAGAGTATGAAAAATTAGCCCAAATCAAAAAAGATTGCTCAAAAAAAGGAGCCAAATTGAGTGAGATATGAGTGTTTGAAAATCGATTGCAAAAACCAAAATGCAATCCGTGAGGGGTCAAAAATTTTCTTTGAAACTGCTGATGCCCTGCTGATGTCAGAAAATGTCTATGTTAAAATTCATGGGCATTTGACTGTCACCGACACTGTCGCTCCTCGCTTCCGGAAATTTCTCGGAGATGCTGCCGTCGACAGAATATTTGTTGGAATCGGTTGGTGCCGCCGGTAAAATGTGGCGCCAGTGAATGAAAGAGCCCACCGGGACCTTTGGATGCCATGGTGGCAGGGCCATGGGCAGGCAGTGGAAGCCCAGCACGTGGCTAATGACAGTGGAGCCATTGTACAAAGCGGTACAAAGTGCAGTCAAGTCTGCGGACTCAAATAATATATATATATATTTTTTTAAATTAAAACTTTGCCAAATGAAAAACTGCGAATAATAAATACTTTATAAAAAACATTAATCATAGAAAATTATTATTAATTTTTTAAATTTTTTTTCAGAAAATCGTACCATCAAATAATTATGACGCTCGGGGGCCGTACGGCTCTTTGGGCAAAAAAATTTTGCCTCACCAAATGACTTGCTCCAATTTGGATGATTGGACAGTTGATCTTAGGGGTTTTGGCCCTTCTGGACGCGATGGCAGGGTCGGATTTGACCCAAAATGCTCCAAAAATGCAGCTACCTTCTAGATCTGGCAACTACAATTCAACTTGAAACCCTCTTAGATTTGGCCTCATATGTCCGATTTGGACGAAACAAAAGGCAAAATCGACTTTTTCGAACCTTCCAAATGCAATGGTGAGCTTAGATTTGCATCAACAAGCTCCGATATAAACCTACAATAAAGAGCCAAAAATGGAACCTCCCCAAATCTAGTACCTCTCTTCAGAAATAGACTATCCAATGGCACCCAACTCGCTCTGATACCATGTTAGAATCAAACATGCTCTGATACCATGTTAGAATTGGCTATGGATTCCAAGATCTATGGACCAAATAGAAAGCACAAAGAAGAGAGAAAATAATATGACAAGAATAAACTGTATTCAATGTCAATGATAATGCTTCAATGTGTGTACAAATGTAGTAGAGACCCCTTGGTTATATATCCAAGGTGAGAACATAAGAGTGCATAAGATTATGACAAGTGTTGTAATCTTATGACATGAGACAACAATGAAAAGCTATCACTCCACCTAAAGTGGAAAGGTGATAATGTGATAACCACCACAAATAGTGGATCTACCACAAAAGGTGGAAACCTAATCACATGATATGTCCATGAAAGGTGGAGGTGATAAAGTAATAAGAAGATAAGTCCACCAAAGTTGGAAAATCTCCAACTCCTATGTGGTCCCTAAGTAAACTTAACTAAGGTGTAATTATGACCTAGGATAAAGTACAAAACATTTAATTACACCAACAAATAGAAAACTAAAATTACTCTCCTATTTAATCACTATAGCATTTATTCACCAATACATTATTTTATCTCACTTAGTTACACATTCTAAATGCAATCATAATTGTGATCATATACCCTATACATGATTGCTCTTGCAATTCAATCCCTAGACAAGTTCATTAGTTCAATCATGTATCCCCCATTTTATATTTTGAGTTTGATATTTCAAGAATTTTGATTTTTGTTTGTTACATTGCACCATAAATTTACTCGAATTAGGGTCGTGATCATCATATCTAAAGGCATGCTCTAGGAACCTAGTTTATTAACATCTCTAGATATGAATTAGTAGCACATGATTTTATTTGAGCACATCCTTGCACATCATATAATTAATAGAATTTATATTTATAAACCTTGCACAATAACATGTGGGCTATCTTAGCATGTAGTTGTTTCTCAAATAGATGCATATCCAACATTACTACTTTACACCTAGCCACACAAGGATCAAATTTTGAAGTTATGCACCCTACACTCAGAAGTTCTCTAAGTGTAAGAATGTACAAGTTCCTACAAGCATTGTTAGCTCCTTCAAGCATCATGATCTATATATGCTTCATATTTTTTCATTTTATACTACCAAGACATGTGCCTCCACATTGTGTGCTATAAGTGCATTCTCTATCCTTGCAACTTTATATTTGAACATAAATTTATGGCACATGGAACTTCAACATTCACATGTTATGTTTCCATATACCTTTGACACCTAACATGTCCTACTCCATATGATTTGGCTCTATACAAGTCTAGCATTTGGCACCATACACATATGGTAGCATTCCATGCCAATTGTAATTCACACCATATGGTTTTGACACTTGGTGCCATTCTACATGTATTGCATGGTCATGTAGGTGTGTGACACTTGTCAACATAGATGTGGTTATTAGTTATTGGACTTGATTATAAATACTAACATTCTACACCTTGTATAGTAATAAATTTATTAAAGTAGAGCCTTACATACATTAAAATTAGTAATTTTTTATTTCAATAGATCAATTCTAACACTCTAGCCTAGCAGTACAAGTTTCTCACATTAGAATACTCTATGCATATTATTTTTTCCTTTACATAATCTACATTTAAATCAAAATATATTTTTCATCCCCTTTTTAATCACAAGAACTCTCATTCTTAACCTTTTTTATCTATGTATACTGTTGCGTTTATCCCTATTCTTATATATGAATAGAGGTAGTGATTTTTTTTATATCTTTGATTGACTATGTTATGGTTTTTTCATCATTTTTTCCAAGTTCCATGAAAATTCTATAGTTCAAAGAATTGTTTAATGATAATTATTTAGATATATTTTAAATTATCCTTTACTTTTCTTCTTGCGGTTGAATTGGATCATCATCTTATCAAAATTGAATAGAATCAAAGAATGGTAGATCATAGGTCTGCATAATCATTCAAAGAATAAATATTATATCAATTTTAATATATGTTTCGCATCATGCTTGTGTTTGATCTCGTGAACACTAATTAACATGACTCTTAGGAGCATAAAGAAGTGAAGTGTAGTGTATAAAATTGTCACCCTTCACAATTTCTCACTAGTTTTGGTACCCTATTTTGCATGTACAATTAATTATGTTCATAATTTATTAATTTTAGGGCCAGATTGGAAAAATATATTTAATTCTCCGACATATCAAGTTTTTAGTGTGAAAAAGGCCTAGACCAAGGCATTGTTGGGTGCCACAGTCCTTGGAATTTGAATTTTAAATGTTCTAAATTTTAGTGTCCGTCTTTAGTGTATTGAAAACACTACTTGGCTAGCCTAGGTCCAAAAATCAATTGAGATGCATATATAAACAAGTTTTCCCTCTCATTTGAACATCTATTATTATTAACTAGGAACTATTATGTTCTCAATGTGAAGATACGTGTAACTTATTTTCTACATTCTTTCTACAACTCTCTTTTGTGTTATGTGGACTAACCCTTGTAGGTATTTAAGGAATTTTCCCCCCTCCTCATTAACTCTTTATTACAACCTGTGGTGTGACATCACTTCAAAAAGGATTTTGTATCTAAGGTAACTTTATGTTATGTTATTCATTTATTGTAGTCATTAGTATTTCATTTGCCTCTTCTTTGACGAGAGAACATGATTTATATCATCATTATAAAAAATTTGTGGAGGTGGGAACACCAATATAGGAGTTTGACTAAGGAAAAATCCTATACAACACAATATTTCCCATCTTTTCATGTGTGTAGATCTGGATCCAATAATTTTGTAAGTAATAGGCTGCAAAAGGACCAAACAAATAGTTACAAGTTCATAGAAGATGAGAACAAGCTCAAAACCTAGAACTAGGGCACCCCATGGCTCTATCCCTACATTTTAGGCTCTTCTATCAACCATAGGTGCTTCTTTGTCTGCACATCTCAAATTTGTACCCGTTTCTATAAAAAAAAAATATTTGTGCAATCATGCATATTTTCGGATTAAGTTTTTTATCAATTATCTTAATTAGTTACACCCATCAAATATTCCCTATTTGTGACAAAGGAACACAACCCAAGAAGATTAGCTCTCCTTTGAGGTAGTTAGAAAATCATATTTAACCCTTGTTGGTTTTTGTTCCAATATTAAGGAAAAGGGGAAAAGTAGATCCAAGCTAGATTTCTTGTTAGATTTAGGAGCTATTTTCCCACTTAACATTTTGGTGAACCCAATGCTTCCTAAAATTATAGTTATTTTTATTTATAAGCAAATAATTTTTATAATCTGATCAAGAAAAGTTAGGTTATTTTAATATCTTGTTCATATGTATTCATTTAATTTTTGAAATTAAAGCATTACACTTCTTGTTCACCAAAACACTTAACATTTTGGTGAACTCAATTTGGATTACATTTGCAAAAATATTTTGATTTAATTGCATCATTTCAGATTTTATTTATTTGATTTTAAGGCATTAGATCTAAATATCTTATGTACATTTGAAAATAATGTATGTTTACTTTAGAAAAGTAAAGCATTTACACAGTTATTTCCAAAGTATAAACTTAAAACACCTTCTTCTACAATCTTATCGATATACCCATCATGTCATTAATTTCTCCCATATTTTGATTCTCAAGGGTATTCATGTGTGAAATTGATTTGACCAATCATCCCCTTTGAATTCTTAAAAGCCCTAATTCATACTCTGATGTGATTCTCTTGGACAAACTAGGGCACACTAATTACCCAAGATTTTTCAAACTTCAAAACCTAATTTCTACCATAAGAGACTTGTAGAAATTATTAAACATTTCCAAGATTTCAAAACCTAAAAATCTATACTTTAGGTGTAGTGTGCACAACATGCATGACTTTCCATTTTTACCCTGATTTTTTGCACAAGTTATGTCTTTGCAATCTCTATCTAAATTTGCTCTATATTTATGTTATTTTGATGTATAACTCCCATATTTTATAATATTAACCCAATTTGGTCCTAATTCACCTAACTCATTACTTCAATTTATCAAGCCTTACACCCTACAACAAAAGTAATCAAATTCCTAACCAACCTACTTGGCTTTACCTTGAGGATAATGACCAAACATCCCTTGCTTAATTTTGTGTCATTACCAAGTTACCTTCTAAAGATTTTTTCTTTCACAACTTTACCCTCTCCCAAAACTTATCCTAAACTCAAATTTTTTGTGCATCTTCATTTTAATGTTCCTAAACCACAAACTAAACTTGTTCTTACCATTTGAGGTATTCCAAACTTTGACAAATAATTTATCATATTGTAGCAACCTTATTATAATGTATTCTCTTGCACAAATAATACTTGAAACAATAAACAACCTAAAAAAATATAAAGTACTCCCACTTCCATTATATTTCCTCAACCTTTTCTCCCTCGTGTACCTCATCTTCCTCAACATTTGGTTAAAGAGTATGATCTTGTCAAGAAGATTCACAATACTCAAGATAATATCTCTCTTTAGGACTTAATACAAAATTTACATACATACCACAGGTTGCTCCAAGAGGCCTTACAAAAGATATTTATACCACATTTTGTTAGATCAAATGATGTAGCATCCTTCTTTGGTTGTATGCATACAAAAAAATTGGACATTGTATTCCAATAAAACGAATTACCTTCTCTTGAAATCCAAAAAAACATGACCCTCTCATTATTCTTCTTATCATTAATAAAAAATGGAATAAAGCATACTCTACAATTGATAATGGATTAGCTCTTAATTTTTTGTAGCATTGAACTTTTAAATAAGATCAATGTATATATGTCTCTCATCAAAATTGTTGTTCTTTCTATCCATGGCTTTGATAATGTTGGTAGAAAAATAGTAGGTAAAATCACACTACCAATCAAGCTAGGACATGTGACTTTTCCAACCCTTATCCATATCATTCATGATTCTCTTTCATACAATATTTTTCTTGGTAGATCATGGATTCATGTCATGAGAAGTCCCATCTACTCTTCACTTTATAATGAAATTTATATACACTAACAAGATCTATACAATTGAATCAAATTCAAATTTTAAAAACTTCTTACAAACTAAAGCCAAACTTTGACCTCCTATCTCCAAGTCTCTTAGCACTTTGATTCCATATTCAAAATTAAAACCATTTCCTTCCAATGATAATTATACCAATGATAGTAAATCACCTATAAATACACACTTTGGAAATGATTGGGGTTTGTTAGATTTTACACCTTCCTTCATTAGAGAGTATAAATCTCACCATCAAAGCTCAGGGATTTGAAGGTTGTTTCAATGGCATTGACACAATCTTTCCTTTCTTATGTTGAGAAAATGTGTCTCAACTTCCAGCTTGAAACCTCTGTTTTAATGACTTGGCGAAATTCTAGTGTTTCTGTAGTTTACCACCATACCACACCTGGCTCTGTTCTTGCCTTGGTGGTACCGTGGTGATGGCCCTGATGGTTACCTCGCTACGACTCGTGGTTTGTTCCCTAGCCATGGTGGCCACGGTTGGCATCTTTCGGTCTACCTTATCGGTTACTGCCATACCACAGGCAATGGGTCCACTCACTATGGTAGCATGGTGAGACTGCCTATGGCTGGGTTTGGTGGTTACCGCCCTACTGCGACCAGTCAAGAGATTGATTGTGGTGGCCGTGGTATGACCGCCAACATTCTGGCTGATGGTTACCGCCCTACCGTGTGGTGGCATGTCAGTCCCCGTGGTAGCGTGGTAAGACCGTCAACGGTCCCACTAACCGGTCACTACCACACCGCAGTCATATCCAATGACTGCAGCGGTAGCGCGGTGGTGTCTTCGGTGGTGAGGTGGGCGAGCTCAGTGGAGTTGTCGGTGAGCTCGGATGAGCTCATCGCTATACCACAAGATGACTCAAGTAGTGCAGCGGTAGCACACGTATGGTCGGTATGAGCTCAGATGAGCTCATCGCCATACCACGAGCTGGTCAATCAAGCTCAGCGGTAGAGTGGTAAGAGCTCGAATGAGCTCAGTTGACTTACCACCATACCGCAAGCTGGTCGGATGGGCTCGGCGATAATGCAGTAAATACTTGGAGAGCTCGCTCGAGCTTAGGGCTAGTCTTGACTGAGTTGGACTCTGTGTTAGAAGTGGATAGCGAATGGAATTCAAACACGTGGCTCGGTGTCTGAACGTTGATTGGACATAAATAAAAAGAGTAATTGTAGTAGGTGTAGGTCAACCCAAGGTGGCAAAACAGAACCCGATTTGGGTGATGGCATTAATGCCTAGGTGGCTCGATGAAGGAAGATCGGTATGGGCAGATCTTTGGTGTGATTGAATCAGACATGATTGTACCTTGTGATCGATGGTTGACTGATAGAATTAAAATGCAACGTCTGACTTAAGGAAGTCGAGGACTTATTGCATGAAAGTGAGTTCGAACTGAGTGTTGTGCAAGAATGTTGTAACAGTGAGAGAATAATTCTGGTGTGTTGTTGTGAGCTGATCAAAGAAGACTATAATTTTGTATGTAACTATTTTGGTACTGTAATACAAATTGTCTGGATTTTGTGTGGTGGGTTTTTTACCTAAATTTTTTTTCCCACGTACATCTTGTGTCAACTATGAATGCTCAACTGTGTGTTCTCTATTTTAATAGTTGTATTCATCTCAAGTAGTTTTAGAATGCTATTGAAACATGTTTATGCTCTTCTCCTCTATTGTATTAGTGTTAAGGAAATATATTCTGCACTATTGGGTCTCTAGATCCATGCATGTTTTTCCTTTCAAAGTGGTATCAGAGCTTGGCCAGTTGTGTTATCCTTGAAGGAAAGATTAGTTTTTTGTACTCATATTGTTTTAGTTGGAGTCTTGCATTGTTGAAACTTGTTTTTGTTTGAGATGGTGAGTATATCTGGTAGAGCAGAGATTGAAAAATTTAATGGCAGTAACTTTGAGTTATGGAAACTCAAGATAGAAGACTTGTTTGTGGATAGAGGCCTCTGGATTGCAATGTCTTGAACTAAGCCACAAAGTACAATGCAAGAAGCTTGGGATCATGCTGATAGAAAAGCAAGAGGTTTGATAAGACTGAGTCTTGCTGATTTTTTTCTCCTAAACGTCCATGAGGAGCAGTCTGTAGCTTCATTATGGAAGAAGCTTGGTGACATTTATCAGGGAAAGTCTCTGGTAAATAAGTTATTCCTGAGGAAGAAATTGTACTCCTTGAAGATGGAAGAAGGTGCATCTATTGTAAACCATTTGAACTCATTTAACATGAGTGTTACTCAGCTGGCATCTATAGGTGTAAATATTGAGGAGGAGGATCATTGATGCTCCTATTGTGTTCATTACCTGACAGTTGGGACCATCTTGTGATGGCCATTGGAAGCACTACTATTGCTTTCAAGATAGAAGACGTTGTTGCCTCATTGCTATCTGAAGAGATGCGGAGGAAGTCTTCAAAGATGGCCAAAGAGGCTCTTGTTGTTTGAAGTAGACCAAAGGAGAAAGGCAAGAGGAATGACAAGAAGTCAAAATCCAAATCTGTAGGGAGATCAAAGTCTCCTGGTAAAAAGTTCAAGGTGAGATGCTGGAACTATGGGCAACCTAGATATATTCAGAAGGACTGCAAGGAGAAGAAGAAGAAGAATGCTTTTGACAATGAATCTTCTCAAAATGATGTAGATGCTTTCATTGCAGTAGCCTTGACAACTCAGGCATCAGACGATGTCTGGCTAGTTGACTTAGGTGCTTCTTTTCACATGACGTCCAACAGAGAATGGTTCTCTAAATACGAGAAGTATGACAATGGAAAGGTATTACTTGGAAAGTAATTCAACATTGGAGATAGTTGGTAGAGGAAGAGTCAGAATTTAGTTTCCTGATGGGAGAGTCAAAGGTATTGGTGGCATACTTCACATACCAGGTCTGGCTCGAAAGCTTCTTTCTGTTAGTAAGTTAAATGATGCTGGTGTAGAAGTTTATTTTTCAAGTAAGGGATGTAAAATGGCTAGAGGTGCAATGGTTTTGGCTAAGGGTGTTCATACTGGCACTCTGTACAAGCTAGATGCATGACCTATTCTTTGTAATAGTCCCTCTGTAAAGTCAAACATTGTTGCACCTGCAGAGAAAAGATGAAGACTCTTCTCTAGCTGCAAATGCTATGGAGGTAAAACTCCCAGCTGAGAAGACTATGCTATGACATTATAGACTTGGTCACATTGGTGAGAAAGGTTTAAAAACCTTGAAGAATAGAAATATTGTAGAATGGCTTAATGACTGTAACCTTGAGTTCGATTTTTGCGAACATTGTATCTATGGAAAACAACACCGTGTTTCTTTTTATTCTAGTCCTCACAAATATTTTGGAATATTGGATTATGTTCATTATGATGTGTTTGGTCCAGTTAATGTTCCTTCATTATCGAAGTCTAGATATTATGTTTCTTTTATTGATGACTGTTCGAGAAGGGCATTTGTATACTTCATTAAAAGTAAATCAGAAGTGTTCAGTCGGTTTAAAGAATTTAAATCTTTGGTTGAGAATCAGACTAGAAGGAAAATCAAATGTTTGAGGATGGACAATGGTGGTGAATTTTGTTTTGCATATTTTGAAAGGTATTGCACTGATCATGGAATTAAAAGTCACAATACATTGCCTTACACTCCACAACAAAATGGAGTTGCTGAAAGGTTAAACAGAACACTGATGAAAAAGGCAAGGAGTATGCTGAGTGGTGCTGGTCTAGAGTAGAAGTTCTGGGCTAAGGTTGTGGCTACAACATGTTATCTATTAAATATATTTCCTTGTTCAGCTCTTGTTGACAAGATGCCTTTAGAAGCATGGTCTAGTAAGAAGCCCTCTTTGAGGCATGTCTGTTTGTTTGGTTGTGAGGCATATGTTTATGTGCCAAATGAAAAGATATCTAAACTAGATAACAAGGCTGTCAAATGTATTCTCATCAGCTATGGAGTTGGTGTGAAAGGATACAAGCTTTGGAATCCTATTACTAAGAAGGTTTTGTACAGTAGGAGCGTGGTATTTCATGAGCTAAAACCTTCAGTAAGTGATCAACAGTTTGGGACAAATCAGAGTGGCAAGAAGAAGGATGTAGTTGACATTCCCCAAACTCCATAAAGGGAAGAGTTGCATGGTGTACTTGAGACTAAGGAGAGCTCAAGCAACTCTAGAAGTTCTGATGATGAAGAACAACCTCAGCTTATAAGAAGATCTACATGAGAAAAAAGGCAACCTGATAGGTATGGTTTCTTTATGTTAGATTCAAACTATGCTTATGCTTTAATTACCAGCACTGATGAGCCTAGGACTGTTAAAGAAGCAATCAACATGGCTGATTCAAATTCTTGGCTGGAAGTCATGAATGAAGAGATGGATTCTTTGAAAAAGAATGATACCTAGAACTTGGTACCAATTCCAAAAGGGAAAAAGCCTGCTGGTTGTAAGTGGATATTCAAAAGGAAGACAGGTCTTGATGGTAGTGTTGAGAAGTATAAGGCTAGACTGGTTGCAAAGGGTTTTTCTCAAATTGAGGGAATTGATTATGGAGAGATTTTTTTCCCTGTAGCAAAGCTGACATCCATCATATTTTTGTTATCATTACCTGCTATGTTTGACTTTGAAATTGAGCAGATAGATGTGAAGATAGCATTTCTCCATGGTGAGATGGAAGAAGAAATCTACATGTCCTAGCCTGAGCATTTTGTTGAAAGAGGTAAACAAAACCTAGTTTGCAAATCAAATAAATCTCTCTATGGTTTAAAACAATCTCCTAGAATGTGGTACCTAAAATTTGACACGTTTGTGTTGTCAATTTGATTTCTGAGATCAAAATTTGATCATTGCATGTATTATAAATCTGAGAATGATCATGTGCTTGTTATTACCCTATATGTGGATGATATGTTATTCATTGGAAATAGCAAGACTATGATTTCTGATCTTAAATCTTAGTTGTCTGCAAAGTTCGAAATGAAAGATTTTGGTGCAACTAAGTACATTCTTGGAATGAAGATTACCAAGGAAAAAACAAGCAAAAAGCTTTGGGTCAGTTAGAGTAAGTATGTGAAGACAGTTCTGGAGAGGTTTAGCATGAATGATTGCAAGAAGCTTGTTGTTCCAATCATGCATGGAACTAAGCTGTCTGTTGAAGACTATCTTAAATCTGCTACTCAGATGGAGGACTTTACCAGTGTGCCTTATGCAAGTGCTTTTGGTAGTTTAATGTATGCTATGGTCTATACAAGACTAGACATTGCCCAAGCAGTGGGATTTTTAAGCCGATTTATGGCAAATCCGGAAAGATCACATTGGGATGCTGTGAAGAGAGTATTCTGGTATTTGAAGGGGACTTTAGATTTTTCTCTATGTTATCATGGCAATTTGGTTGCATCACAGAGGACTCTCAGTATTTGTGGGTATGTTGATTCAGATTGGGTAGGGGACATTGACAGCAGGCAATCCACTAGTGGATACACTTTCATGTTGAATGGTGGAGCAATCAGCTGGACGAGCAAGTGACATGTTGTTGTTGCTTTATCCACAACAGAAGTAGAATACATGGCTGCAACTCACGCCTGTAAAGAGGTTGTTTGGTTAAACCGTTTGTGTTCAGACACTGGATTTAATGCTAGATAGATTTCAATTTGCTGTGATAGTCAGAGTTCCATTTGTTTGGCAAAGAATCTGACCTTTCATGCCAGTACCAAACACATTGATGTGCAATATCATTTCATAAGGGATATGGTCGAAGATGGCAAGGTCAGTCTAGAAAAGGTGGACACCTTGAAGAATGTTGCAGATGCTTTGACAAAGCCAGTTAGCACAAACAAGTTTAGATGGTGCACATAATCGATGGGCCTTGGGGCCTATGACAGACAATAATTTTTTCAAGTCATGGGGAAGTTGGAAGTCTTCGCTAAGTGGGAGCTTGTTGAGAAAATGTGTCTCAAATTCTAGCTTGAAACCCCTGTTTTAATGACTTGGTGAAATTCTTGTGTTTCTATAGTTTACTGGCATACCACGCCTAGCTTTGTTCTTGCCTTGGCGGTATCGCGATGATGGCCCTAACAGTTACCTTGCTACCGCTCGTGGTTTGTTCCCTGGCCGTAGTGGCCATGGTTGGCATATTTTAGTCTGCCTTATTGGTTATCGCCATACCGTAGGTGGTGGGTCCACTCACCGCAGTAGCACGGTGAGACTGCTTGCGGCTGGGTCTGGCAGTTACCGCCCTACCGCGGCCAGTCAAGAGACTGACCGCGGAGGCCGTGGTATGACTGCTAGCGGTCTTGCTGATGGTTACTGCCCTACCGCGGGGTCACTTGTTGGCCCCCGTGGTAGTGCGGTAAGACCATTAGCGGTCCCACTAACCAATCACTGCCACATCGCGGTCATGTCCGATGACTGCAGCGGTAGCACGGTGGTGTCTTCGGTGGCGAGGTGGGCGAGCTCGGTGGAGTTGTCGGTGAGCTCGAACGAGCTCATTGCTATACCTAGGACGACTCGGGTAGTGCAACGTTAGCATGGGTATGGTCGGTACGAGCTCAGATGAGCTCACCACCATACCGTAATCTAGTCGATTGAGCTTGGCGGTAGAGCGGTAAGAGCTCGAATGAGCTCGATTGACTTACTGCCATACCACAACTTGGTCAGATGGCCTCGGCGATAGCACAGTAAATACTTGGAGAGCTTTCTCGAGCTTGGGGCCAATCTTGACCAAGTTGGAATCGGTGTTAGAAGCGGATAGTGAATGGAATGCAGACACATGGCTTGGTGTCTGAATGCTAATTGGACGAAAACAAAAAGAGTAATTGCAGCAGGTGCAGGTCAACCCAAGGTGGCGAAACAAAACCCAATTTGGGTGATGGCATTAATGCCTGGGTGGCTCGATGAAGGAAGATTGGTATGTGTAGATCTTTGGTGTGATTGAATCAGACATGATTGTACTTGGTGATCGGTGGTTGACTGATAGAATTAAAATGCAATGCCTAACTTAAGGAAGTCAAGGACTTATTGCATGAAAGTGAGTTCGAACTGAGTGTTGTGCAAGAACGTTGTAACAGTGAGAGAATAATCCTAGTGTGCTACTGTGAGCTGATCAGAGAAGACTGTAATTTTGTATGTAACTGTTTTGTTACTATAATAAAAATTGTCTGGATTATGTGTGGTGGGTTTTTTACTTGAAAAGGTTTTCCAACGTATATCTTGTGTCAACTGTGAATGCTCAACTATGTGCTCTCTATTTTAACTATTGTATTCATCTCAAGTAGTTTTAGAATGCTATTGAAACATGTTTATGCTCTTCTCCTCTGTTGTATTAGTGTTAAGGGAATGTATTCTGCACTATTGGGTCTCTAGATC
>CM021104.1:57397881-57441957 GCA_007115665.2 Sequoiadendron giganteum
CTTATTATGATCCTTACCTGGCTACACCCCTCCCTATTCCCTTTAGACTAAAATAGTTCCTTGTAGAACAAATATAACTGATGCAAAATATCTTCCTAATCTATTATGGAAGTTTTTTTTTGGAATATTTTTTTAGTATGCACCTTCACACTTCTCTCCTTGATATACCTGAAAAATAATTTTGAACCCTTGTCTCCATGTTCTAGCTAGTTGATCTTGGCTTTGACCTTAATTCCATAATTTTTTCTTTCTTGTATTTTTCTTAGTGAGTGTTTGGCTCTATTGAGCTCTTCATAGAATTTGGAGTTAGTGGGTTCCCTTTGAATTCTTTTTTCAGCACTGAAAAGCTCATATTGAAGGGAGATCTCTTCTTTTCTACTATCTAGAGCTCTTTTCTTACCAAGAACCTGGAATAGTACTTTCCAGCTTATTACATTTTGGTTCCACCTCTCAATTGGGCTTAGGTCCTTAAGGATCCATTTATTGACCTCTCTTAGGGTAATAATGGCATCAATGCAATCTCTATCTTTTAACAAGATTATGTTGATAATAAAGTGTTCACTTACCTTGGAGCACTTCCTCTTTCCACCATTTATCCCAATAGAAGCTTTGATTGGGTGGTGCTCGAAGAGGTTGTATGGATACACCATCACCTTATTTCCATCACTGAGGGGCTCAAAACTAAAGGAGTCTTTATTGGAGTAGAACCTATCCAATATGAAATAGATCCTTTTTCCCCACTTTTTGAGAATTACATCAGGTGTACTAGACTGCATTATTTTATTTTTTCAACCCTTGCAACAGATCCACCAGATTGAGTTTGGTTTTCATTCACTACCAATAATATTTCTCATTACCTCTTTAGTCCAAAGGAAGCCCCCCTTTTTTACCCTCATTCTCTTCTACTTTATTGAATTCGCCCCCCACTATCCATGGGACATCCAAGAGGAAAATTAGCCATTTTCATAGACTAATTCTATCAAGGTATTGATTTGGAACATAAATCGAACAAACACCAAATTTGGTTTCCCCTTTTTCAAAGATTGCCCATACAACCCTATTGTAGGGAGAATTTCTAGAGTTAGTAAGGGCTTTATTACACTTTTTGGCCATGAGGATAGATATACTACCTCTACCCTTATCATGTTGAGAGGTAATTTAGGAGGAGCTAGCCCATATAAAATTTGATTTGGTCTTCAGGGTAAACCCTATAGCCTTGATCTCTTGTAATAGGACAAAGTCCTTTTCCATTTGCAAGTTTAAGAATCTCCTCACTATGTATTTTCTATCTGGGGACTCAATTCCCCTCACATTCCATGAAATGAAGTTAAGACTCGTCATTGGATTTTCCATTTGAGATATCTTTTGAATTCCTAAATAGCTCAAAGTATTTAGGTGCACCATCCTCACCCTCTAGCCTTTTCGGCGAGGGAATAGCAAGAACAATGCTTGTTTTTTTCCTTTTCTCTTTTAGAACTCTAACACTAATTTTATTGAGGGAAATGGTACTACCCTTCTTTCTTCCCCTTTATTATTTGGGGGTTCAACATTAGTTATATGTTTTCCCCCTTCTGGGGTATCATAGGATTTTTTGATTTCAATTTGATTTTTATCCCCCTTTGCAAAGGCATGAGGTTCAGGGGAGTTATCCATGGAACCTTCCTTCTTTGATTAAGTGATGCTCCTACTACCAAGGTCCCTAATAGGACCTACAAGTTCAATTGGAGAGTTGAAGAATTTTTTAAGCCATTTCTCACTTTCTTCCTTGCCTATAGACCACTTGCTCATCAATTCCATGAGGGAGTCCAAACTTTCCTTAAGAGGCAATGACTTATCATCACTAGTGGGGCCTTTGTGTGTGTTTCATCTATCCCTCTCATGGAAGTGGAATTATTAACCTTTTTATCAAAGCATTTAAATTCAATGTTAGGTTTTGAGTGGGATCCTCCATTAGGTTGGGGGGCCTAGTTGTCCCCATCCTCATTCTTATTGAGATTCCTAGATATAGTAGTTGGGTTATCCCATGTGTTGCTACCAACAACAAGGGGGTTAGGGTACCACTTACTATATCACCATTCTTAGTTAGAGGATCTGATTGGATGGGATAAGGATCACTCGACCCATTTTTCTAGGTGAGCTCAAACTCTTATTTTTAGGTTTGGACCCCATTAATATAGTATTTGGTTTTCTCAATGTTCAAGTTAGATTTTTCGTTATCTTCTATCTTCTTCCTTACTTTTATTAATGTAAGTTTCTAAGAATTTTTTCAGCCATTCATTAGGGCTGACTTGAGAGGGGGCAAATGATATTGAAACACAAGGAGACATGAGGAGGAAAGGCCTTTGGGGAAGGATAATGAAGTGGAAGGGCTAGAGGTGGCTAGGAATACCTCTTGCAAACAAATTTTTGAGTGGGGAGTAGGGCTTAAAGAGGGGGGGCTAGGAGAAGGGGAAATGGGATTAAAACCATCTTGCACTAGTAAATTGGATATAACGAGACCAAAATATAAGGCAGTGGCAACTAGGTTGGCAGCCTCAGTTTGCACAGAGGAGGTTGGGGGAGGTTGCTTTGCAATGCTGGAGGCATGAGGCTAATCCATAGTTTTTTAAGTAAGAGGGAAGATTTTATGAATGTTCCCATCACACCTGCTTAAATAACAAGACCCAAGCCCACCCAAGAATTTGATGGGGTAAAGGTGATGAAAATGATAAAAAATAATGCCAATATTTTTGAACAGTTCAACACTAGGATTGAGACAGATGAGAATGTGAGTGTTCATATGAGGGAGTGGAGTTATTAGTTTGTCCACCCTTAGAATGATTCTAAAGGGTGAAATAATTGGGGTATGAATGCATAGAGGTCATGTAACACATCGTTAATTGGAAACCATCTAGGAGATAATAACACAAGAATTGTTTTTGTAGTTGTCCCCATGAGACCATGCAACCATCATAAAGACGCTCGTCCCTATAATCCAATAGGGTTTATTGATAATTTTAGATTGTATTTTATGGGTTCTAACAAAAATCATAAAATCCCCCTCTGAATCATATGACATAGAGTGACTTGCACATTGAGTTTCTTATTCCAAACATTATTTAACTAGTTTTCCAAAAAAAAATCTAAATCAACATCCAAGAATAGAGCAATATTGAAAAGTCTATTTCTTTCTTTAAATACAATGTTATGAATTTCATCATTAGGATAAATTATAACAGTTTCATGAGGGTACTTTCCTTTTTCTTCACCATTTCCTGCACTAGATTCTTCATCCTCACTCTCTGCAAATAAATTTTTTGCACTCACAGAGCAATAAGGGCTTTCATCCATGACAATGTCAGGAACAAATTTTGTAGACCCAGGGTTATTGATTGTTCCCTCATCCTTGTGGATTCCATCAAGAGAATCTAGATTTTTTAATCCCCCTCCATTAACTCACACATGATCAAGAGGCATGACATCCCAAGAACACAACAAAGAAAACCAGACTCACACAAACTAAATAACCACAATAAAAATACAACTAGAAAGCATGTGAGCATGGAGGGCTTCAAAATATTTCCAAAAACACAAAATAAATCTCTTGATTGATCAACCAAACATTCACAAACTCTCCTTCATATTTCAACTTGATTACAAGGCCTACAATACACCAAAGGTGGTTTTAAGATTGAAACCTAGTAATGGAACCCCAAAAAACCTTGAACATCCTAAATATGATAGGGTTAAACCAAAAAAATGGTTTCCCAAACCTAATGTCTTCAAACAATGGTGGTTCCACACAAGAGGCAAACCTTTCCACTAGTTTTCAAGAAATAAATAGTCCTTTGTAAATTTTGAATAATAAACTATATCCAAACTATGAAAACATATTTGAGTACCCATTTTTCCATTATAAAACATATCCAAAATTTAGGTATGGTTATTTTGGAAAGTGTGGCCCAAATTTTGACTGTCCCATTTTGGGAAGGGGCTAACTAGATTTGTAACAATAGGGGTTTTATTGGTTCTATTACTCACAATCCTAAACTAACTTTACCAATTAATTGAAAGGTCTAATAAGGTATGAAAAAAATCTCCAAACCAATTCCCATTATTTTCTAATGGTTCTTTATCACAACCTAACCTCTAGCCACCTTTACATGCAAAAACAAACAATGGATTTCAGCCTAGAGGGCATCATAATATTTGCACAAAACGTTATTCTCAACTCCTAAAACTTGCAAAGCACAAAGATAATTTCTATACATATCTTGACACCGAGTTCTATGAATTTCCACCACTGATAATTAAGGTTATGCATTTTTCTTAGCCATTGTTAACCCTACTCAGGATTTAGATCTACTTATAGTAAAATGGGCGTAACTTATTCAAAACTTACTTAAAATTGATGAGAATTGAATAAAATAAAGGTATAATCTAAGGTATTTCATCTAAAATTTATCATAGGCTAAGATAATTCCATGAAGGTTTGTACCATATAAAGAAACACAAAAAAACGTTCAAAAAATACACAAAAATTGTAGAAAATTGAAATATACTCTCTCATTTTTTATTTTCTTTTAAATGAACATTTACAATGTAACCAAGCACTCGTTAAGGTTAGCATAACTCAAAACATGCATAAAAGAACTCTAACCAAGAATGCACCCTAAAACCACTTAAGGAGGAGGGGCGAGCATATGGTCAAAGGATCCCTAGGATCTACTGAATCAAATATTACAATGATTACACTAAAAGAGAAAGAGATTAAAATCAACAACAAGAATGTGCACTCAAGATCCTTTGACAGGTGAGGTGCTAACATATGGTGGATTACTAATGCTGAAGTTGAATGTAACAAAGGCAGATAACGAGCCATGAAAGAATTTCAACACTACCACCAAACAGTGGGGGAAAATATTACAATTAAAACACTTCATCTGCTACGGAAGACATCCAATCATGAGTGGGAATTCACCACTTTTCTAGTGGGTACATTGAGAGAATTAGCAAGTTCTTTTTTCCACACTGGCAGTAAACCATCCAAGGGCTACAATGTGATAATTAAACACAAATAAGCAGCAATTAAATAGATTGAAACAGTACTACTATTATCAGCTTTACAAAATGAGGAAGAGCTACAAATTACATGAGAATTACAATAGCTTTGAAGCACCAAGAAATAGAAGTTCTCCCACTCTAGATTTCTCTCAATTATTGAAGCAATAAATTGAAATCAAAGACTGAAATAATTCTGATATAAAATAAACAAACTCAAAGTTTGAATCAGCAAACATCAACTCACGAAAAATTTCAAATCTCTTACCACACTCCACAAACTTGAACCAAACTGAAAGTGTCTCTCTTCTATAGCTAGGAGACCAAGAAACCACCACTTTCCAACCTTAAAACTCAGCAAAGACAACCAATACACATTCCAAAGTAATAAATGAATGGTATGGCCCTAGGAGAGGGTCGACCTCACTTATAAAATCAACCACTTCATAAAAAATTTTGTTTTCGCACCAAAAGGGGTGCCTCTAGCATATAGATGGATAGAAACAATACCCATAAGAAAAATAAAAATCATACCAAAAGTTGTTTATGAAAATCTCCTTCAGCCAAACAATAACTAGCAACATGAAAACTAGAAATATCTCACCAAAATTCCATAATAATGCTCAATATGTACTTCTGGATGAAGTACACTCTCAAATCACCATCTAGGGAACCATAGTTTCAGGCCCGAAGAATGGAGTAAACTTGCTAAGCTTTACCTTAGCCGGATTCTAGATTTCAAACCAGCAACATAATTTTACAATATTTTCCAAAGATAACCTCATCAGCTCTCCACAATGCAGCAATATATAAGTTTCAATGGGCAAATGAAACACTTTGAATTCCAAGAAGTTGAATCACTTCAACTTCCCAAGGGACGCCACCTTCAACCATTCACTTTATGGTGAAATGATAAAACATTATTTCCCTTCCCTTTAGGCGTCCATTTCTATTTGCAACAATAAAGCATTTAATAAATCATTAAATGCTCAACATGACCCCTTAATGTCCCCTCTTTAAAACAACATGAAGTTATCACTCCTAGGCATGGGGGTACAACTTAAAAACATGAATTTAACTAAGTATAATACTTAGTCCAAGGAGATAACCAAAACCAATGCCAATACTGAAACTGATGGATTGCCACAAATAGCATGATGACCTGAGTTGAACTGCAGATGATGATACTACCAAGATTGGACTTACTAAAAATAGCCACTACCAAAAATAGTGAGTTCACGTCAACTTAACAGAAAGCCAAACTGATCAGCCACACTAAACTACAAAAGATTGAGTTGCTGCTAGAGTGATACTGCTATAAATATACTTACCAAAAATAGCATATTGCTATAAATAGTAAGTTTTCCATAACCACATATGTATGCTAACTGAGCAGTATCATGACTTACTATAAATAGTAAGTGTTCCCATTCTTCTTAGCCTACAAGTTTCTGGAAATAGGCTAAATCCAATTGTAGAGCGTAGGGCTAAATCAGGGACATTACAGTCGGCCCTTCCCAAAATTGCTTGTCCTCAAGCAATGTCACCACACTCCAAGAAAACTATTTGATCCATACTATGTCAAGTAGGATTCCGGGTTCCCAAATCCATCTCTAATAGGACCCAGCCTGTTGATGTTGCATCACTCTAATCACACAAGAATAACCAACACTCCAAATCTGAACTAACCCTCCTTGTAACCCCAAAGAGTTACCATATTTGAGACCCAAACTGATAGACCTAGAAGAACTGATGTAAAAAAAAACTTACAGCATCTCATGTCCAACAAACTTTGAGGAGTTAATATCATCCATGCCAATGACTATCAACATTTTGGACATAAGGAAAAATGATCTAAGTATCTCAACAATATTCTTATAAATGAAACTCCTCAAAGCATCAAACAGAGTAACAACTCCTTCAAGGCTTCTTGCAAAGAAGAAAACAACTATTTACAAAATCTCAACAGTCTCATCCTCAGAACTCCTCAAGGATGAACAATGCCTCCTCCGAATAATTTTGATATATCCAACAAGGCTTCTAAAAACTTTCACCAATCTCCCTACAAGAGTCTGAAAAATTCAAACCAAATCAAGCATTGGTTTGTTGTCCCAAGCATATGTACAAGTAAATGTACCAAGATAGTCACTGAGATGACCCTGAACATTTTCTAGATGCAGGTTTAAATCACTCCAAATCTTCATTTCTCCCACTTGAGACCAAAAATCATGGCTAACAAAAGATTGGAAAGTCTGAAAATGAATGCACCAGCTATTGAACAAGACTGAAATGGTCAACTTGAGATCTGTTTTAAGGAAAATCAGCATACAAGGAGATAAACAGCTGCTACAAAACTGAAAATCAGCATCCAAAATATTACATCTGCACATATCCACAGCTGAAAACAACCTTTCTGAAGATTTCATCATAGAAAAGAACCGATCATTGCTCTAAAATCTCTCTCCAATCCATTTGTTGATGAAAAAATGGATCCATCAAGTGGTTGGTAAAGAAGAGAACATCACCATTAATTCTGGAATTTTGACCCTTATCCCTCCAAGGAACCTTCCTACCATAGCCCAAAATATTTTTCATTCCACATCGAGGGTGCCAAACAAAGATACTTGACCAAGAATGATCCACCACACCCCTAAATAAATTCACAAAACATTCCTAAGTGCCAATCAACTCCAAATGCACACTCAGAAAATTATTGAATTCTTTAGTGAACCACTGAATTTTATCCAAGAAAACTTCAAAAACAAGGGAGCCTAAAACAAACATTGTCTTCAAATCCATTTCCCAAGATAGGTTAGTGTGAGCATTACTCAATCCAAAGAATAAACTGTCAGGCATGTAAACAACATGTTTTATCAAAACACGTTTTGACAACACCTTGGTGTCAAAAATGGGGAAGTCGTCATGAATCAACACTTTCGATGTGGAGACTGAATTCTCTAAACCTCTTATGCATTCACTTACAAGAAAGCTTGGAGGATTATCAATCACAGAGTAGAACTCGTCCTCACATTATCTGAGATGTTTGAAATCAGCTAGCTAGTCTCCAACCTCCATTACACCCAACTGAGCATTCTCTATCATGCACTTTTTTGATTCAAGCTCAAGGGTAAGCTTATCAACCTTAATTTCACTTCTTTGAAAAACACCAATGATCTTCTTTGTGAATTCATAGGTGTAATCCCGATCTCTAATCCAGCATAGATACTCTAATTTAATAATCACTAAGGAGTCTTTAATTAATTGCATATTAGGGAGAGTGACTCTATCCCAAACTCCTTCTTGTCTCTCTTCAATTGAGCTATATGAGCGGTCAAATCTGAATAAGGCATGCACCTCATCCTCAATGGAAAACATGAATTGACCTTTCCACTCACAAAAGTGCAATGTTGGTGAACTACTGATAAGCTATATTTCAAAATCAGAACTGTGTTTCTTTTCTTTGCTACCCCCATAGCTGCTCCAAGATTCTTGTCTTTCACCACCCACTAACTGAAAATGCTCAAGGTCATGAAGAGAATCAAATCCTACCAATTCTTCGGGCCTTTGGTTATAATCAAATTCATGATGTGGTAAATCTGATTTGAATGTGATAACCTCTTTAAAAACTTCATCATCAAGGACCCTGTGGTCTTCAAGCTCCATTTCCCCTTCACTATCTCCTTGATTATATACTAAAGAAGCCCCCAACTTGATCAATGAGTCATTATTGATCGCAGTTCTGAAATTTTTAGCAGCAAAAATTTCTTCCTTAGTGGCTGCAACCATCTTATAGGATTCATTATGGGGCTTACCCATGCAAGCTTCTTTTTCAAAGACATTTTGTCCTCCAAGGGCCATATCAAAGCTTGCAGTGAAATCAAAATTTTGTTTTTTATTGGGATCAAAGGGAAATTTATCCCATACAAATTCATCAAAAAAATTAGGTGCCTTCACACCCGGATCCCAAATGCCGAAGGGCTGATTATTTTTATCAAAAGGAAATTGCCCTTCAAACTTCACTTGAAATGGTGACTCTTTGAATGAGACACCACCCAACTCAATAAAGCTGAAATCTTCATGAGAATATTTCTTCAAGATCTTAGTTTTATGACCAAACTCAAAACCACATGAATATTCATTATTATAATGAAGTAAGGAATTATCACTATTAGCTGGTTTGAAAATTATATCCTCCTTACCTTCAATAAGAGCTTCATGTGAAAGTATAATATTGATCTCTTCATTTGTAGTCACAAACATACCAAGGAGGTCTCCTTGATTCCTTGACATAAAATCTTCATGGGAAATCAAAATAGTTGTTGCCTCTTTGCATTCATCCTCAACTTGTGCAGATAGCTACATATCAATAGGTACTTCTTGGGATACAACCTTAGAATCATTGAGAAAAAATATTTTATTTCCATCTTCTACATTAATAGCTTCCTCTTTTTTCTACTTTGTCTTCTTCAAGTGTGGCTGCAATTTTCTCTCACATTGAATGAATAAATCTCTGATCAACATACCCCACAGTAGAGGAATTATTTCCTTCTTGTTCATGAATTTTTAGCAGAAAGGATATGATGTTTTTAGGAATGTCATCCAACTCATTGATAATTAAGATCAAAATGTTTCTCATTGATGCAACTACATCCTCCTCTTGTTCACTCCAAGTTGAATCAAATAATATATTTGATCTTGCATACCCAAATCTATTAGCAACACACTTATTTTGAATTCCAAAAAGATCTTCAGTATAGCAAATCTTCTGGAGTACCGATTGCTATCAGTTTCATCAAGATCTTGAAAAATTTCCACGAACATATGAAGAACTCTCTTCATAATTTTATCATCATAGGGCACCAAAGGTGCCAAAATTCTCATCACTTCACCAAGGCATGAAGTAACCAGCAAATTTACTTCTTCATCAGGATGCCTCAGCCAAAGGGGTTGATTCAAAAAATTCACATGAGGAGCTAATGCCAACTGCATTTCCTCTGAGGGTAATTCCTTCACTTGCCTCAAACACTGTTCTAACAAATGAAGAATGTTTTCTTCATTCTCCCTTGACTGAAATTCTTTGTCAAGACTCTTTCTAGTCATATAAATTGTCTCTGCCAAATTCATCTCTTCTTCATTAGCCATACCTTAATCTAACAAGACAAGGTTTCTCAAATCACTGAAAAGGTGTCAACTTCAAAAATTTTAAAGCTGAAACTAAACTATTCTGCTTTTTGATGTAGTATCAATCTTCTCTGACTCTCATCTTATCACTGAAGCACTGAAACTCACAAGATGGTAGGAAAACGGGCTTTGATACCACTGAAATATACTCTCTCAATTTTTTTTATTTTTAAATGAACATTTACAATGTAACCAAGCACCTATTAAGGTTAGCATAACTCAAAACGTGCATAAAAGAACTCTAAGCAAGAATGCGCCCTAAAACCACTTAAGGAGGAGGGGCGGGCATATGGTCAGAGGATCCCTAGGATCTACTAAATCAAATACTATAATGATTAAACTGAAAGAGATAGATTAAACTCAACACCAAGAATGTGCACTCAAGATACTTTGACAGACGAGGTGCTAACATATGGTGGATTACTAATGCTGAAATTGAATGTAACAAAGGCGGATAACCAGCCATGAAAGAATTTCCACACTACCACCAAACAGTGGGGGGAAAATATTACAATTAAAACACTTCGTCTACTGTGGAAAACATCCACTCATGAGTGGGAATTCACCACTTTTCTAGTGGGTACATTGAGAGAATTAGCGAGTTCTTTTTTCCACACTAGCAGTAAACCATCCAGGGGCTACAATGTGATAATTAAACACAAATAAGCAGCAATTAAATAGACTGAAATAATACTACTGTTATCAGCTTTACAAAATGAGGAAGAGCTACAAATTACATGAGAATTACAATAGCTTTGAAGCACCAAGAAATAGAAATTCTCTCACTCTAGATTTCTCTCAATTATTGAAGGAATAAGTTGAAATCAAAGATTGAAATAATTCTGATATAAAATCAGCAAAATGAAAGTTTGAATCAACAAACATCAGATCACCAAAAATGTCAAATTTCTTACCACACTCCACGAACTTGAGCCAAACTGAAAGTGTCTCTCTTCTATAGCTAGGCAACCAAGAAACCACCACTTTCCAACCTTAAAACTCAGAAAAGACAACCAACACACATTCCAAAGTAATAAATGAATGGTACGGCCCTAGGAGAGGGTCGACCTCACTTATAAACTCAACCAATTCATAATAATTTTTTTCTTTGCACCAAAATGGGCATCTCTAGCATATAGATGGATAGAAACAATACCCATAAGCAAACAAAAATCATACCAAAAATTGTATGAAAATCTCCTTCAGCCAAACAATAACCAGCAACATGAAAACTAGAAATATCTCACCAAAATTCCATAATAATGCTCAATATGTACTTCTAGATGAAGTACACTCTCAAATCACCATCTAGGGAACCATAGTTTCAGGCCCAAAGAATGGAGTAAACTTGCTAAGTTTTCCCTTAGCCGGATTCTGGATTTCAAACCAACAGTATAACTTTACAATATTTTCCAAAGATAACCTCATTAGCTCTCCACAATGCAGCAATATATAAGTTTCAATGGGAAAATGAAACACTTTGAATTCCAAGAAGTTGAATCACTTCAACTTCCCAAGGGATGTCACCTTCAACCATTCACTTTATGGTGAAATAATAAAACATTATTTCCCTTCCCTTTAGGTGTCCATTTCTATTTGCAACAATAAAGCATTTAATAAATCATTAAATTCTCAACATGACCCCTTAATGTCCCCTCTTTAAAACAACATGGATTTATCACTCCTAGGCATGGGGGTACAACTTAAAAACATGAATTTAACTAAGCATAATAATTAGTCCAAGGAGATAACTAGAACCAAAGCCAATACTGAAACTGATGGATTACCACAAATAGCATGATGACCTGAGTTGAACTGTAGATGATGATACTACTAAGATTAGACTTACTAAAAATAGCCACTGCCAAAAATAGTAATTTCACTTCAACTTAACAGATAGCCAAATTGATCAGCCACACTGAACTATAAAAGATTGAGTTGTTGCTAGAGTGATACTGCTATAAATATACTTACCAAAAATAGCATATTGCTATAAATAGTAAGTTTTCCAAAACCACATCTGTATGCCAACTGAGTAGTATGATGACTTACTATAAATAGTAAGTGTTCCCATTCTTCTTATCCTACAAGTATTTGGAAATAGGCTAAATCCAATTGTAGAGTGTAGGGCTAAATCAGGGACACTATAAAAATAGAGTCTCTTCTTCATCTTCTTCATTACAATTCTCCACTCACCTTTTGCTCGAGGTTCTACCAACAATAATGGCCTCATAAAACCATGAAAAAATTCTTAAAACTAATTCTCTACCTAACTAACCTTCCATGTACCTAACTCTACAATTTTATCATTTTTATCAACCTTTCGTGACAATATTTTTGCCAAATTGCAAACTATGACAAGACTGAACTCACATAACTCCAAATACATCTAAAGGTGGTATATTCGACCTTATTTTATTCTTGATAACTCAAAACACCAAAACTCAACCTAAGGAAAACTTAAAAACTTGTTTTCAAAATGAGTCAACTTGGTGCTCCCGCACCATACAACCAGCTTGAAAAAGTTTCCAAGTCCCTTGGAAATTGAAATGTAATTTTTCCACACTTGAATAATTTATCACCTTTATCTTCAAAAACTCTTTCACCCAGTGTACCCTTCCAATGTTTTAAGTATTAGATCTTGGCATTGTTCCTTGCATTGATAGACTCCTTGAAACTATTCCATATTTTCTTCATCTTCACCCTAGGTTGTCCCAGCTATTTACTAAGATGTTTAAACCCACCAAAAGGTATAAGCTTCCTCCTATCTGCATCTCTAGATACCTGTACTTGAAAAATATCCATGAAAACTTCATTCATCAAAAAAAATTGTTTCGTACCATTACCATCCATGCATGCTTTGTTCTTCTTCTCCCATTCACTTGGTGACCCTTGAAATATGACATCTAACTAAAGCATCTTAGTCTGCAACTCTTCATGAACAACTTGAGTATCAACACCTAATTTAACAATATCGTTCTCTAATTGTTCATCTTTCTCATTAGACTCAAACAACTAAAAATGGTATGAAGACTCTTCCACAACTATGTCTACCTTGTCCTACTGAATTTATTCAATGCTTGATGTCAAAATAGTCATAAATGTACTCACGATTTCATTGCTCACCTCTTCCTCTATCTGATATTGCATTCATTCCTCCTCTATTGATGTTGTTCTTGCTTGTCTTCTTCTTCTTTGGACAATTTTATTGATGGGCTATGATACCTTATTTTTTATTGATAAATTTCATCTTTGCATGTCAAGCTCTAGTATCTTTTCCAACTCCTCCATGTCCCTCCTTGTTTGTTCCATGGCTTGCTTCAGTTCTCTAATCTTTTACTCAAACTCCATTTTATTTTCCTTCTCTTTTTCCTTCCTTCTCTCTTTCTCCTCTTGTTTCTTCTTTTGTTTCTTGTCTTTTGATCCCTCAACCTACAAGATTCTCCTCAGGAATTCCATTCTTCTCTTTTGTCTTTGCCTCACCTAGGTCTCTTCTCTTTTCCTCTACCTAGTCTTTTGGTAACTAAGTTCTCTTCTCAACCTGCAAAAACACACAAATACCAAGCTCTTTCTTTTTCCAGAGTCCTCTAGATCTAATACCAATTGATGTAGATCATGGAGGGCTTAAAAATATTTCCAAAAAACTAAAACAAATCTCTTGATTGATCAACCAGACATTCACAAACTCTCCATATTTCAACTTGATTACAAGGCCTAAAATACACCAAAGATGGTTTTAAGACCCCAACCTAGTAATGGAACCCCAAAACACCTTTAACATCCCAAATATGATAGGATTAAACCAAAAAAATTATTTCCCAAACCTAATGTCTTCAAACAATGGTGGTTCCACACAAGAGGCAAACCTTCCCACTAGTTTTAAAGAAATAAATATTATTTTATAACTTTTGAATAATACCTGATATCTAGACTATAAAAACATATTTGAGTACCCATTTGGTAATTCTAAAACATATCCAAAATTTAGTTATGGTTGTTTTGGAAAGTGTTGCCCAAAGTTTGACTGTCTCGTTTTGGGAAGGGGCTAACTAGACTTGTAACAATAGGGGTTTTATTGGTTCTATGAATCCCAAACCTCAAATCACCTTATCAATGCCTTTACCAGGTATAATAATGTCTTAAAAACCAATTCCCATTCTTTTCCAATGGTTATTTCTCACAACCTAACCTCTAGCCACCTTTACATGCAAAAGAAAAAAACAATGGATTTCAGCCTAGGGCATCATCATATTTGCACAAAACCTTATTCCCGACTCCTAAAACTTGGGGAACACAAAGATAATTTCTATATAGACCTTTAAACTAATTTCTATGAATTTTCACCTCAGATAATTAAGGTTATGCACTTTTCTTAGCCATTGTTAACCCTACACAGGATTCAGACCTACTTACAGTAAAATGGGCGTAACTTATTCAAAACTTACTTAAAATTCATGAGACTTGAAGAAAATTAAATTATACTCTAAGGGATTTCATATACAATTGGTCTTAGGCCAAGATAATTCCATATAGACCCGTACCATATGAAGAAATAGATAAAAACTTTCAGAAAATGAACAAAAATTATAGAAAATAGAGTCTCTTCTTGATCTTCTTCATTATAATTCTCCACTCACCTCTTCCTAGAGGTTCTACCAACATTAATGGCCTCATAAAACCATAAAAAAATTCCTAAAATTGAATCTCTGCCTAAATAACCTTGCATGTACCTAACTTCTTAATTTTTTGCATTTTTAGCAACTTTTCTTAACAACAGTTTTGCCAAATTGCAAACTATGACAAGACTGAACTCACATAACTCCAAATACACCTAAATATGGTCTATTAGACCTTATTTGATGCATTATAACTAAAAAAACCAAAAATCAACGTAAGACAAACTTTAAACCTTGTTTACAAAATGAGTCAACTTAGTGCTCCTACACTAGGGGAGGGCTGGCCTCCCCCACCACATACAACTGACAAAACCCTAGCAACATGCAGACAACTTGCAGAGTGCTCCTCTCCAAATTTCAACCTCTATTCATCAGCTCTAAAATTAATATAATTATTAGAAAATAATTGTCATTTTAGTTTTCTTCAAATTAAAAAAGAAAATAGATATATTTTCATTATTTTAATTACACAATTTTTATAAAATATTTAATGAAAGGAAAATACATTATTTACTTTTTTAGCTTGAAATATTATTAATTATTCTTCAAGAACTCTCTCATAATACTCTGCATTTTGTAATGAAGTTATCATTTGAGGATATGTTTCCAAACACTTGAAAGAACACATTAAAATGATGAGATAATTTCTATGTAGCTTAAATACATTATATATATATATATATATATATATATATATATATATATAATCTCTTTTATTTCTCTTGTAATGAATTCAAAAAATCATTTTGTAATGCCCCGCCACGCAACCCTAGAGGAAGTTTCAATTGACTACAAAAGCATACTAATTTTTTTTTATTACAGTGAATTAAACATACATGTTCATCTATAATTGACAACATCCCCTAAGGCTACGTAACTGAGATTACTTAATTCCCATTAACATATATCATTAAAATTACATTGCATTAAATAACACAAGTAGGAAGCATTCATTCGACATAAATAAATAACAAGATAAGAATATAATATCCATAACATATATCCATTACAAGATTAACTAATTACAACCCTCATTCCCATAATGAGTCATAAATACATAAGTGTTACAATTACATAAATCCACCTCATATACACAAGAGGGGTAAATACAAATTAATACATTTAGAAATACAATAGTGCAAGAAATGAATAACAAGATCCATGAGTTGTCCAACTGGATGTCTCGCCTCCATGAACTGAAGATCAATTGGTGCATGTTCCACCCAACCAAGTGGTACCCGAAGACCCACCCCCCATGCTAGGATATAGTAACAACGCAACATGGACAAGAAATCTAATACCTCTAACCAAAGGTAGACTCATAATGACACACACTGACTCAACCAAACATATGCAGAATATAAGTCTAACACTAACATGGGTACATTGCTTTTAGACATATTATAATCGAGTATGATAAAGAATCCATACACACAACACAAACTCAATGTTATCCTAGACAGAGTGTCATTGCAAGGTTTGTCAAGAGATCTCCTCTGGGCATTCTTCATAGGTTCCGATAATCCTGGTGACCTCAACCAAATCCTGACCCTCATACTCACTCATGTAGAATCAACTACCTCTCATAAGGACAAGATGGTTGACCTTGCCATTCCAAGCCTTCTCACTCACCCCAAGTCTAAACAAGCCCTTGTGTCTATGAGTGAGGTTAAATTATCTTAATTAATGTGAATTCATCCTAATCATCTAAGTATATTTCTTTAATTATCACTTGTTAAAAACACTTTTGAAGGTTACCCAGTTTACCTCTAAGGGCTCCGGCCCCTAACAAAAGCCACTCTTCTAATGGATAACACGCTACACAAAACTAGACTCCAAGGGTAACTTAAGTGCTACAGAACTGAAAAAATCAATCTCTCATATTCTAGGAGGCAATAATTAAGAAAATCCACTCCAACAGTAGGAGGAAACAAAACACTTATAACACTACCCAAGGGAAAAATGAACATTATCTTAACAAGGGAATGACCCACATCCACTGGAAGACTTTACAATAAATAACACAAATCACCCATTCCCAAAGCAAACAACATAAGGGAAATTAATATAATAATGCACTGACAATGAAAAATACTATATTTGGATATCTTAAATCCATATTCTTATCTAATGCTTCTCTCATAAATTAAAATACTATCCTTCTAAATTATCACTAAAACATAATAATTCCTTCATTAAAATAAATACTTTTCACAAACTTATCTACTCATGCACAGTAAGCATTTCAGTTTAATTTATTGTCTAATTACTTGCATGCATTAATATGTCTAAAACTGAACATCAAATATATATACACTTAAATACATATTATTTAGCATGCTTTATATATTTAAATACATTCATTTTATTTATATATACGAACTATATTTAAAATCATGCTTACATTATACACTAATAATAAACCTCTGTTTTACAAAAATTACCAGTCTGAATATTAATTATTTCTGGATAAATCTAAACTTAAATAACCATTTTCCAATATGAAAAATATAAATATATATTAAATATTATATATTACTATATAATATTAATATATATATGTATACTATTTATATTAACCAACATCAACAAAAAAAAAATACTAATTAATAAAAACTTAAATGAAATAAAAAATACGAATTTAAAATTCACATTGAATAGGATAAACCCGGAATTCGAAGCTCACTGAAGGAAGGACATTAACATTTATATAAATTAAAAAAAAACAACAAAAACCTATGACAGTGCATCAGCGATACCTTGTACCGGTCGGCCACACCCATACCAATGACATTGGGGGTGGCACTTCCCATGGGACAGTGAGTCCCCCTAAAAGGTGGGTGTGCTGTCACATGGCAGTGCCCTTCCCCACCTCCTTTGTAACTGTGCGGTGGGCAGTGGGAATTGACCTCCCCACCAACCACTGTCACAACAAATATTTTTTTTTAAGAATAAAAAAAAAAATCCGTTAACATAAAATGAAATCCGAAGTAAAATGAAAAAGGTTTCAAAGACTTTTTCAACGATTTTTTTTGAAATTTGTTTCTCAGGAATGTCGTACAAATGGCGTTTTCATCCAAAAGGAAAAATAACATAAATCTTTGACAATTTAAATAGATATATATATTTATATGTTATATATATATATATATATATATATATATATATATATATATATATATATATATATATATATATATATTTATATATATTATATATAAATATATATATTTACATAGAAATAAATTACTGGTAAAATCGAGAAAATTATAAAATAACTAGTAATAGGAAATTAATATTTTTTTCCAGAATTTCTTCCTATATTCAAAAGGTTTAAATTTAATCTCTTTTAAATCATTCCTTCAATTTTCGAATAATTAAAAATAGGAAAAATTACATAGATCTGAATGTTTTCAAAAAGGTTAAATTCTCCATGCAACAACCTAAATGTTGAAGCACAACCTAAGGTTTAATTTAAACAATGAATTTCAACAATCAGATTCAAAAATAATATAGATTGTTTTGAACAAAAATAGAACAAATCTTGGAATCTGAAGCTACAGAAGAAGATGAATTTCTGATGCAAGCCTCCTCCAAGAATTTCCTGAATTTTCCTCAAACTTGCAACGAATCCAATCCAAAAAGCTTCAACAATTGCAAACAAAATTTCCTCAAATCAAATCCAAAACCAAAAACTGCTTCAAACCCTTCTTTGTGCAAATTTTCCAAAAATCCTTCACTGCTCTGAAAAATGAATTCTCCACCCAAAAACTTCTCTCTCTCAAAATTGAAAACATGCATTCCTCATAAATCAAAAATATCTAATACAACCCTAATTCACATTGCATGCAAAGTTGAAAATTAGATATTAATTTCATCTTCCATTTTCGAAAACCCAAATTGACTTTAAAACACAATTTCAATTTCTTTCAATTTCTTTTGATTTAATTTAATTTAATTTAATCCCATTAAACTTAATTAATTAATTTTAATTATTTAATAACTAAATTCAACCCTTTTGAGATTAAATTTAATTAATTAAATAAATTAAAATTTAACTAAATTAAATTTTATTATCAACTTTAAATAAATCAACAAGGCATAATTTTCATTTAACATTAAAATAATCACTACTTTTAACCAACACAATATTTCTAAAAATTGATTTAATAATAACGCATTTAACAAAACCAAATAACACTAAATAAGGTAAAACATTAATCAACAATCAAGACTGATGACACACTAAGGCTAGGGCATAGACCTGACACATGTTACCTAGCTACTATCTCTCATTCAACTTAACTGTTGGATTGACACGCTCAAACCTGTGAGACCAGGTGGAGTCGATGTCATGTACCTGCAACCTGTAACCATGTGAACAACATAATACAGTTCCAGCATATAATACACACCGTGAAGAAGAAATCACGGATTCGTAGGGCGCTCGCAAGCGAGTGATGCGAAACTGTCCTCTTCACCAATCCACTCATCAAAGACTGACATTAACATCATAATCAATAATCTCATAATAACATCTCATGCTATCTCTACAACATCATTAAACCATTAAAGAATATGAAACGATAATCAAACCAACACATCACACAATAATAGTTGTCACTCAATAGTAGTGATCAAAGCACAAATAACAAGGTGTGTCCAGTATCATAGTAGCTGCAACCCAAACATAGCATAAAGCAAAACGAACAAGAAGAAAAATGGAGGGGTATTAAACATTTTCATTATTTAGAAAATTCAAATATATATTTAATAATATATTCAAAATAAACATAAGTAAACTCTTTCAATATACTAGGGAACATTTTAAAAAAAATATATTTTTTTCAAATAGAAAACACACAGTACAATGTTAATCATAAAATATGGAAGGAATCACATTTCTAAGAAAGAAAATATTATATGGAATTTTTAATTAATATGGATTGATTGAGATAAAAATAAATAAACAAACTTTAAAATTTATTGTTATGTAATGTCTCATTATAAAATTTGGCTTAATTTATTTAAGTATAACAAACTCTAGGTCAATAAGAGTTGTATAATTAATTATAAGTATGAATTTCACTTAAAAACTGCAACTTAATAATATATTAAATTATTTATATTTAATTCTTAAAATACATTTTAGAAAATAGAGAACTTATCTTCTTAGTTCTTATGTAAATATTCTTCTCATCTGTAGTGATCTATCTTTAAAGAAATGTCACAAACATTTCTAAAGTCTACCTAAATTAGGGGTTTTCATCCACTAACTCAATTGTAGGAATTAATGGTTTTTGTTCTTAATTTTGATCCTAGAAGAGTTTCACCCTTATACTATTATAAAATTGATTCATATTCCATAAGAGAAAATAATAATATAAAATATATTCACAACAATGATGTCTTATTATTGAGTTATCCTTCTTATATACCCCTTTCTCTTCAATAGTCATAACCCTTCATATTACTATATGAAGTGAATTAAATTAATCTTCAAAGTTGTAATTATAGCCTATAGTGGAGCGATTGCAAAAATATGATTATATGTCTAATTTTTGTTTGAATATATAATAATAATAATCAAATTATAAATAATTAATATATTATATTAATATTTACAAATAATCAAAGTAGTTGATAAATGAGATCCAAAAGTATCAATAAAGAGGATCAAGAGTTCAATAAAACTAATAGGAGATTCTACCATAGTCTTGATTCTAACTTCAATCCCCATGTATTGATTTCCCTTTGAAGTACCTACAAAGTTACCATTATAACCATATATTACAAATTAATGGGTAATTTAAAAAAGTAGAAAATTGATTTTGTATGATGAAATCAGGCATACCTCAACATTTGGAATGTTCCCTCAATTGGTTATAATTGTGTATAGTCATAAATAGAAAAATAACACCCATTAATATGAGTAATACTTACTAAGAGAATTTCAAAACACAGAAAAATAATACTAAAATAAATTATTATAGACCTTGCTAGATGATTGGCAATTTCACTATTGCAATTCAATTTCTTCAATGCTTTGTTTAGAAACTACTCATACATATATAGATTACTAAAATTGGTTTATATGTAGAGTTCTTAGATTTGATGTTTATTTTAAAAAATCATTTTTGAAAAAAAAAATACAAAACAAAAGACCAAATTATAATTAAATTATTACATGCAAAACCAAAATAAACATGCACATGACTTTATCAAAAATTTAACCTAATTTAATTTATTTTGGTAAAAAAAGCTAAAAACATGACTATAATATTATTATTAAATGCAATATTCCAATTCATTTAGGTGTAAAAATTCTTCATGAAAATTTTATATTAAGTATAATTATGGAACAATCTTGTTCATGAGCTATTTGAAAGATAAAAAAATGCATACATTTGCAAAAGGATCACACATTTTAATTAGATTATTGATTTAATATAAGGATATTGGAATTGAAGTGAGATAAATTACATAGTCATTGAATTTTTTAAAAATAGTCTAGATGTATTACAAAAATATTATAAATTTATTTTCTATTTTTTAAGATAGTACAAAAAGAACATACCTACCCCTCTCATGTTATGGTAGATTGACATAGCGGGTTATAACATCCTCTATCCTATTAAAACAATAATAAAAATAAATAAAAAAATATTGTAATGAAAAATGAAAAAAAGAGATAATTTATAATTACAAGTCCATTTATTCTACATATTTATTCTATATAAATATTAAACTCAATCCAAAAGATATTCATCAAACCCAAAACCCTCCTTATAAATAAAACATATGCACTAAACCCTTTTGTAAATGAAAGTATCTATGTGCACCACATTAAAGGAAACCTATAGCCTAGAAAAAGATTCAACAAGCTTAAAAAAACAATCTCTTTTACCACCTTCATAAAAAAAAAATTCTATGTATACTACATTAAAATTTGGCCATAATACTGTTTGATATTAATCAAGAAAAAATGTATTATAAAGAAAATTCGAGTAGAAAAAATCTCTACATTGTTAATCCAAATTATGGGTTATTCTAATCGAGATTACCTCTTCTTTCCATAAAATTGACTCAGTCTTCCAAAGGGTGAAAACATAATAAGTGCAATATCAATATCACAAAGAATGGAGAGGTCATTTTCCTTCTTAATAAGTCCATTTCGCCTATTGGAGAAGGTAACCTACTTGTTTGTCTTGTTTTCTATTTTCTTCATTGGGAGCTTAACTCTCCTCATGATTAGCAATACTTATCACCCTCAAAAATACTAAAAATCTGATTGAAGTTGATGTAAAGGTAGAGGAAGAATCGACCAATAATATTCAAGTGTGAAAAATAATATAGGAACTTGTTTGAATCCTTTACACATCCTTTGGATATCTACCTTTCTGCTTTGGGTGAGAAATTCAATAAGCAGAAGTCCTCTATCTTCTTCTTTAATACTCCTTAGGCTATCCAATGAAGGATTTCTAGAATTTTGTGGTTTCAAATTGGGTCCCTGCCCTTTTTCTATTTGGGGATTCCTTTTGCTATTGGTTGGCAGCCCCGGTCCTCCTGGCAATTGTTTCTTGATAAGTTCAGGAAGAAATTTACTCATTGGGCTCACAGGTGGCTATCTACAGTTGCTAGAGTTACTCTCCTTCAATCTGTTATCTAGGCCCTCCCCATCTACAAGTATTTTGTTCATTCATCCCCTATGTATTTCCTTAGGGAGTTTGATGCTCTTTCTCATCAATTTCTTTGGAGTGGAAACTTGATGTCTTCTTGGTGGAGTCTTGTTAACTGGGATGTTGTGTGTCGCCCAAAATAGGAGGGTGGTCTTGGCCTACGCTCTGCTATTTTGAATGGGAAAGTTCTAGCTACTAATCTTTACTGGCATTGGTGCACCAATCAAAACTAGTTATGCGCTCATATTCTCAACCATAAGTATCTTAGAGGTGTTGCTTCTTTTGAGGTTCCTCACTATCCTCTAGAGGGGAGTGGTTCTATGATTTGGAATACTTTGAAAGTGGGGGCTCAGTTGATTAAGCGAGCGCTCTTCTGGATCTGTCACTTGGGGTCTTAGGCTCTTTTTTGGTTTGATGCTTGGGATGGTCACACTTCCCTTCTTTTTGTTTTTCCTCATTTTCAACCCCTTTGTGATGTGTTTACTGTTGTTGGTTGGGACACTGTGGAGCATTACAAGATCACTAAGTGTTGTGGTTATGTTTTTAGCTTTCTTTGGAAGCACCCTTCTGAATAGCCTTCTAGGGGGTCTGAGAGGATTAGGTAGGAGCTTGCTTAGGCTTTTCCTTCCCGTGCTTGTAACTATTTGAGGGGCCCAAAAATTTTGGCTTGGGATGGCTCTGATATGTCTAGGAAGTACTCTATATCTGTTGGCTATAAGCAACTAGGTAGGCAATTGTTTGGAGATGTTGAGGTTCCTTGGTGGAAGAAAGTTTGGCACAAGTGGGCTTGGCCCAAGTGCAATTTCTTCATGTGGTTAGTGGATCAAAATAGGTGTCTTACTTGGGATAATTTATGCACGTTCGATTTCCAACGTCCCTCAAGATGTGTGTTGTTTCATGATTCTAAGGAAAGTGTTATCATCTCTTCTTCCAATGCTCTTATTCTAGGGAGATTTTGAATTTTTGGTGGGAGGTGTGGAATATGCCCTATTGGCATGTTTCCTCGTTAGTTGAGTTTGTGGATCAGTGGGGTAGGGCCCCTATTTCTACTTCCTTTCTTCAAGTTGCTTGGGCTATTGGCCCATCCTTCATTATTTGGAATCTTTGGTTGGAGAGGAATCATCAAATTTTTCAGGATGTGTCATTGGTGGCCCCTCGCCCATGGTGGAAAATTTTGCATGCCTTGGGATAAACTGTTGTGGCTAAGTGTGATCTGACATGTGCGGTGGCTCCAGGTGATGATGGTTGTTTTAAACATCATCATCTTCCTCCTCCACAATGACAAATTTTGCACAACAAATGTAGACATCATATCTTGAAGGTCAATAGGGAGGGAAGATGGTCCCCTCCTCCTCAAGGGATCCTCAAAATTAACACTAATGGATCATCTCATGGAAACCCTGGTCATGCTGGTATTGGAGGTGTTGGTCGAGATAGCTCTAGAGAGATTCATTTTATCTTCTCAGTGTATAAGGGTTGTTATACTAATAATTTAATGGAGGCACAAGCAATTTTATCGGCTATGGAGCATGGAAGTCAACTGGGGTTGCATAGGATTATTTTTGAATCTGATTCCCAGGTTGTGGTGAACCTGTTGAATAGGTAGAGTTTAGATGATGTTAGTTGGAATTTGGCTTTGATTGTGGAAAAAATTCTCAACCTTTGTACTTCTCTGGAGTCTGTTACCTTCACTTATATTCGTAGAGAGTGGAATGGTGTTGTTGATTGTTTGGCTTAATGGGCCTCTGATCATATTCATGATTGGAACTTGGTGAACCGAGGTCAATTACCCCTGATTTGTCTCAATAGTTGAACCACCTGGTGGATCTTCATAGGGTTGTGTAACAACCTTGCTTTGTATTTCTCCTTTTTTTAATGAAGTTCTTACCCCTCTTTTATTTAAAAGATAGGAACTTGTACTTATCTGCATTATCCATTGAAACAATAAAGACCCATTAGTAGGACATACAAAAAGTATTTTAAAAGAGAAGATGCCAATCTCTTTATATAACTTTTTAAATAATTAAATTGCATTTAAAAAACACATTCAATTAAATACTTAGATATTTAATTTATATTTAAAAAAATATTCAATCAAGTACAAGGATAATTCTAAAATAAAAATATAATAGTTGGTTTTCACAGATAGATGTCTCAATCTATTTGCTTACAACAAAATCAATGATGATTTCACAATAAAAGTTTTGAAGCATGATATATTATATAATTTTATTTTTTTCGAAGTTGTTTTGTAATGTTGTTTTCTTTATTCACAATGTACATTTTGCATACTATTGAAAACAATCATCTTTAGAAATTAATGTAAAGGCTCTATTAAAGCACAATATAATATATGATTTTTTTTTTTAATCGGGTTCTTTGCTTGGACCATGTTTTCTTGTTCTGAATTAAATGGTGTATATGTGAGTGTGATTTGGCTTCATCTTTGTATCAACAAGATGGATTTGTAGCTTTATCATGTCAGATATTTTCATGATTATGGAAAGCAAGATTGGAGAATATTTATTGTTTTGAAAAAGATATTTTTAAGTTTTTTATGGTTCTAAAATATTTGGAAAGAAACATCACATGAAAACTATGGCATTAGGGCCTTTTTGTGCTCCCAATCTATAATCCTTCTTCCCTACACAAAAATAGTATTTTCTTGATCAACTGGAAGTGTTTGGATTCTTGTGAGAGTGGTTATGTTTGGTTATGTTTCTAACAAACAAAAGGAGGGTATAACTAGGTTTTTAGGTAATTTTTGGCTTAGTGTCAATTGAATGCATAGTAAGATTTGGGGCTAGAATGATTGATTTGAACACAAGAGTGTTGGATTTTTGTTGGCGTCTCAAGATGAAACTCACTCAAGTTCAAAATGACAAGATATAGGATAAGACTGTGTCTCTTAACGGTTTAAAACTTTAAAGAAAAAATAAAAAATCAAAGATATTTTCATGATTATGGAAAGCAAGATTGGAGAATATTATCTTTATTCTAAAGAGAAAGATAGTTTGTATTTGCATGCAACTGTGGAAAGAATATTGAAAATTGTTTAATGAATGCATATAAATATGAAATGAAAGGTATCCCTACTCAATTGTAATATTATTGAAGTTGGGGGAATCTCGAAGAAAGCCTTAAAGGCTTATTTATCAATGGATGCCTCTGAAGAAAGCATTCAAACAAATATAGCTTAGAATAGTTACATGTAGAGTTATCCATTAAAACCCATATTCAGAAATAAGATTTTCATTAACATTCATATTCAGAGACAAGATTTTTTGATTTGATCAACAAATCTAAATCCAATTTGACACCCTAAAAATGAAAAAAATAAAAAAATAAAAAAATGAAAATCGAGACTAGATCAAGAATTATATTTCTATACCTTCCTAGATGGCCTTGGTTTAATATCTCTAATTCTGATTTATTATTTTTCTTCCTCCTCCACTTGATAACCATATCAATTTAACTTCCTTGTTGGGTGCGTCTACAAATTCTCGATAAAAGATATAAAAAATAAGAGATATTTTAGGGTTGCTTTTGATAGCATGTTATTTATGTTCAGTCTATGTGCATGCAAATGGGTTATTAGTATTATACTATACTCGTGTTCAGTCCATGCACATACAAATGAATTATTACCACCATAAATATCCTCAAGCTTATGCCTACTATTAATTTACATTTATTGCTTAAACAAATACCTTCCTCAATTCTCCCGCAAGATTATCTACTGTGTTTGCACAAGTTTACACATACGTGTAGCTCCCTAAAAAGAAGAATAAACCTCTATTTCAAGTTAGAGACACACTGAAAAAGCTTATCTGATTGTAATTTATCTCTCAAGAAAACAAGGAGGAAAACAACTTGAACATAACAACTCACACTTTGACTCTCACTTGAACTAGCACAACTTGAATTTCCATTTTATGATTGCATATACATATATATACATGAATATAGAGATCATGTTAATTTTTACTTAACACAATAGTTCATCTTCATTCAGTTTAACCATTCCCAACATTCATTCATATGAAACATTTTCAAATCTAAGGCTGCACCTCCCATTTATTAAATCTTATGATAGGTAAAATGAAGAAAGAAATTTTTTGGCATTCATTGTTATGTATTGTGTTAAAAATCTATATTCAAATTTATCTTGATTGGTGTGTGAAAGATACTAAAACAATTTGAAACAAATCAAGTCTAATCTCCCTTAAATAAAACATACCTGCATATTTTCTTGGCCCTATGGGACTATCCCAGTTTGTTCAAGATATCGCTCCAATATATTTAAAAATTATTTTAAAGTTAAATAAAGATTTTAGATCTTAAAATGAATATAATTATTAGAAAACAATTTTCATTTTAGTATTCTTCAAATTAAAAAATAAAACAAATAGATATTTTCAATACTTTAACAAATCGATGATGTAACTAAACAAATTGTTTGTACTCAATTATCAATATAAACAAAAAATTTAATTACAAGATGATTTTTCATAACACATATAATGAAATAAAAGAAGAATTATTTACTTTTTAAACTCAAACTCTAGTTAAGAATACTTCAAGAATTATCTCATAATGTTTTGCATCTTGTAATGAAGTTATCATATGAGGATCTACTTCCAAACACCTAAAAGTTTACATTAAAATGGTGAGATAATTTTTATGTAGCTTAAATATATTTTATATAAAAAAAAATCCCCTTTTATTTCTCTAGTAATAAATTCAAAAAACTGACGGTCCCAAAAATTCAAATATATTATTTAATAATATATTCAAAATAAACACAAATAAACTCTTTTAATATACTTGGAAACATTATAAAATTCTTTCTTTCTTTTTCAAGGGAGAGCACAAATATAAATAGATTACAATGTTAATCATAAAAGATGGAAGGAATCGAATTTCAAAGAAGGAAAATATTATAGAGGATTTGTAATTAATATGGATTGATTGTGAGAAATAAAAACAAAATTCAAACTCCTAAAATCTGTCTTATTTTCTTTAAATATAACAAACCTTAGATCAATAGGGTTGCATAATTAATTATAAGTATGAATTTAACTTAGAATTGTAGCTTAATAACTTATTAAACGATTTATATTTAATGCTTAGAATATATTTTAGAAAATGTAGAAATTATCCTCTTAGTTTGTTGTAAATCTTCCTCTCATCTGTAGTGATTTGTTTTTAATGAAATACCAAAAATGTATCTAAAGTCTTCTTAAGTTAGAGAGTTTTGTCTACTAACCTATTTGTAGGAATTAAGGGCTTTTTGGTGCAGTCACAGTAGGAGGGTCCTCAAAGAGAACAATTTGGACCATGCAACAAGAGTAACACAACAAAAGCAACACAAAATATGGAGGTAAATGCAGATGCAAACATTCTCATTATCAAAAATCTCGATTACATATAGTCGGCCACATTCAGGCTTACAGATTCGGCACATATGCTTGATTACAACATGCTCAAAATACAGTGCTCATATCTATGGATCAAGAAACATCCGCGTTGGCCAAAGATCATTACAATCTCCGATGAAGGAAATGCAACGTGTGCAAGAACAAATCGGCCTCAAATTTGAATTTCATCCACGATAGATGTACAAGAAGAAGTGTGGACCTAAGTGTAAGCTCAAGGACACTCCATGGAACAAATTGAAAAACATCACGAGGATCCGCAAGTTATGGGGAAGATTCATGATAGATCCAACTAGCCATTAGGTTTTGAAATTATTCTTGGGCCAGTCCCAAAAACTATCACTCAATCTGGAAGTGATAACTTACCGAAAAAAGATCCAATTGAGCTGAAAACTTGGAATAAGGAAATTGAACATGTCCACGATGAAATCATAGGTACGCGAGATCTTGTGAGAAAACTTGAAGAAATACCGGATCTACCAACTAGAACAAGAACAAGAACATAACAAGAACAAAACCAAATGGACATATTTTTGGTTGATACAAGATTTCCAAGAACCAAGGATACTCCTACATCAGACATTTGGGTTTAAAGAAAAACCAATACAATCTACCTTAGCTTGAGAAATCCAAGAAGAATCCTCCACTGGTCTACCTTTCAATTTCACAAGATATTCTTTGTATTGTCTTCCATGAGTCTTTCTCCCATCTCTAGCCTCCAAAATCTCTTCTATCCCATCTGATTGTTGTTTAGGAATTTGTTCTTCCAATTTTTCTTTACTATCTTCACTTAATTTTGTTTCATGGTACTGATGTAGATCTGCAATGTTGAATATAAGTGATATAACCTGTAACATTAGAATAAATCTGTGATAAGATCTGCAACTAGAACAAACAATTGTTAATCCTAATCTAAATAAAAACTAATCTAAAAATCTAACAATAAAGAACGAATATGAAAACATGATAAAAACTAAACAAACTGAATTGATCTCACTGAATATGAATTCATTCCTTCAAATTATCTCCATTGTGTTAGAGTAAAGGTTTTAACTTAATTATGTTGATTAAGTTACCTTTATTCCCTTCTTAATATTTCACGTTAGTTTGCATAAAGTGACATTTAATAATTATATTAATTATTAAATATTTTCCTATTAGGGCTTCTATTAGGGTTTTTCCTATTAGGGTTTTATTAGGGTTTTGCATGATCTCCTTTTTATAAGGATTTATCCCATTGTATTTCATATCAATTCATTCTCTTATTCTCTCTGATATATACATTTTTCAGTTTTCAGAGAACCTTTGCTTGTTTGTCTCCATCTCTTCTTTTGTGACAGGTTATTTGCATGCAGGTGATCTTCGGGGTTTGTGAAGTTGTATTTTCTCAACTGGTATCAGAATTTATGCATGTTTTGCATGTTCTTAGAAAGCTAGTTCTGCCAACTTTCCAGTGGTGTGGGTCTCATCACATCTTTTTTCCGTTGGTGCATTCTACAACCAGTTGAAGACAAAGGGGCTATTTTCAGTCTCAAGCTCTTCAGTTTCATCCATGCAATTTTTCTAGATTTCACTCTAGGTATATTCATTCAGTTATTTGTGTTTTCACACTCTGGTGGATTACCTGGACATATTTGCTCTCAGAAAATTTTTGTTTGCATGGGATGCTTTATTTTTAGCTGTTCTTCATGTATTTCCAACATCTTGTCCTTTGGGGACATTTTGAGCATCATTTGTAAGCAATCTTCTATGTAAATGCACTGAGATAAAGTGCCACACTATTGTACATTCATCTTTTGGGATTTTGCACATAAGGTTGTGCCATATTTTGTACTCGCACTGATATTATAAAGTGCCATGAGGGGCTGTGTAGTTTGCCTTTGTTTTTCCATCACATCTTTGTCCGGTGAGTATCCCTCCACGACGACAGTGAATCCATACCATGAGGGGTTGTGTAGTTTTCCTTTGTTTTCCATCACACCTTTGTCCAGTGAGTGTCCCTCCACGACGACCATGGATCCATATGATTCTAGCCTCATGCATGTGTGCTTTGTTTTGCACACCACTTTTTCAGTTGCAGGTGTTATCTTGCGCACTTTCAGTTGTTTCTTCTCCTTCATGCACTATAAGGTGTTTCACATCATTTCAATGGATCTATCAGGCTCTCCTAGTTCAGCATTATGGGGGGGTTATTATATTTTTCATGCTAATTCTTCCTTGGTTTCACCTTAGAGGGATCTTCCATCTTTAGCGGAGGTTCTTCAGGACCATAGCAGTCATCTTTCAATAGTTTTTTGCAGCTTCTTTTGCTTCAGTGATGTTCTTCTTCTTGGATTTTTGCATCTTTTTTTGGAGTAGAGATTTTTCCCATGAGATTTTCTCTATTTCTCCATTTTACAAAGATTTGGTTGTATTTGGGTACCTAATCTGGCCTAGTTGTTGGGACCCATGTGATGGGGAGTCCTATCCTTCAAGAGCAATCTTGCTCTTCCCAAGACCTATTCTTTGGTCTTCCTAGGGTATTCCACTCTACCCTACTCAGGGATCTCTCCTAAACCCCTCTCACTTCATAAGACTCTCCACCAATTTCAAATTCTTCACCTTTTCTCTCAATTCACCACTAAGCTTCCTTGGGCTCAATTTTGCCACAAAGCTCCCAAACCTTTCTTGGGTCTTGGAATAGGTCTTCCAACTATTCCTAGGGTGTTTTTTCTCCACTCTGATCCTTCTTGTAGGTTTCTTTCTTCATTTACCCATCGAATTCAAGAAAAACCCAATTTTAGGCCTTGTAGCCTTTTACCCTAATTAGGCCTCTTAGAACCCATTTTCTTGGTTTTTCTCAAAAACGACCTTAACAAACCCAAAATATTTTTGGATATTCCTTCTAGTGGTACCCTAGGCTTCAATATTTACTAGGTGTAAGTTCTCCCAAATGGCCGAACATATGACTGTCCTCATACCCCCTAATTTCAAGGGTTTTTAGGGTTCTGGCTCCTTTTTCCAACTTTGAGGGCTTCAATGACCTCCCCAAATCTCATCCTTTCTCACACATGTCTAGAATACATTTTTCCACACTCCCATGCTCTTGATTGGCTCAAACCAATCCATTTATCAACTTTCGTTTCTGCTGTCCTCTCCAAGCCACTAGCCAGAATGCACTTGCACTCGCCTAGTGTTTGATGAATTCAACTCTTCCCCTGAAAACCAAGACTCCACACACACTATTTACACTATAAAAATAGTCCCCTACTTGATTCCAAGTGGACATGGTATCCTTGCCACAGGAATTCAAGTGGGGATCATTATTTACAAAAACTGGCCTTAATCGGTAGTGTAACCAAGAACACCAAAACTTGCAAAATTACAACCAGTTGAATTAAATGGCTAATCTAATGCTTCACATAGTAAGCAAATGACACAAAAGAAATACTCAAAGCATTAGATCAGTCCTCTCAATACATTCTTGATTGGATGAAGGCTCAAACACAAAAATGCACTCAAAAGTTGTTGAATTCCAATCACAAAATATGCTCTCCAAGTCTCAATTCATGAAAATGAACTTCCAACCCAGGTTTTAGGGTTTGGATGACCTCATATACCTTTATCCAATGTGCTAGGACCCTTTAGGTCGGACTTAGAACATCATTAATGCCTTTTTTACATTTTTAGGCCAAATTCCTAAGACAACCTTGTCTAGTTTTGCCTAATTTTGTCATTCAGACTTTTCCAAAACTCCAGGTTCTAAACCAACCTAAGTTTGCCATAACACACACATAAAAAACAAATTTGGGACTTTACAATTAGTCCTTATTACCTTGGTGGTTGGCTAGAACCACCTACAAGCCAAAATTGCCAAGATCTTCCAAAAGACCTTCAAGGTGCTCCTACACCACCATGTTTTCCTTCTTGCATTGTAGTTACTTTTGCTTTCTTGCATTTTTTTGTAGCTGCACTGTTGTTCATCTTAAGGGGGGGTGTTAGATTAAAGGTTTTAACTTAATTATGTTGATTAATTTACCTTTATTCCCTTCTTAATATTTCACATTAGTTTGCATAAAGTGACATTTAATAATTATATTAATTATTAAATGTTTTCCTATTAGGGATTCTATTAGGGTTTTATTAGGGTTTTGCATGATCTCCTTTTTATAAGGATTGATCCCATTGTATTTCATATCAATTCATTCTCTCATTCTCTCTAATATATACATTTTCAGTTTTCAGAGAACCCTTGCTTGTTTGTCTCCATCTCTTCTTTTGTGACAAGTTATTTGCACGCAGGTGATCTTCGGGGTTTGTGAAGTTGTATTTTCTCAACTCCTACACATTGCTCTTCTCCATTTTTCCTTTTGAGTATTCTTGCCCTCAGATTTCTATGTTTGAATACAATTATAGTTGTGTTGAATGTCTAAACAAAATATCGAAGATTGGTCTCTTCTCAAAAATGTATAATGATTTCGAGAGCAGGAATAATGATTATGACATGCCATTTTATAGATTTTTTGTTTTCAAACGATCGGCTCAGATTGAAAGAGAGATCGACGGATGAGATTGATGAATGCCATGCAATGTGAGTTGTGTCTTAGATAGAATGTGAGTTAGAACATGAGTTAGGAAAGACTAAAAATAGAACAGATTCTTAATCTTCAGTAAAGAATCTTCGAAAATAGAAGAAATAGACTTTGAATGTCAAAGAAAAAGTTAGAACTCGAAGATGAGGAATTCAAATGCATAAATAAATTAATTAATTAAATAATAGATATTTAATTAATAGACGCATACATGCATATGAGTTAGAACTAGTTAATCGACTAGTTGTGATAGAGAGTCTTCCTGCAGAGATGATCAATAGTTAAATTCAGAGATAACTCGAGAACTAAAAATAGATCTTGAGTCAGAAGGTAAGTGGACGATTAGATAACTGAATTGTTGATGTAATTAAATGTTTTGTACCTTGTCCTAGGTCATAATTACACCTTAGTTAAGTTTACTTAGGGACCACATAGGAGTTGTTGGAGAATTTCCACATTTGGTGGACTTATCTTGTTATCACTCTATCACCTCCACCTTTCATGGACATATCATGTGATTAGGTTTCCACCTTTTGTGGTAGATCCACTATTTGTGGTGGTTATCACATTATCACCTTTCCACTTTAGGTGGAGTGATAGACTTTCATTGTTGTTTCATGTCATAAGATTACAATACTTGTCATAATCTTATGCACTCCTATGTTCTCACCTTGGCTATATAACCAAGGGGTCTCTCATTGTAAAATAAAGCAATACCATTATCATTGAAATTGAATATAGTTTATTCTTGTCATATTATTTTCCCTCTTCTTTGTGCTTTCCATTTGGCCCATAGATCTTGGCATCCATAGCCAATTCTAACATGGTATCAGAGTGGGTTGGGTGCCATTGGAGAGTCTTTTTTTGAAGAGAGGTACCAAATTTGGGGAGGTTCCATTTTTGGCTCTTTATTGCAGGTTTATATCGGAGCTTTCTAGTGCAAATATAAGCTCACCATTGCATCCAGAAGGTTTGAGAAAGTCGATTTTGCCTTTTGTTTTGTCCAGATCGGACATATGAGGCCAAATCTATGAGGGTTTTTAGTTGCATTGTGGTCGCCAGATTTAGAAGGTAGCTGCATTTTTGGAGCATTTTGGATCAAATCTGACCCTGCCATCACATCCAGAAGGGCCAAAAACCCTAAGATTGACTGTCCAATCATCCAAATCGAAGCAATTCATTCGGTGAGGCAAAAAAAATTTACCCAAAAAATCATACGGCCCCCCAAGCGTCATAATGATAGTGCTGGTACCGGCAGGGTACCGCGTCAGCCAGCAGCCGCCACATGGCAAGGGCAAGAGGCCCCACCATTGTGGCCCATTCCTCCAACCGGTTGGCACAAAAATCTGGTTCAAAAAACCGGCAATGCAAAATCCAGCTAGGTCAAAGAATTCCGACAACATCTTAGAATATTCTGGCAGCGAGCGAATATTCCGTCAGCCTATAGAATATTTCGACAGCATTTTCCGGCCAGAGGTTTTTTTGGCGACAGGTGGGAAACCATCAAATTTAACCTTCCAGATTTCTGACATCAGTGCCACATCAGCGTACCTTTGAAAATTTTGGACCCCTCTCTGTTTGCATTTTTAGTTTTGCAGGCGATTTTCAAATGCTCATATCTTGCTCATTTTGGCTCCTTTTTTCGAGTAATTTTTTTTGATTTGGGATAATTTTTCGTGCTTTTTACAGTGGTGCAATTATTTTTTGGTTTTGGATTTTGGTGTTTCCATAAATTGCATATTCTCACAGGTGTTGCTGCTCCATTCTCATTTTGGAAACTTTGGGAGCTCATAACTTGCTCCTACGGTAACATTTTTGAGTGCCATTTTTTTTGAAAGTGCATAATTTTTCATGTAATTTCCAGTGGTCTGATCAGATTTATCTCATCTATTGTAATTTTTTTCATTGTGAGTTTGTGGCCTATTTTGGCAATTTGCATGTACCAAAATCAAAGTCCACTTTGCTGTTTTTGGCAGTGACAATTGTAAACGCACTAAGTATAAAGTGTCAAATTAGATATTTTTTAGGGGGTTTCTTGATTGAGTGATTTAGGGGGGGGTCTCTTGGTGCATTCGTTTGATCTGTTTGCTTGTGCTCTCTCATTTTCATGGATCATTCTAAGGTTCCTTTGCTCACATCATATAATTATTCAACATGGCATCAAAATGCATGGAGTATTCTAATGATAGAAGGTCACTCTCTATATGTTGAAAATAAGGTACCTGAACCTACAGATGTAGATAAAAAGTTAAAATGGATGATCAAACATACCAAAGCTCTTGGATGTCTTCGTAGACTTGTTTCTCAAGATTTTTTGTTTTAGATTGAATCATGTAACAATTCTCATGAAGCTTGGTAAAAATTGAAAACATTGTATGGTTCTACAAATGAAGTAAGAGGCTATCAAATTGATAATGACCGGATGAGCCTTGATCCTAAGAACTTTGACAACATCCAAGACTACATCACTAAGGGTAATGATCTAAGAGAGCAATGTAAAGCATGTGGAATTGATAAGAAGGACATTCAATTGGTCTACAATACAATGAACAAACTTGGTCTTGATTATGCTTCTTTTGTTTCTAGCTTTCATACTCATAGATTGACTGTGGGGTCTGCATATACTACACCTTCATTTGAATCATTTTCTGAGATGTTGATACATGAGCAACAAAAGCTTATCTCAATGGGTTTCATCAAGACTACTAAATCTCAGGCATTGTTGGTTAATCAAGTGAAGGAATCAGAATCAGAATCAAATAAGAAACATAAGAAAGCAAAGAATAATCCACATTTAGATCAAACAAAGAAAAAATCCTCTTTCAAAGGGGAATCATCTAAGAAGGAGAGGCATTTTTGTGCATATTGCAAGAAGGATGGACATGAAGAACACTATTGTTATAAGAAGGACATTGATGAGTTGAAGAATCTTCTCAAAAAGAATCAAATTGATTTGTCTTCTAGAATGTCTGAGTCACCTTCTTCTCCTTCTTCTTCAAAACAGTCTAAGGGAAAAGTTCATTTGGCATCTACATCAGGAAATAAAGGTCAAGCTCTTTGTGCTTATTCAAGTCCAGGATCAGGTCGATGGCTTCTAGATTCAGGAGCATCACATCATATGGCATCTTCGCAGGAAATATTCTCTTCATTTCAACCTTGTTCTATGTCTCCTATCTTGATGGGAAACAATACATACATGAGTGTAATTGGGAAGGGATCTATTAGTTTTGGGGACCACTTTCCAGGATGTTTTGTGTGTTCCTCATTTGACAAACAATCTTCTTTCCATATATCAGATTACACATGGTGGAAATGGGAGAACTGTGGAGTTCACACCTGATTCAGTCATCATTCGAGACTTGGAGGGTAGAGAGATCATTGCTACTAGGGTGGTTGATCATTCATCTCGGTTGTATACCTTTGCAGATTTTGCTTCTGATGGTGACATTGTTCCTTCGACTGTTCATCACACTCCTAGTGTGAACCATGATTCTGAGGAGACATTTGGCTACTTGAACTTGGGAGTTCTCACATCAGATCCAGTACTTGAGCCATGCATTTCATCTCCTCCATCTACTATTGTAGTTGATGATGCTTGTGATTCCATAGTTTGGGTTCCTTGTGATTCAGTGCAGCAGGATATACATTGTCTTCCAGATATGGCTACTTTGGATGGCTTCTTGATAGGTATTTCAGACTTGTTTGTGGAGTCTCATCTTGCAGATTTGGGGGACACCATTGATGACATCCATCTTCTCTTTGATGAAGATGCTCCTTCTTCAGTTGTTGCGAGGGATCACTCTAACCCTCTTGTTCATTCTCTACATGATCATTCTTTGCAGTTTGACATGAGTGTGGATACTTTTGGACAACATTTGGAGGAGGCTTCTTTGTCTTTGGAGTGGATATCATTCTCTTTGGATCATGTTCTACATTCTTCTCTACTAGATGTTGGATTGTACTCTTCAGCAGTGTGGCCTAGAATGCCTATTTGGAGTGTGCCAGCTTTCGACATTGACACGGAGACACTTGAGCATGCTTTAGAGACATCATACATCCTACATACATCCTTGGTTTTGTTTCTTCCTAAGGGGAGGAATGTTGTTCGATGAGATTGGATCATCTTCAGCATTCAATGTCGAGCTTCTACCATCATTGCAAGAGACTCAACATTGAGGGGGGGCTGCCTTGTCACTCTTCTACTTCTCTCTTATGGGGGGGTCTTTTTCCTCACATGGGGTTTTTACCTTCTCATTCATGATTGAGAGCATTTCCATTTTGTATTTCATCTCTCTTTTGGGGAGGAGTTTTGTCCCACTGGGTTTTCTCCTTTTCTCCGTTTGTGAGAGATTGCATTGCCTTTGTACATGGGTACCTAACATAGCCTAGTTGTCGGGACCCATCTTGCATTGTTTGATTCTCCCTAAGTTGCACTTAAGGGGGGGTGTTGGTGTAATTAAATGTTTTGTACCTTGTCCTAGGTCATAATTACACCTTAGTTAAGTTTACTTAGGGACCACATAGGAGTTGTTGGAGAATTTCCACCTTTGGTGGACTTATCTTGTTATCACTCTATCACCTCCACCTTTCATGGACATATCATGTGATTAGGGTTCCACCTTTTGTGGTAGATCCACCATTTGTGGTGGTTATCACATTATCACCTTTCCACTTTAGGTGGAGTGATAGCTTTTCATTGTTGTCTCATGTCATAAGATTACGACACTTGTCATAATCTTATGCACTCCTATGTTCTCACCTTGGCTATATAACCAAGGGGTCTCTACTACATTTGTACATTGAAGCATTATCATTGACATTGAATACAGTTTATTCTTGTCATATTATTTTCTCTCTTCTTTGTTCTTTCTATTTGGTCCATAGATCTTGGCATCCATAGCCAATTCTAACATGGTATCAGAGCATGTTTAATTCTAACATGAATGATAGAGGAATGTGACATAAACGAATTAAATGTGAATTAAAAGTTAATTTGATTCAACATTCAAAAATAGAAGATTTAATTAAATAAATAAAGGTAATTTATTTAATTTGACTTTCGAAAAGGATAATATGAATAATTAAATAATAAATATTTAATTATAGTTGAAAGGGGTTAAATGAATAATTAAATAAAGATATTTAATTATAGTTGGAAAAAGTATAATAAAGGTGTAATTAAATAATAAATTATTTAATTGAAAGAGGATTTAATAAATAATACATATTTAATTAAGAAGGAAGAATTAATTAGTTAGGGACATAATTAAACAAATATGATTTATTTAATTATCCAAGTTGAATAAAGGTCATTTATGAATTAGTGAATTAGTTAAAAAGGGGTATTTAATTAATAGAGGAAATATGTATTAGAAAGGTAATTAAATAATAAACATTATTTAATCATGACCATGGACTATAGAAAATTATGTCAAAAGTGGTGTTCGCAAGCCTAGACCAATTTTCGGTATCTACAGTTTGCCCTTCTTTGATACAATGTTTGTATGACGTTGTGTCAAAGAAAATATGACTCAGTCGTGCCTCAGTATGAAACAGGTTAGGGTATGCCCCAGTGAAAGGGAGAATGATGAGGAGGTATTGGTATGCCCCCTTGAGAGGATAGGCGGGTTTGAAGAACATGAGTGTGCTCTCGAAATGGATAGATAATGGTGGTAAACATGCAGAAAAGAAGAAATGTTAGCATGGATGATTTTAGAATGTTAGTAAGAAAAATAATGGTTATTGATTGAGAAAAAATGATTTTCAATATTTTTCCAAATATGCTATGCTTGCTTTTTATCATCATTGGGCAGGACATGACACAAACGGATAGTACACACTATGATATGAGATAGACCATAGTGTACAAAGTTATCCACCTGTGAAAAATAGACAGTTGTAGACAAGGAGTGTCTTAACTCAGACTAATGACAAGATGCCCCAGTCGTTTGGAAAAGACAAACCGCAGACAACAGACAAATAAAAGACGGGTCATGAGACCTCATTGCTCCTCTAAATCCTTGATAGGACATCCTTGAGGAAACTAGTAACATGACTCAAAAAACAATGTTAAAAAGATAGTTGACAGATAGCAACCAAAGAAAAAGAATCCTGAGACGTTGTTGCTTCTCTAAATCCTTCAAGGGACATCCTTAACAAAGCTAGTAACAGGATCTTGCACAAATCAATAAAAAGATAAGACAAAATAAGATATAAAGTCATAAAGCTAAATAAATTTATTTACCAAAACATGATCTTGTGGGATTGTTTGATGTTGATGTTTGACATAGCGTAATGTGAGAGAATGACACATACCGCATAAGACATTGAGTCTAGTTTCGACTGGGTGACTTCTATAAAAGGAATGACAAAGCCTGGTTTCAGTAAGACACGTGTTGTATAAGATGTTGGAGTCTAATGATGTTGAAGTGACAAGCCACATGAGACTATGACAATTTGATGATGTATGTTGACAAGAAAGACATATCTTGCTAAGACATAGGTTGATCGCTTTGACAATGTGTTTGATATTGACTTGATGACTGTTGAGAAATTTTGCTTTGTTAATGCATGACTTGTTTTGATTCTTTGACTGATAAAAGTGTGTGCATAGATAGTGTATGACATTAGATGATACCTTAAACTATGATATGCAACTTGTGTGATAGTGATTGTGATTGAACCCTATTGGATTGACCTAGTGTGGTCTCGAGTGCTCATCAATTGATTAGACTTGCCTACGTTGTACACGTAGAGACCTCGTAGTTCGACACAACCAATAACTTTGAATATACAAAGAGTCATGATTTAAATGTGTGTGATACATGACAAACCTAGACTGATAGACCTAATGCCTCGGGGGTACATCGATTGATGGTCCTAATCTAATCAAAACTAATCTAAAAATCTAACAATAAAGAATGAATATGAAAACATGATAAAAACTAAACAAACTGAATTGATCTCACTGAATATGCATTCATTCCTTCGAATTATCTCCATTTCTCTTCTCCATTTTGCCTTTTTAGTATTCTTGCCCTCAGATTTCTATGTTTGAATGCAAGTATAGTTGTGTTGAATGTCTAAGAAAAATATCGAAGAATGGTCTCTTCTCAAAAGTATGTGATTTTGGGAGGAGGATTAAAGATTATGATAGGCCATTTTATAGATTTTGTGTTTTCGAACGATCGACTCAGATTGAAAGAGAGATCGATGGATGAGATTGATGAATGCCATGCGATGTGAGTTGTGTGTCAGATAAAATGTGAGTTAGAACGTGAGTCAAAACACGAGTTCAAGATCTTAATCTCCAAAAATAGAAGAAGTAGACTTTGTATGCAAAAGCCAAAGTTAGAACTCAAAGATGAGGAATTTGAATGCATATTTAAACTAATTAATTAAATAAAAGATATTTAATTAATAGATGCATACATGCATATAAGTTAGAACTAGTTAATCAACTAGTTGTGGCAGAGAGTCTTCCTGCAGAGATGATCAACAGTTGAATTCAGAGATAACTAGAGAACTAAAAATAGATCTCAAGTCAGAAGGTGAGTGGATGATTAGATAACTGATTGACAGAAGAATGTGACACAAATGAATTAAATGTGAATTAAATGTTAATTTAATTCAACATTCGAAAATAGAAGATTTAATTAAATAAATAAAGATAAATTATTTAATTTGACTTTCAAAAAGGGTGGAATTGAATAATTAAATAATAAATATTTAATTATAGTTGAAAAGGGGGTTAAATGAATAATTAAATAAAGATATTTAATTATAGTTGACATATGATAAAAAGAGGGTTTAATTAAATAATACATATTTAATTAAGGAGGATTTAATAAGTTAGCAACATAATTAAACAAATATAATTTATTTAATTAATCAAGTTTAATAAAGATTAATGATGAATTAATGAATTAATTAAAAAGAGATATTTAATTAATAGAGGAAATATGTGTTAGAAAGGGTAATTAAATAATTGAAATTATTTAATCATGACCATGGACTATAGAAAATTATGTCGAATGTGGTGTTCATAGGCCTAGACCAATTTTTGGTGTCTACAGTTTGCCCCTTTTTGATACAATGTTGTTTCAACATTGTGTCAAAGAAAATATGCCCCGATCGTGCCCCAGTATGAAACAGGTTAGGGTATGTCCCACTGAAAGGGGGAATGATGAAGAGGTAGTGGTATGCCCCCTTGAGAGGATAGGTGGGTTTGAAGAACATGAGTGTGCTCTCGAAATGGATAGATAATGGTGGTGAAGATGCAAAAAAGAAGAAATGTTAGCATGGATGATTGTAGAATGTTAGTAAGAAACAATTAAGTTTGATTGATTGAGAAAAAGACATAATCTTTGATATTTTGTCAAATACGCTATGCTTGATTTTTATCATCATTGGGCGGGACATGACACAAATGGATAGTACACACTATGATATGAGATAGACCATAGTGTACAAAGTTATCCACCTATGAAAAATAGACAGTCGTAGACAAGGAGTGTCTTAACTCAAACTAAGGACAAGATGCCTCGGTTGTTTGGTCAAGACAAACCACAAACAACAGACAAATAAAAGATGGGTCATGAAACATCATTGCTCCTCTAAATCCTTGATAGGACATCCTTGAAGAAACTAGTAACATGACTCAAAAACCAATGTTAAAAAGATAGTTGACAGATAGCAGCCAAAGAAAAAGAATCCTGAGACATCGTTGCTTCTCTAAATCCTTCAAGGGACATCCTTGACAAAGCTAGTGACAGGATCTTGCACAAATCGATAAAAAGATAAGACAAAATAAGATATAAAGTCATAAAGCCAAATAAATGTATTCGCCAAAACTTGATCTTGTGGGATTGTTTGCTGTTGATGTTTGACATAGCGTAATGTGAGAGAATGACACATACCGCATAAGATGTTGAGTCTGGTTTCGACTGGGTGACTTCTATATAAGGAATGACAAAGCCTGGTTTCAGTAAGACACGTGTCTTATAAGACGTTGGAGTCTGATGATGTTGAAGTGACAAGCCACATGAGACTATGACAATTTGATGATGTCTGTTGACAAGAAAGACATATCTTGCTAAGACATAGGTTGATCGCTTTGACAATGTGTTTGATATTGACTTGATGACTGTTGAGAAATTTTGCTTTGTTAATGCATGACTTCTTTTGATTCTTTGACTGATAAAAGTGTGTGCATAGATAGTGTATGACATGAGATGATACCTTTAACTATGATATGCAACTTGTGTGATAGTGATTGTGATTGAACCCTATTGGATTGACCTAGTGTGGTCTCAGGAGCTCATCAATTGATTAGACTTTCTTGCATTGTACATGCAGAGACCTCGTAGTTTGACACAACCAATAAATTTGAATATACAAAGAGTCATGATTTAAATGTGTGATACATGAAAAACCTAGACTGACAGACCTAATGCCTCGGGGGCACATTGATTGATGGCCTTGCCTACGTCCCAGTCGCAGAGGCAACGTAGTTCGACTATGTCAATGACTGACTTAACATGACCAACTTGACATGATTGACTAGACATGACTGACTTGACATGATTGGCTAGACATGATTGACTTGACACTGTTTTTGAGATTTTCTAACACTTTTTTTATTTTTTTGGATTTTTGGAGTTTTCTAATGTTTTTGGGATTTTCAAGACATTTTCGATGGTGTGACGTTATGTACAAAGTGTTAGGGCACAGAACAAGGATTTTCCCCTAGTCAGGAATATGATTTGTAAGATGGATTGGGTAATGTGACAAAATGGATGTTGATGTCAATTGTTACAAATAATGGATGAGACAACCATTTATTATGAGTGATGGTGAAAATTTTTGATTAGAATGATGGTAGATGGAAGAGTGAGCTTGACTACACATGGCACCTATTTGCAAGGTTTTCACCATGGTACTTATCCATAGCGCCACCGAGACGGTTTTCACTTGTGGACAGATTTATTTCTCTTTACTTTTTCTTTTTTTTTTTCTCAATCTTTTAAGTGTTACAAAGACGCATATTTGCCAGGTTTTCATCAAGTTTACCATTTTTTTGTATTTTTCCAGATTAAGACATAGATTCTCGGAGACTTAAGCATAGAACCTCTTTAGATGTAGAATTTTGATAGGGGACAAAATCGGTTCTCCTTCAGGAGTAGAGAGTTGGTACGCTCCTGATCCAAAGGCTTCTGTGACAATGTATGACCCCAACCAATTAGGTTCAAACTTTCCTAGTTTCTCACATTTAGCTTGGTTCTTAGGATTCTCCATTAATACCAAGTCACCAGTGTCAATGTGTCTATTGAGAACCTTCTTGTTGTAACTATGAAAAAGACGATTTTGATATGCTTGTAAATGATCGAATGCTTTCTATCTTTGTTCATCCAGCAATTCTAGCTCTTGTAACCTAGAGAAACGGTATTCTTCATCGTCGATATGACCCTTCAAGGATACCTGTAGAGAATGTATTTCAACCTCAATAGGTAAGATAGCTTCAGACCCAAATATGAGGGAATATGGAGTGGCGTTGGTGGGAGTACGTATGCTTTGCAATAAGCCCATAAGGCAGGATTAAGCTGTAGGTGCCAGTCACGACCAACGTCATTGACAGTCTTCTTAAGGATTCTAACAATAGTCTTATTAGATGCCTCAGCTTGGCCATTACCTTGTGGGTAATATGGGGTGGAGAAATGGTGTTTGATGTGGAATTCTTCACATAAATGGCATACTTCTTAGCTCTTGAATAGGCGGCCATTGTCTGTGATTATGGATTGAGGTACACCATACTGACAAATGATATAGTTTAGGATAAACTTAGATATTTGTGTGTCGGTTATGTATGTCATGGGGATGGCTTTGATCCATTTGGTGAAGTATTCGGTGGCGGTGATGATGAATTTGTGGCCATTGTATGATGATGCGTGTATCTTACCTATGAGGTCAAGTCCCCATTGGGCGAAGGGCCATGGTGAAGTAATTGGACGAAGCTCTTGCGCTGGCACTCTTATCAAGTCTCCATGTATTTGACATTGTCTACATTTCTTTACAAAGACATATGAGTCTTTCTCCATTGTGGGCCAATAGTAACATAGTCTCATAATCTTATGGGCTAGAGTGGGACCACTCAAATGAGATCCGCATATACTCTCATGTACCACTCGCAAAGTTGTTTGTGCTTCCTCAACATCGAGACATCTCATTAGGGTGTTATCTAAGGTACATCTATATAGGGTTTCTCCGATGATGGTATATTTAGCTAACTTTCAGATGAAGGTTCGACGTTGGTTATTGGACAAGTCTTGAGGTAGGGTTTGGTCAGTGAGGTAATCGAATATGTCTTTATACCAAGGAGATGTAGGACCAACAATGGTACACACTATCATAGTATCAGGGACATCATAAGCGGGGATCAAAAGTTGTTCAACCAGAAACTCGAACTTAGGCACATTACTTGGAATATCCAAAA
>CM021104.1:57446778-57473906 GCA_007115665.2 Sequoiadendron giganteum
GAAATGCAGATCATGTTTCTCTGACTCTTCTGTGTTAAGATAAAGTTATACTTGGTTACATTATACAAATTAGAGGGTATTTTTGCACAATAAATGCTTGTGGGAAAAACTAACTTAGCTAACAGAAATTTAGTGGTTCGGGCCTTTGTATTTTCGCACTATGCTCTATTGAAATTCATCTAAGACTTTGGCGCATTGCCTGTAGTGTAATTTTTACATTCCTGCAATCTCCTCTACCTTTTTCTTCAACCATTAAACGAAGAGCCAACTTTGATAAAATCTCGGAGGTTACTTAGCTAGTGCATTGTGTCCCCCAATAGCTAAGTTTCCCATAAGGCTGCTGCTACATGCAAAACATTACGTCAATAGTTCTTTTTCTAGAACGCCCGGTGGGACCGCAAACTAAGAATCGCCTGATCTTATAAGTGTGTATGAGCCATCAACCTATGACTAGGTCATAGACTGCGAGAGTCCCTAGCCAACTTGTTCCACCTTTAGTTTCTGTGCACCTGAGGGGTCGCCGAAGTAGTCCTTCACCTCTTGCATCTCCTCCATCTCCTCCTTCTTCAATGTCACCTAATCCACCCACATAGATGGCTGCTAGAAATTACGTAGCCTAGGACTCTGGCAATCCATTAGTAGCACTAGTGCCTCCTGCAGTATGGACCCCTATCCTTATTTCTGCCCTAAAGGCTATCCCTAAATATTTTGGAGATGAATCAAAGACACCAATGGAGCATCTGCAAGATGTAGCAGACCTATGTCTAGTACATGGCGCATCGAATGAGAATGTAGCCCTCATATTACTGGCCACCTCTTTCTGAGGAAAAGCATTAAAATGGTATAGGACATTACAAGTTGGTACTATTGCTACTTGGGATGAGCTCAGGACCCCGTTTTATGAGCGATTTTCAAACGCGGGCGATAAATCTTTGCTGTACCACCAATAGGCAAATATAAAGCAAGCCCCTCATGAAGCTCTACCTGACTTCAATTTGAGGTTCCATTCGACCTAGCAGAGAGTGCCTGTGGGCAATCGACCACCTCCAGATATAGCATTTATGTTCTACTTGAAATCGATCAACACCGATATCTCCATGATGCTACAAGCTTTGGGTGGAGACACTCTTCCTGATGCTTATGCCCTAGCTGTCACAACGGAAAACAATCTGATTGCTGCAAGGAAGTTAGCACCGAGACCCATCATGCCATTATTCCCCGAGTGCAATGCTGCAGAGGCCGAAGTTCCTTCTACCAATGCTCCTACAACTCCTCCCCAATCTATGTACACCTATCTCAGAAATGTTCTAGGTGTGGCCCCGACAGTAGCTCCTGTAGTAGCTCTTGTGCCTAATCCTATGGCTACCGAGATGAATGAAATGAGAAAGCAGATGCGGGCTATGACTAATGAATTAACTACTTTGAAGCGGCAGCAATACAGCTATCAAAAGCCTGCATACCAAAATTACCAAGGCGAAAAACCTCTGTACCAATCAAACCAGTGGCAGGATAGGTCACATGGGAATAATTCGGCTCAATCAAGTAACCAGATGGTTCTGGTAACCCTATTGATGTAGACTGTTTATCCTAGTTTGAATAAGGAGCTGGTGGTGGGACATAACAATTTGGTTGAAGATGCTAACTCATGGTGTTTTCCCTGCAATGACACACACATACCGCGAAACTGCGCGTGGGGAAATTTGCAACAACAAATTGTAGATCAATGTAGCCAAGGCAGTGCGTCCATTTCTAGCAACTCACCATATGCTTCTCAAAAAATGGACAATGCGGTCCGCACTGGACAAATGCAGGGGATGTCAATCCAGCAAGAGTCGGACATTGTCCTAGACCAGGCTCTCTTTTCCTGGATGGAAGGAGAAGAGTCCGCGTTTCTGAATGACATCCCTATTAATAAAGTACCTTGAGTGCAATCTGACTATAATACACGTTCTAAGCATAGATTTACCGAATATTTTATAGCCTTACCTACCAAAGCTACGTCACAACCGATGCACAGCCCAGTGGCAGGCCTATTGCCAACCCCACCATAGTCAGAGATGACTGTTTGTAGCCCTCCAAATCCAATTCCTCCGAAGACAAAGGCTCCGCGAGTCACTTCTACTGTTACCAAACTTCCGGATGTATCAACTGTGAAAATAATGGTGGCCGCAAGACCTAAAGAGCAAGCAATCACAACTCGCTAGCCAAAAGCGCAATTTAACATGGTGGAACAACTAAAGAAGTCATCTGCCAATGCTTCTCTGTGGGACATCCTAGCTATTCTAGAGTAGAAAGTACTGCTACAAAAGGCATTGTTAGTTGAAGAAGATTCTAAAGTTCCTGCTCTACCCAATAGAGAGGATGCATCCAGGTCCAACCTGGATAAAGTGCTAACAATTCAACCAAAGGAGAAACTCGAGTCCGAAAAGGAAAGTAAGCCTAAACCTAAGCCTTTCTTTCTAACATTAATTATTGGTGACAAGATGCTGCATAGCTATATGATCGACTCTGGTGCTAGCACCACTGTCATGCCAAAACAAGTAGTTGATGCTTTGGGTCTAAAATATGAGCCTTTGAATAAAGGATTCATGCAGCTTGATGGAAACAAGGTTGATACTATTGGGATAATCAAGGGATTACCCATGAATTTGTTCACCTACCCCAGTATCACTGTAAAGTAGGATACCATACTCATCGATATCCCTCCTTTATTTGGGATTTGTTTGTCCCGAGAGTTCACTGTAAATATAGGAGGATATCTAGCGCTAGACTGGTCGTAACTGATTCTGAGAACTAAGCATGGGGCTAAGATGAAACTATTGTCAGAAACTCTTCATTTCGAACATGTTGCAGATGAGGCTTTGTTAAACTTTGAAGCAGCACACACTTCAATCTCTCAAGAGGAAAGGTACAATGTGGAATTTCTTGAAGAGGAGGTTACTAGCTCTTGGATAGTAGATGAAGACAATTTGTTGAAGGAATTTATCGATACAGACCCTTTTGGGAATTACCACTCAACTAGCCTCAGAACCTATGTTATTCATGAAGAAGGGTAGATCATGCCCAAAGTTACTAAAGAACCCGAGGGGGAAGAGTCTCCGGAAATATGGATGTTATATTTTGATGGAGCCAAATGTAAAGCAGGAGCTGGAGTGGGGATTTGTTTGGTATCCCCGTCTGACAAAAAGATGTTGAGGTCTTACCATTTTCAGTTTGTGTGTTCAAACAATGAAGCCGAATATGAAGGTCTCATCCATGGTTTAAGCCTTGCGGAGAAAATGGGTGCAAAGTAGATAAGTGTCTTCGAAGATTATGAGCTGGTGGTTAACCAAATCCGTAGAACTTCAGCTGCGAAGAATATCCGTATGTGATCTTATTGACATAGGGTCTGAGATCTGATCGACAACTTTGAGGCATTTAATATTCAAGCTATTCCAAGGGAAATAAATTTTGAGGCCGACAAGATGGCAACTATTGGAGCTCAGTTCGAGCCGGCCTCCGAGTTACTAAAAAATAAACATACAATGAAGGTAATTGTAAGACCCGCTGTCCCAAATAACAATCAAGATTGGCAAGTATTTGATAGCGATGCTCATATTGCATCATTCCTTCATTCATCTAGAGAATTCGCCGATCAGTTGCAACCAAAAATCGCCGAAGCTTACAAAGATCAAATCATCCAGTTGAAATCCAACAAACTCCTGAGAGGCCTAGTTACTATGGAGAGCCTATTCGATTCCGATGATGCAACAAAAGATAAAAGGAAGCTCGTGGCTGACAAAAGTGATTATACCAATTTGCATATCGGGGGAGATAGGAAGCTCAAAGTTGGGAAGGAAGTCTTGCAAAATAATAATGACAGACTAAAACACTTTTGTGAAGAATACCTAGGTGTAGTAGCTTGGTCATATGATGATCTTAGGGGATATGACCCTGGAATCATTGAGCATACCATTGAGCTATCAGAGGGGGAAAAGCCAGTTTGTCAAAAATAAAGACCTGTGAACCAAAAGATAGAATCCCTAGTGTCACAAGAGCTGAACAAGTTGATCGCATCTCAGATAGTGTTTCTGATCAAACATAGCACCTGGGTGTCAAACCTGGTGCCAGTCCGGAAGAAAAATGGGGATATACGCCTATGCGTAGACTTTTGAGACTTAAATAGAGTGTCCGTAAATGATAATTACCTCCTACCTTCAATGGAGGTAATTATGCAAACCGTAGCTGGCTCTAAAATGTTCTCAATGCTGGATGGTTTTTCGGGTTATAACCAGATTCGGGTAAAGGAGGAGGATCAATACAAGACAACATTTACCATGAAGTGGGGAACGTATGCATATGCTAAAATGCCTTTCAGGCTCTCAAATGTTGGAGCCACGTTTCAGAGAGCTATGGACATTGCTTTTAAAGATTTGATCCATAAGATTATACTCATCTATCTGGATGATTTAACAGTATTCTCAAAATCTATCGATGATCATTTTGATCATCTAGAGCTCGTTTTCCAGAAATGCCAAGAATTCATAATCTTTTTGAATCCAAAGAAGTGTGTGTTCGGAGTTCCCTAGGGAAAGCTATTGGGATATGTCGTCTCTAAGGAGGGCATTACTATTGATCCAGAAAGAGTTGATACAATCTAGGGACTTCCATTACCTATTAACAAAAAGGGTGTGCAGTCTTTCTTAGGTAGGGTCAATTTTATTAGCCATTTTATTGTAGATTTTACAGGCATTGTTTGTCTTATTACCTTAATGCTCAAGAAAGATCAAATTTTCAAATGGACAACGAAAGCCATAAAATCTTTCGAGCTTGTGAAGGAGGCTATTTCTTTTGCCCCTATGTTGGTTAACTCAGACCTGTTGAAAGATTTTATTATGTATGTTTTCGATGGTGGAAATAGTATTGCCATAGTGCTCATGCAGAAAAATGATGAAGATACAAGGGAGTCCCCTATTGCTTTCTAATCACGAACTTTGAAAGAGTATGAAGTAAAGTATAACTTTGTAGAGAAACAAACCTTCGCCATTGTTAAGGGACTCAAGAAATTCTGGCATCTGATATCATATAATAAGGTGATTGTTTATGTACCACATCCTAGTGTGCGAGAATATATCATGGAGGGGGAAATCACCAAAAAAAGAGCTAACTAGATCACCAAGATCCTAGAATATGACATTCAAGTTAGACCCATCAAGACTGTAAAGGGAAAAGGACTGTGCGAATATATCACTGAAAATAGTGAAATAGCAATAGAGTTTGGAGCTCCGGAAACTATTCTAATAAATGAAGAAGATTCTCAGAGCAACTAGCTTGATGATAGAATAAATTTTATGCAAACAGGAATGTATCCAAATGATCTCCCATCCTTTAAAAGACGTTTCTATTGCCTACAGAATAACAAATTATGTTATTTTGGAGGGTGTCTTGTTTAAAATAAATTTCAATGGCATCCTGCTAAGATGTGTAAATGAGGAACAAGCCAAGAAGATTTTAGATCAATACCATAATAGCCCTACTAGAGGACATTTTTCTACAAGAACCATGACAATTAAAATTATATGTGCTAGTTATTTTTGGCCAACACCTTTTAATGATGCATTTTCATTAATTAGGTCTTGCAAGGAATGTCAGTTCTATGTCAAAAAAAGACAAAATGTTGCTATGCCTTTAAGGCCAATAGTGGTAGAAGAACCTTTTGTTCAATGGGGTTTAGACTTCATTGGGATGATCAACCCTTTCTCTTTAGCTGGACATAAATGGATATTAATAGCAACTAATTATTTTACCAGGTGGGCTGAGGCAGTGCCATTGAAAAATGCAAATGAATCAGAGATTGTTAATTTCCTTGAAGAGTTGGTGGCCAAATTTGGCCCACCTAAAACAATCATCTCTGATAATGCTAAGGCTTTTCTAGGCTCAAATATGAGTCAGTTTGCACTAAAATATGGAGTTTTCCTGAAGACTTCCTCTAACTATTATCCCCAAGGAAATGGTCTTGCAGAGTCTACTAACAAAAACCTCATCAAGTTGATCAAAAGGATAGGCTCATAACATCAAAAAGAGTGGCATAGGAACATTTAAACAACACTCTAGGCAGACCGAGTTACGTCCAAGCAGATATTGAAAACATCTCCTTATGAGATGGTGTACGGGAAAGAGACATTGCTACCCTTAGCCACATAAATTCCTGCCCTATAATTGCTCAAGTCCCTAGAAATTGAACAAAATGGGCCAATGGAGGTGCGATTTTCCAAGTTGCTCGAGGTCTAAGAAAAGAGAGAACAAGCCCTGGAAGAAATGAATAGTCACCAGTAGGTACAGAAGAAATAGTTCGACAAAAGGGCTTCTGATCAGGGTTTAAAATGCGGAGATTTGGTCCTCAAATTCAATGAACGTGGAGCAAAACTCGGATAGCACAACAAATTTGAAAGCCTCTGGGAAGGGCCATTCAAGATCTATAAGTGTAAATAGTTCAACTCTTTTGAGTTGGAAGATATGGAAGGAAACACCCTGAGTATTCCAGTTAATGGAATACATCTTAAAAGATTCTATTAATTTTGCATATGTGTTAGGTTTGTACATTTATATATATGTAATTAATCTTCACTATTTTAAGTTTTGAATCTTCTCAACACAAGAATTGAAATGAAATGCAACAATGATGCAAATAATTCAAAGAAATTTACAAATGGGCTAGATGGTCTAAAATGGCATATTATATTCATCAGGAGTCAAAAATTTACAATATATTAGGGTTGGAGGCCTTATGTTAACATTTACATATGTGTGCTATAGCGCGGGGCTTGTAAGCATAAGAAGCAAAATTTGTAACCATCTTTGTCTTCAAGATATCAGCAAGAGGGACCGGCGATCATGGCAGCAGGCAGCGTAGGGTCAGGAAATACCATTCTCTCAAAATCTTCGTACCACTGAAAACTAGAGAATGGCTCAAGATACTGTATGCGCATCAAGAAATAGCAACCTACACAGGCTATGGCATGATGCTCCTCATAGGTTTCCAACTCAAACCTAAAAAGAAAAGGCTTGGTTGGAATGATGCCTCCATGCAGCTATTGTAGGTGAATGTTTCGAACCGAGGGAATCCCACGACCCTTGAGTTGCGTGCACAATCTGCTCTAGACCTCCGAGGTAGCACTGAGGAAAGATCAGCTTCGTAAGCTTTAAAATCTTATGCTTGGAGATGCTGATGTCCAACATCGAGGTGAAAAAGTGGGAGCAGATGCTGGTGTTCACCTGATATTGCTCTTCATAATGCACGTAGTCCTTCTCAAGGATCCACTTGATGGCTTTCATGTATAACAAGTTTTTTGCACCTGTCATATGTTTTAGGCACCTGCAGGTAATCTTGCCAAGAAAGGCAGCCTGGGTCTTTCTGCAGGTGAGCCTCACTGGTGTTTCAATGATTTATGCTTTTCTAACTAAAAGATGAAAAACTACTATCTAGCAAGAGGTTGCTAAGTTGAAAGGCTAGTCGATGTTGTGATTTGCAATACCGCACAAGGGGCTAATTTATAGACTGGCTAAGGTTTGCTTGCTGAAGAAATCATGATTAACAACTATACCAAGTGTGTCGCTTCACCTCGATTTTTGATGTCGCAGTGTGTGAGGTGACGGGGAGGTGCAGGATCAACTTACAACTTGCTCCGCTAAGCTGCCACATCGTTTACAGATCAGCCAGTTGTCAATAATATGAAGCACTGCCATCTCATTTGAATCAGATGAAATTATAGAGAAAATCTCTATTGGGCAATGTGCCCTATATGAGCATTAATGTCAATCAATATAGATAGCCTACAAGGAAATGCTCATGGGATTGCCTGGGTTCGTCTTTCGAGACAAGAATCCATTCTCGTCACACACAAAAGATTGTCAATTAATGTTTGAGCATTTTGGCAGGTTGGTGACCTTTTCGCATGAGTAAAACTAATAACGCATAATAGCAACTTGGCGTAAACGGTTGGCACGTACCTATTTCGACTGCCTTTCTCGAGAAAGAAAAAGGGCAAGTTATGGCATGTAGGGAAACATATTTATTACAAAAAATTTCCAAGAATTAAGCAATTAAGGCATTCGCAAGAAGAGGAAAAGGTTTTTGGGGAAGCTAAGCCATTTGCTAAAGATTTGCAGGAGACTCTTGTGAATACAAAATGACCGAAATTGCAGAAAACCCTATGCATGCTTCAGCTCAAGTAAGTCTAAGCGAGCAGATAAGGAATGCACCCCGCATGTAGCTTTACAATGGAGAGTCTTATGCCACTCCAAGCATACCTTCAAAGCCTAGCTAGCCTTTCACTCACCTAGTGAACCAGATGTTATTGAGCATGGTTCCTCACAGAAACTAGGTAGTGGTCTTGGAGGATTGGGACAATGTCTTTGACCTTGAGTTGTCTAGCAATCCTAAGAACTTTAGGGAGGCCACATGTGAAAGAATGAAGCATATGCCAGAACAACTTCACAAACGGCTTTGGTACTATGGGTTTGCATAGTACATGGTTCCCTTGGTGCACCATTGTCTGGAGGTTGTGGCAGCATATGCGACACGGTTCGATCTGAACATAGGGGTTATCAATGGCAAAAATTTCAGGGTAGTCATTAGGCCTGAAGCTATTCAGGATATGTTGTGCATCCCGTTTCTTTTGGGGAAAGAGGTTGAAAATTTTGAAATGGAAAGAATGCAGTAAAAGTGGTGAGAGCTCCATTCGAGGCAATAGTATTATCATTCTGAGCTTCAGCAAACGAGTAGTTCAGCCCCACCCAAATTTTCTTTCAGTTTGAAGGCTCTGAAAGGTGCCGCTTCTTCTATCGCTTCTATGCTGGCAATGGTGTGTGGTCTGGACTTGAACAAGGAGGTTCATTAGTTTCAAATGTCCCTCTATTTTATGTTAAAAAAGAATCATGAGGCCCTGCTCCTAGACTTTGCAAGAGCTATCAGTGGCAGAATTTGGAGTCAGCTCTAAGTTTAGGTATTCGTCTTTTCTGGCCTACTTGATTTTGCACTAGAACGTAGATTACTTTTGAATGTCTATGCTCCTGTCTGTTTTTGATGAGGGTGGCTTTAGGAAGCCGGTTTCGACATGGACCCCTGTCATGTCAAAAACATTTGATTATTATGTGTTCTCAGATGCATTCATAGCCCCGGCTATAAGGGCTTTGGGTAAAGCTGGCATAAATATGACCGAACGCATATCACCCCAACAAAGGTCCTGGTTGGGGAAGTTAACTCCACCCTATAACTAGTTTTTTGGCATAGATTTCACCATGCTCCGCATGCCTAGTTTTGTCCAAGAACCTTTCTGGCTTCTTCATTTCCTCTCCAATAGAGTATTGGCCCTAGAGGCAATGAGACAGCTATGTACCCTTGATGATGATTACTGGGGAGGAAAGCACTTAACCTCCTATTTTCTATTACCAATCATGTTTGGTTTGGTGTCACTGGTTAATAAGAGGACCATGAAGATTGATACCTCAGTGGTTCTACTCTCGAAGTTAGGCCACCTCGGGTTGGTATTAATAGACAATCCCAACCTTGACAATAATTTGTCAGGAATCAGCATCAAAATCTCACATTCACCTCGGCCATTTTGGGACCTCCGACGAAATGACGAGGAAGGAAATTTAAGTAGATATGTAGGCCTTGAATATTTTCCTACAGTGGATGGTCAATCGCCATGGCTAAATTTTTACCACATCATGGGGAGAGTTAATCCAAAGTTGAATATCAACTCCTCTCTAGTCACCCAATTGAGTAAGCTCGGTTGGGCGCTAGATAAGATGCAGGCCTTCTGGATATGCTGGCAGGAAATTCTGGTGGCTAGCAAGATGCATAACGAGGTAGCCCTCAATGAGAAGTTTGATGACATTTGGGAAGATGAACATCCGGATGTTGAAAATTCTTTGAACCACTCAACATCTATGCAACAATATAGAAGAGAAGAGGCTATCATGGAATCAAAGGAGGAGGTAACTCAGAATCCCCCTGTCATCACCGAGAGTCCAATACTTGAGAAGAATACTGGAAAATAGCTTGTGTAGGAAGAAGTGCCACATGAATAAACATCGGAGCTAGCCACCCCCTCTAAATCAAAATGGAAGCGAGCAAGGACCACAGTGGAAAGAGACGGGTCATTCTCGACCTCGATGATTTCCCAGAAGAGAAGCGGCAATGAACTGAAGAGGCCGGCAAAGAGGAGGAACAATTGATGAAGGGAGCGTTCGAAGCATCGGCGGCTCAAATCGAGCATAGGTAATTTTTCCTCCCTCTTCTCTCTCCTCTATGTCTTTGGTCCCGCCACAATTTTCCCTTGCTGTTTCATCCATGCCAGTCCTTTCTGCCACTGGATTTGCCAAGCATTCCAGTCTCACACCTCTAGTTTTCCTTCTTGTGTCCTTCACTTTCCATACCTTACCCGAAATGCAATTTGGTGTCAGCACTGGGCTCGTAGGCCAAAAATTTTTATCGCCAAGGCCCAGCCCTACGGTTGGTGCGTCTCCAGTTTTCCCTTACACTGTCACCTCATTCTCATCCCCTCCAAGTGGCCAATTCATCCCGCCATTCTCCCCAGCCATTATAACGTAGCCAGGAAAAACCTCTGATACATCGGCCATGCTGTCTTTCCCTCTGGCTGTCCCTCAGGAGTATCCTTTTGCTAGCGGACTAGGTATCCTGGCCCAGGAATATTTCTCATAGGTTGATGCAAATAAAAGTGCCCATGCCAATCAGATCAACAAGCAAAGAGCGAATGATGCAACCAGGCAAGCGGAGCCCCACTTGCAAACCGTTTTCAATGAAAGCCAGAATTCCTTGATGTTTTTAAAGATCACTCCTAATGTGATCAAGGCAGTAGGAAAGATGCAGCCCAGTGACTATTCTATGAATGTTGTCAGGTTAGACTTGCAGCAGGCCCACCCACAAGATAAAGTTGAGCTGATGGAGGAGACCCAAAAAATAGTGACTACTGATTTTCTCAAGCTCAACCAGCAAGAGAAGAAGAAGGATGATCTAATTACGGAGCTAAAAAAGAAGGTCGACATTTGGGTAAACAAATTCAAAGCCCAGGAGAATGAAATAAGTCGATTGGAGAAGGAGAGGGGTACCTTCAAAATTAAAATCAAAGAGTTGCAGGGTTTAGGCAAAGAGGTCATTCTGACTCTCAAGAAGCAAGTTGAGCTACTTGCAAAAAAACCTCTAGGAAAAAGAGAAAGAACTTCAAGTTGAGTGTAACGTACTAACTGAGGGGATGAGAGAACTCCAGTAGAACACCACTACTAAGATTGCTGAAATGGGTGCCAACTTATAGTTGGAAGTCCAAAAGACTAAGAGGGCTGAATTGGCCCTAGCAGAAAGGGAAAGGGAAGTTCTTGCCCTAAGAGAGCAAATGTCCACATTGGACAAAAGTTTGGCAAAAGCAATGGTAGGTTTAAGTAGGAAAGAGGCAGAATTGGCTATCCTAAAGACCCAACCCCTTGCGCCCTAGATGAGCTCGTTGGAAATTGCCAAAGAGTTGCATGCATCATACTGGGACAAAGTGAAGGCTTTGTGCCTTACTCTGCAACCCACCTTAAATTTTATGGCGCAAGCGGCTAGCCTCTATGGAACAGTTAGTGAATTAATATAGCAGGTCTAGGAGTTAACTTCCGACAAGGTTCTAGAGGCTAGAATTTTATTGGACAAGTTGTATACCACTTCAGATGAAGAATTGGGTAGCATAGGCATCAACGATCGAACAACAACAGCTTTAGGTGTAATTAGCCTCATCTCCATGCATGAGGTCGTTCAACAGGTAGCAGATTGTAGAGCTGAGTTAAACCAAGTTACCAATGACATGTGAGCAAATTTTTCTCATTTGACTCAAAGAGGCCTCCCTTCGCCTTTCATTACAAACTAGGCAATAGTAGGAGTGGAGCATATTGTTGAAATGATTGAAGAGAAGAAGCAGGACCTTTCTGTCTTCCAAAATTTTGATCAATCTCCGACTGCTGAGGAGATCGAGGCAATCGTGTATCAACTAGCACAACTTTTCTTCCAATTGGAGTTGGAAACAAAAGTGTTAGGTGGATTGCCCTTCAAAGTAATCATCGATCTTAGACTAGCTCATGAGCATCTACGAACTCTCTCTGCACCAACGAACAAAGTATGGACCAATCTGCAGGCCACCCTTTCGAAGTTGTGAGCATTTATGTTGCTAAGCCAAAGGTTTTTGGGGTTCTCCTTTCCGTGAGCGAAAACCCCCTATGAGTCGCCAAACTATTCAACAAAAAATTGCTGAAGCCTTGTAGTTTTTTATCTTCCTTTGCAGTTGCGCCTTATTTTTGTGCTCACTGACCTCAAAGCTCTCCATGTGGCTTCCTCGCGAAGTTTTTCATTTTCTTTCATTTTGCTTTTCGGTAAGCTCCGTCTAAACGCCCCATGGCTCACTCTACCTGCCTCTCCGAGTGGGGTTCGCCTCTTTCTATATTTTGCTCGGAGCTCACCACATGTCTCTCTCTCGAAGCTTTCTGCCAGGCACCTTTTCAACTTTCTATCTGGCTCCGTCCGAGCGACACGTGGCATTTTTGTTTCTACATCGGCTACCTTGGAAATGCTGTCGGATCTTCTGTACTTTCCTGTTGCTGCGTGTTCTTTCCTGCTACTGCATGGCTTTCCGCTACATGTCGTGGCCTTGCTGGTGTATTGCTGACCGATCGATGTTTTCTGTGGTGACTCAAGACGATTTGGGCCGAGGATCACTACACATGGTTTTCTCTTTCATGATGCGCCTCCAGGCGGTGGAATGGCCATATAAATGGGGCCTTGTTTTCTTTGAAAGGCGTTGATTAAGTTTAAGAAAAAACTCTTAGGCACTGAGAAGTAGGCCTTTTGTAATAGTTGCTTTCAATTAAAAATATTTCGGACTGTGCCAAATAAATTCGGCCTTTCTATTTCAATGCATTTGTTAGAACTATTGACTTGTGCTTTTCCCTTTATTTTGTATGAATGTCTGTTCTTCAGTTTCTGTAACCTTTCATAACCGAAAGAAATGCAGATCATGTTTCTCTGACTCTTCTATGTTAAGATAAAGTTATACTTGGTTACATTATACAAATTAGAGGGTATTTTTGCACAATAAATGCTTGTGGGAAAAACTTACTTAGCTAACAGCAATTTAGTGGTTCGGGCCTTTGTATTTTCGCATTGTGCTCTGTTGAAATTCATCTAAGACTTTGGCGCATTGCCTGTAGTGTAATTTTTACATTCTTGCAATCTCCTCTACCTTTTTCTTCAACCATTAAATGAAGAGTTGACTTTGATAAAATCCCAGAGGTTACTTAGCTAGTGCATTGTGTCCCCCAATAGCTAAGTTTCCCATAAGGCTACTGCTACATGCAAAATATTACATCAACAGATACTTACAAATCATGCAGGTAATTTCATATAACCACTAGAGCCAAGTTTGTGATGCCCGTGCTTTTCTAGTCTTGCCTTTGTTGCCTTTGATGTGTCAGGCAACCTATGAAAAATTTGAAATACATTAGATTATGTAAAAAGGAAGAGTAATCAATATATAATTACATTGTTAATAGTATCACATACCTTCCTTGGCTTGGTGGTGTCTTTCCTTTTTTCTTTTCAGCCTTCTCCTTTCCATCTGACACCAAGTCCTTCCACTCCTTCTCTGGAATCATGGGGGGATGCTCATACTTTCTGTTCTTCTCTAAATGTGACCTATATTGGTCCCTCACATATTTTTGATAGATACCATATTTCTTAAGGACCTTGGTTCGGTTGAATTTTTTATCACCAAATAACACAACTAAACGATTAATGAGCTCATCTTTTAAATCTTGATTTTGGGCATTCCACCGTGTACGTATGGTGGGCCTAAAGAGCTCTAATGTAAAATCACTTAGATGTTTATAAAAAACATCATTTCCTACAAAATGATCATGGGATCATTAGTCTCTAAAGAGTGATCAATAAGTAAATTTCAATTGGATTATATATAATAATAATTAAAAAAATTTAAAGTACCTGGGACCTTCTTTATCTTTATGGGAATGAAATCCTCGGTCACCACAAATGTGATCAGCAATGTTCCCATACTAGTAATAAGGGAAGATCCAGGAAATGCTAGTAAAACATCACCAATACTAGTGGCCTATGCATTCCTAGGTACTGACACAAGTAGTGGCATGTGTTTGCTGCTAGAGGGTGCATGACGAAATGCCTGCATGATATGTGTTGCCAACATTTCAGTCGACAATATAGGCACAGATGATGGGGTTGGATGATGTGTTGTATACGTAGGAAGATCAAGATTGACACTTGTACTGAACCCTAGTTCCTAAGCAACACTTGCAGTACCTTGATCATGGCCAAAAACATGATGAGGACACAAATAATCCTATAGAAACAACACATTTTAGTTCATGACATAAAAAGGTACAAAATATAAAACTATGAATGAACTTATGTTATAATTAAAGATCTCATGAAAAATTACTTGCAAGTTCTATTCTCTCTCAGACAATATTTTAACCCTTTCTCTTATCTCATTTGTTTGAGACACTATGAATACCAACTGTAAGTGTGAATATGTGAATGAAATCTAAAAAAATTCTTAATAAGACATTATATCAAAGATAACTCAATTTGAAATAAATCAAAGTAGTAATCAAATGAAAGCATTATATTGTTCTCTATCCTCAAAGATTTATTAAATCAAAATTGCTCTCAGATTGTTAAGCACTATGATTGTTAAAATGACTATCTGAAGAATGAGATGATACTAAAATGCAATACTAGATTATAACAATATAAATTAACATGTATGAAATAGATAATTGCAGCTACAAGAGGCAGCCATTGATGTGAAGCTTGATTGTTGGATATGCTTGATGCTTGAATGCTTGATGCTTGATGTCTGGATTCCTGCAGAGTAAGAGTGCAAAAGCTTGATTATCTGGATGCTTTCTTGGTTGAATGAGGCTTGTATTTATAGATTTTCTGGCTGTAGAAATGCACAGGGAAAGCTTTGAAAGGCTTGGACTCAATCTAGAGAATTGAATGGTGAGAGATTGAGGAGATTGAGAGAAAGATGGAGATTGTCTCTACCCATGAAAACACTAGGCAAGAGAAGAGGAAGAATTGATGGAGGAGGATTGAGAGATCAAATTCCAAATTTGTCTCCAATTTGTCTCCAAAACTTCCCGTGAAGTTTTAATCAATTAATTTGACATATTTTAGACATAGATTAGACATAGGAAATCTAATTCATTTTTGAGGAAATGTAGATTGGAATATTCCTTATGCTCTAATTCAAATATTTTGATTTATTTGAATTAACAAAGGAGGGATAAATAATTTAATAAAACGAACTATAGGATAGTTGTTTATTAAATTAAAATAGAAGAATAATGGAAATTAATTAATAAAGTGTTTTGATCTTTATTTAATTAATTTAGAAATGATGTGATAGATTGAAATAAGGAAATGATAATTCAATTGAACAAATTATTTATTTTTGTTAATTTAATTAAGACGAGATTAGATGTGAACTATATTAAATAAATACTTCTATTTATTTAAACAGTAGAGGAAATTAGGATAATTAATCAAATAATTCATATTTAATTAATCAGATGCTCCATACCAATTTTAAGTGTATACACCAACTAAAGGATTTCTTCATTGCATTTTTTGGGGCCTTTCTCATCATATCCATAGGGTTTACAGAAAATGTGATGTCATCATCGCATAATAGTGAATGCACCTCCATATGGATGCTCTCCTGTACTGCTGGTGCCTTTCCCCGATCAGCCAACTGCAACAAGAATATTAAAAATATTATCAAAATTAACCCAATAAACTCATGAAAAAAACATAATAATAAAATATTTTGCTTGTATCAAATTTGTACAATTACAATGAGGTAAACATGTCAGGTAGAAGTGATTGAATATGGATCACAAGCTATGCTATGGGCCAGAGCCTTCCTCGTATGATCAATGTCCTACTGTGACAAAAATGAAATATAAAAAAACATTACCGAAATGAAACCAATAGACTTATGAAAAAAAACATAATAATAAAATGGTGTATTGGAGTCATTAATTGGAGGTTGAGTAAAATGGTATATAGTACATACCACCCCCATAGTAATTTTTTTTGTATCTAAGTGATTCAAATTGTAATCAATTAGCAACTCTTCCCCTACAGTTATTGATTTTATCGCACATATGAATACATGGTTTCCCTCTCGCGCCTTGAATAAGTAATTGGGTTGCTTATTTGTTGACCTAGGTAGTGTAATATTTATAGACCCTACAATATTCCCTAATTATTTTGGCCTCTCGTCAATGTACCTAGCCACTCCTTTATTTTGATCCTTACTTTTTAGTTGTATATAATTTGCTGATAGTGCATACCTACACATACTTCGTGTATATTGAACCAGTTGCATCCAATCTTTGTAATTGTAACAGGGTCCAACATACTCCATCAACTCAAAAACTTTTTCATAATAGACCTTTATGCTATCCATGCAAAATAGGCCCAAACCATGTAATGACGATGGTGCTATGCGATATATCCGTTGTTGACACAAAGATCAATGTTTATTGGAGGAAGTTCCTTGGGTACCCATTGTTTCTGTAGATGTTTGTACCTCAAGGGCACCTCGATGTTGCCTATTCTCTCATCATCATAAGAACATGACCCCCCTTCTAGAAGAAAAAATTCCATGCGTTTACGAAATTTTATTTTAATATTTTGACCTCTAGTTGATCTCGCTCTTTTAGACCTACTACATGTCTTGCTTTTCTCTTCTCTTCCTGAATTTCCCTCACTCGAGGAAGACAAATCTGATAGATACCTATTTGGTGGTACCTGCACTCATAAGGATGTTGGATGAAGTTCTTTCATGGTGATGTGATCCCAAGGTGACATTATGATTAATCTATCATTTCATTGCTAGAATTTGAGAGGTTATAAGGTAATCAAGTCTTGATAGATTGCAAGTTATTGTTTCTACCGTCCAAATGTGTCCATCACAAATCAAATCTACTTAACATTTTAACTCCCAAACTTTGTAACAAGTGTTAAATGTGACTATGGTCCACAAGTTACATGACCAAGGCCTCAAATGTATTCTCTAATTGTAATCAAAGGACTTTTTCTCTTCATTCAAGTAGATAAACTTGAAGGGAAACACTAGCAAGTGGTTTATTGGACACCTACATGACTAAAAATAGCAGAAAATTTACATTTAATTTCCATATGTCTAAGTGTTTAATAGGGAGGGAGTGTGTACTAGGCCTGGTAAAGTCATCATAATTTTATGCTTTGGCAATAAAAATTATTTAAGTCATCTTAAATCTTCCTATGTCTAATTGCTAGGAGACTTTTGGTATGTTTTAAGGTAGGATGAGTGGTTGAATCAATGTTCTAATTCTCTATGACAAGGTTTCAACATCTTCAAATAGTGAAAGTTAGTGCTCGTACTCATTTGAAACAAAAACATTTTGATTATGATATGATGCATAGTTGTATGGATAAAATCATTAATGCCAACATATTTTTGGAGTCTTTTGAAAGAGAGGTGAATCAAGTAGAAGTCAAGTACACACCTTACAGTGCTAAGGTGAATGAATTGGTAAATTTTTAATGGCCAGCAGATGAGGAATATCAGAGATGGGTAGACAAATATTTAACTGAAGAAGAATAGGACAAAGTCTACTACCGACATTTCATAGCTCAATGGTTTTGGTTATAACAGATTTTGGTTGTCTTGATGGCAGTTTTGGCATAGGTATTTGAGGTTTGGGCAATGAAACAACTATTTTCCAAGTAGATGGGATAAACAGGAAGATTCTCCAAGGACTTGAGTGTGTAATAATTTTTTTGAAATTTCATAGGGCGGTCCAAATGACTGGTGATATGTGTATTTCTATCTTGATGCTTGTTTTCTCCTTCATTCTCTATAAGAAGGATTTCAAGGCCAAAAATATGACTTAGCAAGTTAGACAATTTGATGTTGAGTCTAAGTGAGGTTGCAGATCGAATTGTACAAAATTTGATGTCATAGTAAAAATGTTGTTTTAGGTTTTTTTTCATTTCTGTAGTAGGTTTTAAACTCATGAATGTTTAATGTTTCAAGACAATACTAGCATTTGAGTGGAAATTACTCATTTTGAGCTCATGTATTTCCATTGTATGAAAATATCATTATCTTGAATAAAATGATCAAGGATTATTTTGTTCATCTCATTGTTGGGGTGTGTATGATTCTCATTTTGGCTTTAATTCAAGGAATTAATTAAATTTTTTGAGTGAGGTTATAGGTGGATATGTTTATGTAAGGATCTGATAAGTAGTATTGGGTTAGAATACAAATTGATGATATTGTAAGGCAATATTATCTGAGATTTTATATGTTATGTGTTTGAATATATCATGAACCCTTAAGTGCTTATGAATTTGACTCCTCCAATGGTATATGACACTAGTCTAAGTTGTAATATTTTGTGAGGTTCTGTATTCCTTTGGTTTTTCTTAGAGCTTGCTATAAATTGCAAATAAATGATTATCCTAAGTTGTGTAATGTTGTACTATCTCATGCTCCAAATAGTTGATATTATTGATGAACAACCAATTCATTTTAGTATTATCCTATTATGTTGAGCTATTAAATGAGATAATATGTTATTATTGATGTTGTTTATAAGTTTGGTGCAAAGGTTATAAATGCATTAAGGGGATCACCCTCCCAGGTTTTGCAGAGCCCAAAGATTATTCATTCTCACTTTTAGGTGTTAAAATTTAACAATACCTTGATTGATGAAAGAGCCCAAAGAGCCTTTCTCCTTGGGATCAAAGTACACATAGAAGCGGTCTTCTCTTATATAGCTGGACATGATTTAAAGAACTTAGCTAGGAATTATTCATTTAACCTAAGGTTTTCTCATAATGCCATCATTGGAAAAGTATGATCAAATTCTTCTATTATGAAGAATTGGTCTTTGTGCCTCTAGTAATCACTATAAAAATTTGAAAGACTAAGCTATTTTATTTTTTGTCTTATCTTATACCATTTTACGAGAATGGGGGTGCCAATGTATGAGAAGATCTTTGGAAAGTAGGCATGAAAATTATAGGTTAAAGAGAATGGGGATGCCATAATTACAGTACTCATTGTCCTTTGGTCGTCAATTTTTCCCGAGTGCCCTCAACCTCATCCTCGACGCTGGTAATGACCTTGTTTTAACTCCAAACTCTTCCTCGGTGTTGGTATTGACCTTGTTTTCACTCCTCCAAACTCTTCCTCAACACTGGTATTGACCTTTCACTTCTCCAATTTGACGAGCTACAACTTGGTTTTGTTAGGTTTTAGAGTATGTTAATTAAATTTAAAATTATGGCACCATTTAGAGTAGTGAATATAAAGCAAGCCAAGCCTATTATAGTCATGAGGGAAATAATAAAAATCCTAGGATACTTTGTGAAACCATTTTCCTTGGTTTAAGGGAGGCCATAAAATATATGTTTGGATTTTTTCAATCTTCAAATATGAGGATTTGCCAGGTTCTTAGCAACATGAGTAATGGAAATGTGTGCAATAAGAATTTTTTAACACACATGGAATCTCCTTGCCAAAGAAAGGGGCTTCATAATTTAATATAATATTTTTTCTCAGCTTTAGAAATGATATGTTTCCTTAAAGAGGAAGGAGAAACCTCAAACGTAAAAGAGATGCTTAGGAATCTCAACACTTCCTTATGATCAACCCCATTCTATCCATAGGAATTGAACCAATTGGGCTTGGATAAGAAGGATTTCCTATAACATTGAGTTTTATGCCACTATATATTTGACCTTAAAGCTTTCAAGAAAATATCTAGGCATTGAATATACTAAATAATGTCACGTTTGTCCTTCAAGAGAGTGATAAAAGAGTCATTAGAAAAATGACCATTGAATAGTTGGGTTATAGAGCTAGGAAAAGTATCACCTTTAATAAGGTTCCATGAAATACTATTAGCCAAAATATATCCAAAGGCTTCCATAAAAAACAAACATAAAGTAGGAGCTAAGGGGAAAACATGAAAAATTGAATGAAAACACCCAAAATCCTCAAATTTATGTCCATTCATGGTAATACAAGTATAACCATCATAACGTTTTTTTGAAAAAATTAAAAAAAAATTGAGGAAGAAATCCTAGATGAAATAACTAGTCCAATTCAACACTAGAGGTAGCAAGAGATTAATGAAATTACCACAAGTTTTAAGTAGAAGTAAACTTCCATTTTCAAGATTTAATGCTAGTATGACATTGTGACTAGCTAAATGGAAAGAAAATTAGAAAATTGTAACCAACATTTAAGTGGAAATAATTAAAAGTAACCACACTTTTTGCATTGTTGAACCAATTTAAAAATTCAACCAAAGGCGATAGTAAGAAAATTAAAATGCACCTTTATATGAAATATTTAGTCTAAGAGCCAAATTTGGATGGAAAATTTAGTAAGAAGTAGTGTCGAAAGTGGAAAATTAATCATGAAATCATGGCTAATAGAGAATACAAAATATATTTGAAAATTCAAGAGAACTTATATCTGCACATAAACACACTCAAAATAATAATTATATCATACAATTGATTTGGGAATATATTACAATATGGAATTTACAAAGCCTTTCAAATATACCTTCCCATTTGAACTACTATCTTATAAGAATATAACTAATTATTTAATCACAAAAATAAACAAGTTATTAAGGTGAATTTATTAATGTTAATCATAATATTCCAACACCCTCCCTTAAGTTTTACATTCCTCACAACAAAACATGTTTATTGAAACAAACAAATATATAGGCTAAGCTAACATCATTTGATTTTTCTTTAATTTATCTCTCAAGAACATCATTGGCTCGAGTTATACAAGTCCACACTATGATGATTTATCTAAATCTATATAATAAAATTTAATGTCAGAAAGAGAAAGACCAATAATATATTTGACTTTATCATCTGTTTTATGTCATTCCAATAACTTATTTGCATTTGTAGGTGGTGCTTTGTTCCCATGCATGATTTTCTATTATTCATTTATTGCATTGCATTTTTTTTTCCAAGTATGAAATTTAAAACAATTTTTTTTGTTTAAATGAATCTTTATCTTAAAAATATGAACTAAAAATATTTGAAAAGTTTATTGTCAACCTTATCACTCTAAAAAGTACAACTTAAACATCCCTTTCAAACCTTGTAACCAGTTTTGAACCACTTTCCAATTCATTTTTATTCATCACAAACATTGACACCATTTTACTATTCTAAACAACTTATTGAATCCTCTTATGCACCAAACTTATTTAATTTTTTCAAAAAAGACAAAAAAATAAAAATTGAAAATATGAATTTTCAAACTTTGCACTTCCTTCTTATTATTACCAAATGCCATTATTTTAAATGAAAAACACATGAATGTTATAAATACATTATTTCTATAAGGAAACAAACCATATATCTCTTTTTAATGACCAAATTAAAGCAGATTGCAAATAGAAACTTGGCTGTTGTATAAAACATTGAAAAACTGATAACAAAGAATAAAAAAAACTAGAGGCACATAGTAGAACATTCATCACAAAGAAACTAGCCTTTATAGTGATTTTTCACTTGTTGATTCCCTAAAGAAAACCTTATCTTGAGTATAATCCATCATAGTCACATCTGATCACATCATTCTTGACCATTTGATATCATGAAAAACCTCCAAAATCTAGTATTCAAATAACCCATATCATCGACAAGACAAGTTCCATCGGGGTGAAATGAAAAGGTCATACCAAGCATATAATTCTCATCGATGAAGTTCCATTGGCAAGAAACCTGTCTTGTATCACCGATGAAAGCGCAAGGAGTTGTATGGGCCAAACCAACACCATTAGAGTAAGATGCTTGAGTCAACCCGAGTGCATTTGTCTCATCAAGCTTGAATACTTTGTGGTGGAATAAGACGAAGGAAAAATACTTTATGTTGATCAAATTGAGCCAATAAACATTTCATCCACCATTAAAGCTCACTTGTGTGCTGCCATTTAAATTCTAACCATCGATCCTTTACTTTCATCAGATCATCAAACAACTACCTTCAAAAGGCTGATGTAATCTCCATCTTAGCACCAAGGAAAGACATGTGGTGCTCGCTTGTGATATCACAATCAATAAAAACCTTGCATCTTTGGATCACGCGCAGGAAACCGTTGATCTGCACCATCAACAGTCATGTTCATTCATAGTAGTCACCAACACTAAACATAACTGTCAAGCAACTTTTCATCAAGATTATAACATCACCGTCAATTTTGAGCACGTGCATCTCACTGCCACTTTAGTAACTGGTCATATAATGTATTAAAACTCAACATAAATATTAAAGCACTTTGATTATTCGTTCAACACCGCCGATTGATACACGTGGCACTCACCCATGATATCACAATCGGTTGAAAATTAGTGGTGAGGTCATCACGATATTGCGGGGAACAGTCAGGATCAATTGATGGATGATCGACGGTCATTAAAAAATCATTCCCTGCAAAAAAATAAAACAATTATTAAAGGGACAATAATTAAAAGTTTAATAAGACAAATAATTGTAAATTAAATTTATTTTAATAATTATTTGTAATTATTAAAATTAAAAAAAATTTAAAACTTAAAATATAATAAACTAAATGTAAATTCAAAATATATCAAAATCTAAATATTATTAAAAATAATTAAATAAAAAGGTAAAAAATAAACTTACTATATTAACAAGAAAAGACAAACTTGGGGTCTAATCGGATGTGACAGGGCTCAACAGTAGAGGGCATGATGCAAATAAATTGAACAAGTTTCAAGGCAAAGGCAAGATTGAGTGGATCTCAAAATACTTTGCATTAATCACACCTGGTACCTCCAGCAGAGCGCTCGCAAGTTTGCATGCTCCAACCACTAGGATCATAGAAAATTAATCATGAAGACTGCTAGCCACCGCAGTTAAAAAAGGCCAAACTGGGTCATTTAAAACACAGTGTCTTTCCAGGAATAGTGTGTGCGTGCAGAAGCTTGATATTTTTACTTGGTGATAGAAGTAGGTGATAAAGGGATGGAGACTCCTCTGGCCTTGGATACCAAAAAGAAAATAGAAGCATTTTGAGGAGAATTGAAAAACCAAAGGCTGAATGGGCTACTGGCCTCGTCCCACCCGTTGATACTTTGGGCAACCAAGAAGGTTATAGGACCAGAGTTCCTGAAAGAATATCACAGGTTCTGGTCCAATGCAAAAATACCAACAATGTTTCTGGAAATGCTCCTCCACATGGGCGTGCCGAAGGAAATCGCACACAAACTAAACCAAATGGTCTTCATCCATTCATGGTTGGGAGGCATTGATGCAACCTTGGATAATGTGGACGAAAATAATCTCATCCCAATGCCCTAGAACTACTACGTGTTGAGCATACGAGGAAAGGAGGTCATGAAATTCCCTCTAGTCAGGACAATTGACCCAGAAGGGTTTGAAAAATGATGGGATGAAAGGGATCGAAGCATCACCTTCCTACTTAGAGCAGCCAAGCTAACCACCAACCAACCTTGTGGATGGGTAATGTGATATGTGCAAGATGAAGGGTTGGCAGAGGAGTTAGCATCAGGAGACGATGTCGACTAGGACTTAGGCTCTGAGGAAGAATGGATACCACTCGATTCCAGGGACCCAGAGGAGAAATCGATGGGGTCGGCTCACCAAAACTGCAAAGCAGACTGCCTAGTGATTGCAGATTACATTGCATACAAGAAGTGGGTGGAATCAGAAGTCTTTGAGGATGAAGACTCCGAGGGAGGAATGGAATCTCGACTCAACCCACCGTGCCATGGTCTTTTCTAAGCTCATGCATAATATTAATGAGTTGTAAGGCAGTGTAGATGTTTTAGTCAGTCCCGCCTCTGAATTGTAGTGCCTGTGTATTTTCTTAGGCTTTTTGTATATATTTAGTTAAATCTCTATAAAACTTGAATCGTAGTGCATGTATTTAATTAGTTGAATCGTAGTGCATGTATTTAGTTAAATATTTGAATCAAACTCCATATGAATAGAGTTTAATTTGTCAAAAATGTTTTCATTTGAATTGCATGTGAATTCTCTAAGAGCATTTCAATCAATTTGCAAATCTCTATAAAACTTATCATGTTCTATCTTATATTTCAATGCCTTTTACACCCTCTCTCTATTGATTGTAAAATTGTAATTTGTTCTGTGTTGGACCTTCCTTCGAACAATAATAATTGGTAAATCTTTTATTCGATGTGGTAAAATTTTAGCGATTTCTCTTACTTCTTGTGGAAAACTTATGGTATGTACTTTATATTTGTACTGACCTCCAGTTGCATGTGTGACTTGAAGTATTGGATTTACATACCCTATCAACATTTCCTCAATTTGTGTTAAGTTTGCAAGTTCTAATGGTTGTGGGACAAGGATTCATATTATTTAATGTCAAAAATTGATGTTCATGTTTCTCTTGTCGTCATCTATTGCAAATTGGGCCTTCATGAACTCATACAACCTTCATTGTAGGGTAACTTTCTTGACAAATGTAACAAATGCTTGGTGCTGCAAGTTTATCCAGACCATGTCGAAATATAATTTGTAAATATTTCATATCAATTTGCACATTTTTATTGTTATTGCATGTACCTAGATCTCTTTCATTTTGTCTTCTTTGCATTCATCTTCATCTTCTCAATTGAGAGGTTAACTCCTATTGTGGACTATTATTTTCTTCATGATTTTTAGTTTCAACATTTATTGCATCTTGAACTCTATTATCTGGTGTTTGTAACACACGATCTATTGTGATTGAATTCATTCCTTCAAATTTACCCTCTATATTCTCATAAGATTCATAATTCCTTTCAACTAATTCACGATTGCATACTTGTATTTGTTGTTTTTCTATCTCATTAAATTGGTCTAAATGCTCATTTGTTTGTAATCTTCTTAATATATATTGTTCGTCTTTAGATTCTCGTACACGATGTATTCTCATCTCATTTGCATGTTGTCTCATTTTTTCTTCAATCTTGACAACTCCCTATGTGCCCTATGTTTAACATGTCTTTCTCTATCATTTTGGTTTCGATGATTTCTTGCTTCTTCTTTTTGTAAATTATTCATTTGTTCACATCTTTGTCTCATGTAATTTTGAGCATATTCTCTTCGTTGTTCTTCATTTTCAAAATTTAATCTTGGGCAAGACATCCTAAACAATTATTTAAAAGTAAAATTAAAAATTAAAAAACACTATAAATATGAGAAATTTTTCTATACACTAATTTAAAATTTCTCTTTTTATCTATACTAAAGATAAAAAATATATTAAAACAAGTAATTTTATTCCTAACAAATAATTTTAGTTCTAATTGCTCTACTCAATTACTATAGATTTTTTTAAGAAACAAATGTATTAAAAATGTAGAATGTTTTAGTCATATTTACAACAACTATCATTTTTTTATAGACCCTTAGGGAATATTTTAAATTTAAATTTAAATATTATCTAAGAAATATTTCATAATATGATGAGGAAGAAAATTTTAACTATCTCTAAATGCCTATTTACTGTTTTTTTTCTAAGGGGTAAAATAGGAGTATCCAACATTATTATTCATACTAAAATCACACAAATATTTTGGTAAAACTACATTTACACTACAATCAATTATGAACTAACTTTTCTCTATTTAATATATTTATCATTAATGTCAAATTTATGAACTAATATCAAGAAATAAATAACCTTAATCCCAAGATTTATACTAGACCTCTAATTGAACCCTAAACCTAACCCTAATTCAACCATAACAATATGATTTAATTACGGTTAGGGTTAGAGTGAGAAATTAATTATGGTTAATGTTAGGGTTAGAATTAGGGTTTAATTACCTGGTTTAGGTTAGGATTCAATTATGATTATAGTTAGGGTCAAATTTATAAGATAATATTAAGATATTCACAACTATAACCCTAACCTAACCTTAATCTCCATTCTAGAATGCTAATTAAACCCCAATTGAACCGTAACAATAAGGTTCAATGAGAGTTAGGGTTAGGATTTAAGTAGGTTAATGGTTGGAATTAGGGTTTAGTTACCTAGTTAGGGATAAAAATCAATTAGTGTTATGATTAGGGTCAAGTTCAAGTTATAGTTAGGGTTTAGTTAGGATTGTTTTGGTTAATCTTACAATTGGGGTTTAAATAGAATTCTAATTGAACCCTAATTTAACCCCAACAACAAGGTTCAATTAAATTAATTAGTGTTCAGGTTCAATTAGGCTTATGGTTGGAAATTTGGAATTAGGGTTCAATTAGGGTTAGGGTTAGCATTCAATTAGTGTTATGATTAGGATCAAGTTCAAGTTAAAGTTAGTGTTCAATTAGGCTTATTCTAGTTAAGTTTACAATTAAGGTTTAATTAGAGTTAGGTTTATGGTTCAATTAGGGTTAGGGTTAGGGTTCATTTAGATTAAGGTTCAATTAGGGTTTCCAATTCTAGCAGCACAAGCCAGTACATTCAACATATGTTACCTAACTTACAAGATAGATGAGTTTCTAGAGGAGATGCAAATAATGACAATTTTTCAATTTGTTTCAATGCCTAATGTGGGGTAACCAAAATTTATTGCTAATTTTGAATTTGATATTGACATATATCATTGAACTAAGATTGATACTACTATTATGATTCATTCATGATAATTATTGGATTTGTATGTAAAATATGGAGATTTGTGTTTGACTGCAAAGAGTTATCTCTTGTGATTTATTAGCAAATTAGTTAGTCATGTTTCCTATGAAGAGGCTTCAAGAATAGTTTCATCAATTAATCCTCTACCTTTTGGTCTTGGTCCAATGACTATTGCAATACTTCTGTCCATTACTCTATAATCAGTAAAACGAGCATATGGGTTAAATTGAGCTTTCCGATGTTTAATCAAGGGCTTTTTCAATACACTTCACATTATAAGTTTTATGATAAATGAGTTATCAATTATTGAATGGTTAAGGAAATATTTG
>CM021104.1:57474006-57532745 GCA_007115665.2 Sequoiadendron giganteum
CTAGAAATGATATGTTTCCTTAAAGAGGAAGGAGAAACCTAAAAGGTAAAAGAGATGCTTAGGAATCTCAACACTTCCTTATGATCAACCCCCTTCTATGCATAGGAATTGAACAAATTGGGCTTGGCTAAGAATGATTTCTATAACATTGAGTTTTATGCCACTATATATTTGACCTTAAAGCTTTCCAAAAAATATCTAGGCATTGAATATCCTAAATAATGTCACGTTTGTCCTCCAAGAGAGTGAGAAAGGAGTCATTAGCAAAATGACCATTCAATATTTGGGCGATAGAGTTACAAAAAGTAGCACCTTTAATAAGGTTCTATGAAATACTATTAGCCAAAAGATATCCAAAGGCTTCCATAAAAAACACACATAAAGTAGGAGCTAAGGGGAAAACATGAAAAATTGAATGAAAACACCCAAAATCCTCAAATTTATGTCCATTCATGGTAATACAAGTATAACCATCATAACGTTTTTTTGAAAAAAGTAAAAAAAATTGAGGAACAAATCCTAGATGACATAACTAGTCCAATTCAACACTAGAGGTAGCAAGAGATTAATGAAATTACCACAAGTTTTAAGTAGAAGTAAACTACCATTTTCAAGTACTAATGCTAGTATGAAATTGTGACTAGCTAAATGGAAAGAAAATTAGAAAATTGTAACCAATATTTAAGTGGAAATAATTAAAAGTAACCACACTTTTTGCATGGTTGATCCAATTTAAAAATTCAGCCAAAGGTAAGAAAATTAAAATGCACCTTTATGAAATATTTAGTCCAAGAGCCAAATTTGGATGGCAAAGTTAGTAAGAAGTAGTGTCAAAAGTGGAAAATTAATCATGAAATCATGGCTAATAGAGAATACAAAATATATTGGAAAAGTCAAGAGAACTTATATTTGCACATAAAAACACTCAAAATAATAATTATATCATACAGTTCATTTGGGAATATATTACAATATGGCTTTTACAAAGCCTTTCAAATCTACCTTCCCATTTGAACTACTATCTTATAAGAATATAACTAATTATTTAATAACAAAAATAAACAAGTTAGTAAGGTGAATTTATTAATGTTAATCTTAATATTCCAACACCCTCCCTTAAGTTTTACATTCTTCACAACAAAACATGTTGATTGAAACAAACAAATATATATAGGCTAAGCTAACATCATTTGATTTTTCTTTAATTTCTCCCTCAAGAACATCATTGGCTCGATTTATACAAGTCCAGACTATGTGATCCTTTTTCTTACAATAATAACATTCATTTTTATTTTTTAATTATTATTACCTCATGAGTATAATACACTCTCATGTTGAGAATCAACTTTTAAATATTTTCTATTTTTCTTTTTTCTTCTCCTAATAGGGCCAAAATCACATCTTCTTGTGTTTGAGAAGTTATTGGACTAAGCAAGAAATAAAATTGTTGTATTTTCAAACTATTTAACAAAATATCCTTAGCATCTTCATCATCTAATAGAGCCTTGACTTCTACCAATTTTCTAACGAGAGATCTCAAATTTCTTATGTGATTAGACATAGTGATTATATCTCTCATTTTGAATCTAAATAGTTGAATTTTTAGGAAAAACTTCACATTAACTATTTTTGCTCCAAATATTTTATTGAAATTATCCCAAATTTCCTATGATGATTTATCTAAATCTATATAATAAAATTTAATGTCAAAAAAGGAAAGACCAATAATATATTTGACTTTATCATCTGTTTTATGTCATTCCAATAACTTATTTGCATTTGTAGGTGATGTTTTGTTCCCATGCATGATTCTCTATTATTCATTTATTGCATTTGCATTTTTTTTCCAAGTATGAAATTTAAAACAATTTTTTTTGTTTAAAAGAATCTTTATCTTAAAAATATGAACTAAAAATATTTGAAAAGTTTAATGTCAACCTTATCACTCTAAAAAGTACAACTTAAACATCCCTTTCAAACCTTGTAACCAGTTTTGAACCCCTCTCCAATTCATTTTTCCTCATCACAAACATTGACACCATTTTACTATTCTAAACAACTTATTGAATCCTCTTATGCATCAAACTTATTTAATTGTTTCAAAAAAGACAAAAAAAGTAAAATTGAAAATATGACTTTTCAAACTTCACACTTCCTTCTTATTATTACCAAATTCCATTATTTTAAATGAAAAACACATGAATGTTATAAATGCATTATTTCTATAAGGAAACAAACCATATATCTCTTTTTAATGACCAACTTAAAGCAGATTGCAAATAGAAACTTGGCCGTTGTATAGAACATTGAAAAACTGATAACAAAGAATAAAAAAAACTACTACAAAGACCTAGGATAGGCTAGAGGCCCACAGTAGAATGTTCATCACAAAGCAACTAGCCTTTATAGTGATTTTTCACTTGTTGATTCCCTAAAGAAAACCTTATCTTGAGTATAATCCATCATAGTCACATATGATCACATCATTCTTAACCATTTGATATCATGAAAAACCTCCAAAATCTAGTATTCAAATAACCCATATCATCAGCAAGACAAGTTCCATCAGGGTGAAATGAAAAGGTCATACCAAGCATATAGGTCTCACCGATGAAGTTCCATCGACAAGAAACCTATCTTTTCTCAATGATGAAAGCACAAGGAGTTATATGGGCCAAACCAATGACATCGAAGTAAGATCCCTAAGTCAGCCTGAGTGCATTTGTCTCATCCAGCTTGAATACTTTGTGGTGAAATAAGATGAAGGAAAAATACTTTATGTTGATCGAATTGAGCCAGTAAACGTCTCATTTGCCATTAAAGCTCACTTGCATTCCGCCATTTAAATTCTAACCATCAATCCTTTACTTTCATCAGATCATCGAATGGTTGCCTTCAAAAGGCTGATGTAATCTCCATCTCAGCACCAAGGGCCCACCACATTATGCATCACCAAGGAAAGACACGTGATGCTCACCCGTGATATCACAATCAATAAACACCTTGCATATTTGGATCACGCGATGTCAGGCAACCGTTGATCTCTGCCATCAGCAATCATGTTCATTCATAGCAGTCACCAACACTGAACATAACCGTCGAGCAACTTTTCATCAAGATTATAACATCACCATCGATTTTAAGCATGTGCATCTCACAACCGCTTTAGTAACATGTCATATAATGTATTAAAACTCAACATAAATATTAAAGCACTTTGATTATTCCTTCCGCACCGCCGACTGAGACACGTGGCGCTCACCCATGATATCGCAACCAGTTGAAACTTATTGGTGAGGTCATCATGGGATTGCGGGGAATGGTCAGGATCAACTAATGGATGATCGACAAACATTAAAAAATCATTCCTTGCAAAAAATAAAACAATTATTAAAGGGACAATAATTAAAAGTTTAATAAGACAAATAATTGTAAATTAAATTTATTTTAATAATTATTTGTAACTATTAAAACTTAAAAAAATTTAAAACTTAAATCTAAATTAAGAATTAAAATATAATAAACTAAATGTAAAGTCAAAACATATCAAAATCTAAATATTATTAAAAAAATTAATTTTTAATAAATAATTAAATAAAAAGGTAAAAAATAATATTACTATATTAACAAGAAAATCCAAACTTGGGGTCTAATTGGATGTGATAGGGCTCAATAGTAGAGGGAAAGATGCAAAAAAATTGAACAAGTTCCAAGGAAAAGGCAAGATTAAGTGGATCTCAAAATACTTTGCATTAATCACATCGAGAACCTCCATCAGAGTGCCTACAAGTTTACATGCTCCAACCTCCAAGATCAAAGAAAAGTAATCATGAAGATTGCTAGCCACCATAGTTATAAAAGGCTAGCTTGGGTCATTTAAAATAGTTTCTTTGCAGGAATAGTGTGTGCATGGAGAAGCTTGGGATTTTTACTTGGTGATAGAAGTAGGTGATAAAGGGATGGAGACTCCTTTGGCCCTAGACACCGACAAGAAACTACAAGAATTCTGAGAAGTGATAGACAAAAGGCTGAGTGGGGTAGTAGCCTCGTCCCACCCGTTGATACTTTGGGCAACAAAGAAAATTTTAGGACCGGAGTTCCTAAAATCATATCAGAGGTTCCGGTCCAATGTAGAAATACCAACAATGTTTCTGGCAGTGCTCCTCCATGTGGGTGTGCTAAAGGAAATCACAAATAAACTAACCCAGATGGTCTTCATTCATGCATGGCTGTAAGACATTGATGCAACCTTGGATAATATGGACAAAAATAATCTCATCCTAATGCCCTAGAACTACTACGTGTTGAGCATACAAGGAAGGGAGGTCATGAAATTCCCTCTGGTCAGGACAATTGACCCAAAAGGGTTTGAAAAATGATGGGATGAAAGGGACCACAACATCACCTTTCTACTCAGAGCAACCAAGCTAACCACCAACCAACCTCATGGCTAGGTAATGCGATATGTGCAAGACAAAAGGCTGGTAGAGGAGTTAGCATCATGAGACGACATCGACTAGGACTTAGGCTCTAGGGAAGAATGGATACCAATCGATTCCAGGGACCCAGAGGAGAAAGCCAAGGGGCTAGCTCACCAAAACTGTAGAGAAGACTGCTTGATGATTGTAGATTACATTGCATACAAGAAGCGGGTGGAATCATAATACTCTAAGGATGAAGACTCCAAGGGAGGAATGGAAACCTGACTCATCCCACCATGCCATGGACGTCTTTTCTAAGTTCTTGCATGATATAAATGAATCCAGATAATTGTAAAGTGTAGATGTTTTAGTCAATCCCGACTGCCTTTGAATTGTAGTGCTTATGCATTTTCCCAGGCTTTTTGTATTTAGTTAAATCTCTATAAAACTTGAATTGTAGTGCATTTATTTAGTTAAATCTTTGAATCAAACTCCATATGAATAGAGTTTAATTTGTCAAAAATGTTTTCATTTGAATTGCATGTGAATTCACTAAGAGAATTTTAATCAATTTTCACATCTCTATAAAACTTATCATGTTATATCTTATATTTCAATGCTTTGTACACCCTCTCTCTATTGAATGTAAAATTTTAATTTGTTTTGTGTTGTTCCTTCCTTTGAACAATAATAATTGGTAAATATTTTATTCGATGCGGTAAAATTTTAGCTATTTCTCTTACTTCTTGTGGAAAACTTATGGTATGTCCTTTATATTTGTACTGACCTCCAGTTGCATGCATGACTTGAAGTATTGGATTTACATGTCGTATCAACATTTCCTCAATTTATGTTAAGTTTTCAAGTTCTAATGGTTGTGGACCAGGATTCATATTATTTAAGGTCAAAAATTGATGTTCATCCTTCTCTTGTCAACATATATTGAAATTGGGCCTTCAGGAACTCATAAAATATTCATTGTAGGGTAACTTTCTTGAAAAATGTAACACATGCTTGGTGCTGCAAGTTTATCCAGACCATGTCAAAATATAATTTATAAATCTTTCAAATCAATTTGCACATTTATATTGTTATTGCATGTACCTAGTCTCTTTCATTTTGTCTTCTTTGCAGTCATCTTCATCTTCTCAATTGAGAGGTTAACTCCTATTGTGAACTATTATTTTCTTCATGATTTTCAGTTTCAACATTTATTGCATCTTGAACTCTATTATCTGGTGTTTTTAACACACAATCTATTGTAATTGAATTCATTCCTTCAAATTTACCCTCTATATTCTCATGAGATTCATAATTCCTTTCAACTAATTCACAATTGCATACTTGTATTTGTTGTTTTATATCTCATTAAATTTTTCTAAATGCTCATTTGTTTGTAATCTTCTTAATATATATTTCTCATCTTCAGATTCTCATACATGATGTATTCTCATCTCATCTGCATGTTGTCTCATTTTTTCTTCAATCTCTTCAACTCCCTATCTGATCTATGTTTAACACGTCTTTCTCTATCATTTTGGTTTCGATGATTTCTTGCTTCTTCCTTTTGTAAATTATTCATTTTTTCACGTCTTTGTCTCATGTAATTTTGAGCATATTATCTTTGTTGTTCTTCATTTTCAAAATTTAATCTTGGTCGAGGCATCCTAAACAATTATTTAAAAGTAAAATTAAAAATTAAAAAACACTATAAATATGAGAAATTTTACTATACACTAATTTAAAATTTCTCTCTTTACCTAAACTAAAGATAAAAAAGATATTAAAACGAGTAATTTTAGTCCTGACAAATAATTTTAGTTCTAATTGCTCTACTCAATTACTATATATTTTTTTAAGAAACAAATGTATTAAAAATGTATAATGTTTTAGTCATATTTATAACAACTATCATTTTTTTATAGACCCTTAGGGAATATTTTAAATTTAAATATTATCTAAGAAATATTTCATAGTATGATGAGAAAGAAAATTTTAACTATCTCTAAATGCCTATTTACTATTTTTTTGTAAGGGGTAAAATAGGAGTATCCAAATTTATTATTCACACTACAATCACACAAGTATTTTGGTAAAACTACATTCACACTAAAATCAATTATGAACTAAATTTTCTTTGTTTAATATATTTATCATTAATGTCAAATTTATAAACTAATATCAAGAAATAAATAACCTTAACCCCGAGATTTATACTAGAACTCTAATTGAACCCTGAACCTAACCCTAATTCAACCATAACAATAGGATTTAATTACGGTTAGGGTTAGAGTGAGAAATTATTTATGGTTAGTGTTAGGGTTAGAATTAGGGTTTAATTACCTGGTTAGGATTAGGATTCAATTATGATTATAGTTAGGGCCAAATTTATAATCTAATATTAAGATATTCACAACTCTAACCCTAACCTAACCTTAATCTCCATTCTAGAATTCTAATTAAACCCTAATTGAACCATAACAATAAGGTTTAATGAGAGTTAGGGTTAGGATTTAAGTACGTTTATGGTTGGAATTAGGGTTTAGTTACTTGGTTAGGGATAAAATTCAATTAGTGTTATGATTAGGGTCAAGTTCAAGTTATAGTTAGGGTTTAGTTAGGATTATTTTGGCTAATCTTACAATTGGGGTTTAACTAGAGTGCTAATTTAACCCCAACAACAAGGTTCAATTAGGCTTATGGTTGGAAATTTTAAATTAGGGTTCAATTAGGGTTAGGGTTAGCATTTAATTAGTGTTATGATTAGGATCAAGTTCAATTTACAGTTAGGGTTCAATTAGGCTTATTTTAGTTAATTTTACAATTAAGGTTTAATTAGAGTTAGGTTTATGGTTCAATTAGGGTTAGGGTTAGGGTTCATTTAGATTAAGGTTCAATTAGGGTTTAATTAGGGTTACCAATTCTAGCAGCACAAGCCATTACATACAACATATGTTACATGACTTACAAGATAGATGAGTTTCTGGAGGAGATGCAAATAAAGAAAACTTTTCAATTTGTTTCAATGCCTAGTGTGGAGTATCCAGAATTTATTGTTAATTTCCAATATGCTATTGACATATATCATTGAAATAAGATTGATACTACTATTCTGATTCATTGGTGATAATTATTGGATTTGTGTGTAAAATATGGTGATTTGTGTTTGACTGCAAAGAGTTATCTCTTGTTATTTATTAGAAAATTAGTCAGTCATGTTTCCTATGAAGAGGATTCAAGATTAGTTTCATCAATTAATCCTCTACCTTTTGGTCTTGGTCCAATGACTATTGCAATGCTTCTATCCATTAGTCTACAATCAGTAAAATGAGCATATGGGTTCAATTGAGGTTTCTGATGTTTAATCAAGGCCTTTTTCAATACACTTCACATTATAAGTTTTATGAGGCTTATAAATGAGTTATCTATTACTTAATGGTTAAGGAAATATTTGAAGTTCCATCAATAGTCACATATGATCACATCATTCTTGACCATTTGATATCATGAAAACCTCCAAAATCTAGTATTCAAATAACCCATATCATCAGCAAGACAAGTTTCATCGGGGTGAAATGAAAAGGTCATACTGAGCATATAGGTCTCACCAATGAAGTTCCATTGGCAAGAAACCTTTCTTGTCTCACCGATCAAAGCACAAGGAGTTGTATCAACCAGAACAATGCCATCAGAGTAAGATCCCTGAGTTAGCCTGAGTGCATTTGTCTCACCAATAAAATATCATTGCCGAAACACTTGTTAGAATTGTAAATTTTTGAAAATTTCATTGGCCATTCATATCCATTAGTTTCCTAAAGATTCTATACTACAAGTATAAAATTGCTTCACATAGCATGTTAACCAATGTTAATGTCAAAATTTTATCGTATGGTCCCATTAAATTGATCTAACCCTGAGTATTTAATTGTATGAATCATATCGACATGAGATGATGGAGGTCTCCCCAATCCATAGATTATTTTATACTAACATACATCCTTTTCAGCATATCGACAAGAAACCAGTAATGTCATACCGATGAGGATACATGTCGGGAAAGCACAAGTTCATAGTCTCTATCAGAAAGATAATGGTCATCGGTGTGTCAGTATAAGGTCATATCGAGCTTACATATATCTTACCACTCGAAGCACAAAGAAATATCTCAGCCAGACATGAGTCATTAGGGTGAGGTTTCCAAAGACAACCTGAGAAATTCAGAAGTCTTGTTGATAAAGCGGAAGAGGATTTGGTCGACGGGACAATGTCCATAGTTTCACTGATGAAAGAAATCTATTAGTGAAACAAAATGCAGCGGGGAGAGATAAGAAAGTCACAACAAATGTAGACCCATTGGAAGGAAAATTGTTATGTCTCGGTGACCAACATTTATGAAGGAAATGACTCAAAAAAATACACATCTCCCGAGAAAGATGAGGATTGTCTTCCCAACTTGCTAAAGTCACAATGATAAGTTTCTTTGGTGGGATTGTAGCGATATGCTTGAGACCAAAAGGATAACTGTCGGGAAGACTTAAGGTGTCAGGGAAACTATAGGAGGTCCTAGTGGATGTTTGATGAATGTTGGAAAAGGCCCGAACAAAAGGATCACCCAATGTTTTAAAATGTTTTTTTGATAAGCTACATGATGTGACAACGAGAGTTTTGAAGAGCCTGCTACATTCATTTTTCAGCCAAGACATTAATGGCGCCATGAAGAAAAAATGATTTTGTGAATCAAGGTGAATTCAGTTGAAAATATTATTGTGGAATTGATAGCAGAGGAAGTAGAGGAGTGAGAAAAAGACCATGGTATTCTGTCAAGCTCAAAGCATCTGGTGAAAATATAGTAAGTTTCCTATACCTTAATTTCACAAATTTTGAAGAATGGAAGCCACTAGTTCACAAAAAAGAAAGGGTAGCAAACATGGGGAAAGTGGTCAATCAAAAGGAAAAAGGAAAAAAACCTTAATTCAGCCAGAGCATACCGAATGAAAATTGAACCAAGATGTCATAGACCAGCTACCTAGTTCTAGACCCAAAGCAAGACACTTTGCACAACTTAGGGCATAAGTAGATAAACTAGACGATAAATGTAAGTTCATAGGATATGTTTGGACTCCAATTAGAGACTATGAACTATTCAACTTCCATTACTATCGAAGGAATCATTTTGAGCCAGTATGTAACCCATGGAAGCTTAATCTAGGAAAATTGGTCTACCCTAATATTTTTGTCGATGTTGAACTGGTGAAATCATTGACCACTCGTTATAACCCAAGACATAAAGCCATATGTGATCCATCTAGGAACCCATTGATACACTTATCAGAAAATGCAATAAGTGAAGTCTTTAAATTGGAAGGGATATGCAATGAAAATATTATAGGTGAAGAGCTATAGAAAGAATTCAAAAGGATGGACACCATTTATAAGGGTTGGAGATTTCCCCTGCACAGAATTAGGCACGGTGGTAAACCAATTCCACTAGAAGACAGTGAAGGACCACCATTCCATGTAGATCTTTTCAAGCCTTATATGAAATACACCTATTTCTCTGTAGGACAAGTATTGGGAATGGAATTCCCCAAGTATATGGAAATTATGCCCATGGTGATTTCAATAGATATTCAAGATCGCAATTCTAGGCCTTTTGATTATGCCTCATATGTGTTTAAGGAACTTGATGCTGGGTTGATGGCAATAAGAAATGGAACCTTTGTTTTACACCTCAGAAATTATTCATTATTGATGCACATGGTGTTACAGTTCGGGCAAGAATTAGGGTTGTGTCCTCAAGATATTAGAATTTGACAGTTTGATAAGGAAGGCATGTCATTGCCTATTCAATCAAGGACTATTGTTTGGGACAATAGGTTTGCCAACTCTAGTTTTATACATTTTGAAGAATATTTTGTGAAACCATTGTACAAATTTTTTAATCGTCCATGTGACTATTCTTTGTCTGATGAGATAAAGAGGTTTATTAGGCCCAAAGACTTTAATGGACCAATTAACCACAATTGGGGGGATTGGTATTGTTTGGAGAATGCCACCACCATTTAGGGTTTATGGATTTGAAGATGCCCCATTTATTTTGACTATAACAGTCTTGGATAGGATTGCATACTTGGAAATTGTTAGGAAAATGGATTTTTCTAGTGTTATGAATTTGATTTGATTCAAAATACAGGATTTTATGCCTAGTACACTATGCTTCGGTGATTTTACTGTATTGGCAAAGGAAGGGTATAATTTGATTCTTGATAAATTGTTGGAATATAACATGAATAGAGGTCTGCCTAGAACGAATTTTAATCCAAAAGGATATATCAATTATTCTAAACATAGAATAAACTTTGGAGGGTATCACCATGTGCCCTACCAATTTGATGGTATGATTAGGAACATGGAAGCACAAGAGGCAGAAATGGTGGTTGAATGAAATAATCAAGAGTTACTAGATATAGATATATTGTCTTTCGGAGAAGAAGCATATGAGGATAATATACCACACGATCTACCTAATAAGGTATCATGGGTGAAAACTCAGGATTACACTTGTTTTTCCAAGGAATCAAATTTTGAGGAAAGTGTAGATACAGATACAAGGCATGTAGAATAGAAATCCTTTGTAGCAGATGATGAATTTATAAAATCTCAAGAATTTAAAACATTCCTATGCAAGCAAAAGGGAAAAGAAATAAGAGGAATGGTTGACAATGTCACACCAGGTAATGAAGAACAATTGTTGAAAAGGTTGAAATATTATGTGGAGAGGGAGATGACTGATATGACCATTGAGAAAGGGAGGGAAATGTTAGAAAGTGTCGGTGTAATGATTTTTCCAAGATTAGACCTCAATTTTGCACTAGTCTTTGATAGTCTCCTAAAAAACAATAATACTACACACAAGCTCAACACAGAAAAGGTGACAAAGGTTTATGCAGGATCAAAGTACAATCCAGATGAGGAGACATTGATGATTTGGGCCTTGTATCCACCTCACAGGAGATCAGTTGTCATTGATATTGAGAAGGCATTCAAGCATGTTATGACCCTAAAAAATGGGGAGGTTGATCCTGTGGAAACAACAGAGATTGGGATCAACATAGAAAAATTAAATAAAGCTCAAATACAGTCGTTGATCAAGGAAAAGGAAATGTACAAGAAAAACAATGAAAGAATCCTAAGAGAAAATGAGTACCTGGAAGATTTATCAGGCGTTATAGTGGGATCAACCAAGCTACTCACCCATGGTGAAATTTCAGAGACAAAAGGTCATTGGGAAGGAGCAAGTGCATATTCTCAAGGAAAGTATGACATAATTGTTATAGTAGTTAAGAAGAGGCAAGCCAGTCTGACTCCCTGATTGAATAAGCTTTCAGGAATACACTCGCAAAACCTTGATGCATTACAAGAACATGAAAGAATGGATGGTAGGATCCTAGAGAAGCTCCAAGAAATAAATCAAAGGAATGATCATGATAAAGCTGCAATTGAGACTGTGACTCATCTTATGGATAAGCATAAAGAATTCTTCAAGGAATTGCGAGAGGATGCACAGGGATTAATCGATGCCACTAAAAATGGGTTGATTTCATTCTTCAATGATAAAGGAAGATTAAAAGAGATGGCTAGGTGGAAAGGTGAATGTGAGTCAGCATTGCAGAAGATTATGAAGATGGCTACTAGGAAAGATATGATGCTAGATGAAGCATGCATGCATAACAAAAAAATGGTGGAAATGGAGATCATGATCCAAAATGCATTAGGAGATGCAAATACACATAGGCGTTGAGATTACTTGGATCAATTGTCGAAAGTTCACTTATGGCTTAAAAGAGCTTAATTAATTTTAACTTTATTTTTGTTTCATGCATAAGACATTTCTGAAAGGATGCGTTATTTTAGACGGTTGATGTATAAATATCCATTTTTTGTAGCAATGACGAGGAACAATAGGATAGAAGATAGGTAGTAAGAAATATAATTTCAGAATGTTTTTATTAAAAGGGACCGTGTTACATGTATAAGATTTTGAGGAAGATAATGAAAGACTTTTGATTCGGTGACTCCATTCTGGTATCAGTTGTTTGTTGGATTTCTGCAATTATTTGATTGTCTCCAACACAATATTTCTTGATTATTTAAATTGAAATATCAAGTATATATTCAATTTATCAGTTCACATTTTTTGTATCTGTGTGATATGATTAATTGGGTTCTTTAAAGAAGAATTAAATTCTTTTCAATCAATTATAGTAATCTGGGAATTTTAATTGGACCAGTAAGAAGAATCAGATAATTAGGATTAATAAAGACATTTGTTTGATTTTTCCTTGCTATTTTCATCTTAAAATTTAAATAAATGTATTCTATAATATATAGAATTATTTTCAAATCGGGACAAAAAATATTCTGAGAGATATATTTAATCATAAATATCATTTAATTTGTATGTTGTAACTTCAGTACTTTTAGTTAAAATAAAAATAACTTAAAGTTATAAATACATATAGTTAAATTGGAAAAGTTGTTTCTCCATTTTATTTTTTACATCTATTAACTAAACATATTCTAATATTGCACATACACTTTATTAGGATTATATCTATTCACTATAATATTTCCATTGTGAATAGATTATTGTAAACAAAATCACATCACTTAAGTCTGCTCAGTTCGCAAAGGTAGACCCACCTAGGTTTGGCAACACCTGAAGAGAAGAAGGTTCAAATCATTTGGCCTTCTTTGTTACCCTCAAACATATCAAGAGATTGGTAACCTCTTGATGTATTCTTACCTATTTTTTTGAGAGCTAACAACCTCCAAACCTCCAAATCCACAAAAAGATTCCACTTGTATGGCCAAATTCTTGCCAAACCCAAAAAACCTTGATTTAGACCAAAATCATGAGGGTTTATTGAATATCCTTCTTCCACAACCTCCCAGACCTCAAAAAAAACTTAGACACAACCCATTAGGTCTATACATGGGTAAAAATTCATAGAATCAGATCACCCATACATATTTTGTTGAAACCTAGGCTTGAACCTCTCATTTCACATGCTTTTCTTCACAAAACTCTTGAGGAAATTAGCTATACCTTATTTATTTCTCATAATACTCCATATTCATGCATCCTACAATTAAAAAAATATCCATGAGGCCTCTTACACAAGCTACAATAATCACAAAAAATGTAAGAGATCCTTTATATCATGTTTGGACTACAACCCTAAAAAATAGGGTAATTACCGGGCTGTATGCAAAGAACTACAGATTTCTAACTCAAATAAATGCCTTAATCCCTCAAATTAGATTCAAATCAAAGAAAGAACATATATTCACAACATGGAATTCATTTCACATCAAAATATTGGTGTATGTGACCGTATAGTGCTGCAAAATATGAAAAATATATAAATTTTGAAGAAAAACACATATTTTTGGAATGTCAAGAGCTTGTATTTTAAATCCTCAACCATCAACAACCTTTACAATGATCACTTTATGAGGTGTAGGTGATCTTGCACCACTACCCCATCCAAAATTTGTTCACATTACACAAAATTCGTCCAAGATAAGCCAATCAAATCCTACCTTATGTGTCCTAGTAATCAAATTGGAGATGATCTTAAAAATGACATCGTGAAGGGTGATTGGTCTAAAAAACCTAAATGAATTTGCAATTATTTCACTACTATGATCATTGTGTCATCTTTCATGAAATTTCCCAAAACACTATTCATTATGATCATATGGAAATTTCTAGGAGAGCTACAATAGTTGTAACATCATGAATTAAAATTAAACATTAAAAAGTACATCATGAGTTAATTATGTAACCGCATAAGTCAAATATAATTATATCAAGAAATTAATATCAAATAGATAATACAATCACATAACTCATACATTTCAATGTAATTGATCTTCTTCTTCATCCAACTCTTTGTATGTATCATCCGATCCAGATTCGACATTGTAAGGATTGGTCATATCATCATCATCATCATTGATATCAGTTTTGATAATTTCATCATCCACACAGATATCATCTTCATGAACATTAACTCCTACATCATCATGATCTAGTTCCTCCTCTTCAACATCTTTGTCAACCACATCATCAACTAACCGTTGATCCTGATCAATATCATCTATATCATCTTCTAGTTCTTTAGTATCTTCTTCTTCCACCACATTAAAATTTACCAACCTTCCTCTTGGATTATGTCTAACAACATATGACCAAAGCGTTTTACTTGGAACAATACCTGCTCACATTGGCTTGGAAGAACATAGGACCCATTTCCAGCTTGCTCAAAATACCTTGTATTAACCATGGTAAATCCATTATCATGTTCAATAACAGTTCTCTCGGGATCATTTTTATTCAATCGTAGCCTGTACCATAGGATGATGAACATAACTAATTTGATAGGATGATGAACATAACTAATTTGAAGGACTTAAAGTTACACTCAAGTATATCATCCAAAATCCCATTGTATTGATTTTTTGAGACTTTTGGATGTATGTCGCTTCTAGATGAAACATTAGTCACCTGAAATACTACAGTTATTTTAGAATCACAAGTTTTCTTCGTGTCATCCAAATTTTTGATTTGAAATTTATGACCGTTGCACCACATAGCCTTGTGGTGTTTCACCTACAATATGTCAAACATGTAAATATTATTGCAATATCATCAGTTTATAAACATATATATTCTTGGTTGAATGTATGCAAAGAAAAATATCTCAACATATTTATACATCAATATAATTGAAAATAATTAAATAATATGAGTGATTAATATATTAATACGTACTTGTTTATCTCTTAAACCATATGATAAATCAATTTCCCTTGGTGTAACATTGGAATCTCCATTACGATGAACTTCTTTAACCAATGAAGCCACACCTTCCCATGTTAATGCGTGACCAGATTGTTGATGTCATTCAATCCATACTATCATCCAATCAAGATTGTTTGCAACGTACAAATGTATTACATCCCATTCTCAACCAACTGTATCAAAAAAAATTGAAATTCACAAACAATGTATAATTAGTTAATTACCACGATATACGACCTTAATTTACAATTGATGTATATTGAAGATTAATAATTAAATAAGTACAATATACATAAAAAACAAATGTAAAATGTATTCTAATTAGTCTCCATGACCATCTTATAACTACCTATCACTTTCCTCAATCTACCTTTCCCCATCATGTACTCCCTTTTGAAATTTTTCATGGAGTTGGGATCCCAAATACGATCTACATGGATCTTTGCTACAAAATTAGGAAGATATTCAGTAATGTACACCATGGTCTGGTATACCATATATCCCTCCACCATAGAATCCTCAGGATGTGCTCTTTGTCTAACCAAAGCCTTCAAAAATTTCAAGTGCCTCTCAACCATCCACATTGACCTTGTGTGTACAGGTCCACACAATTCAACCTCCTCAACTTGGTGTATGAGGTAGTGTTCTTGTGCATTGAAAAATGTCGAAGGTAGACAATTTTGCATTTCACACATTAGATGAGGAATTTTTCTCTTCCAATAATTTATATCTTTTTTATGGATTGCTTTAGATGACATCCATCTACAAGTGATTCAAGGCACAAATATACTAACGAGATTTAACAAAAATATACAACGAATTGAACAAATATCGCTACTTACCTCATGTATTTTCCAAGATCATATATAACTTTCTTGACATTGTTGTTGAAGTTGTTTGGAAGAGATAGAGGTAAAACATACTACAACAATTATAAAAAGTTCTTTTCATTATTTTTCCAAACTTAGTAAACATAATACACTGAAAAGTACATGCATTATACAAATATATATAATATACCAGAATAATTACCTTAATGAAGGTATGCCAATCATGCGTTTTCATCCCTCACCCAAATTCACCTTTATTTGTTATGATATTTTTTATGTTCGCAACAAATCCTGTGGGAAATTAAATTTTTTGTATGACTTATTTTATAGCATTGCTTTGTTGCTTCGTTAATAACCAAGGAAGGAAACTTATATTAATTTGGTCTCCATCGCTATTTAATTGAATGAAATTTTTCATTGCGTGATTGGCTTCCTGAATGTCACTACAAATTTTTACAATTTTTTCTTTGTCACAACTTCCATCCAATATTTTCCATAACGTTTTTGTCATATTCTTTCTGATATGCATTGTATCAAACAAATGCACAATTTTTAGCTGCTCATAGTAGGGCAACCTACTAAATTATCTGGGATAAATTTCTTGTCTCTGTGGAAGCCGATCATTAATGCCTTGATGACCTTCATGAAGCACATAAGTTGAAAAAATTAACAATGAGAATCATTGTCAATTACAACATGAGTAAACACAACACAATATAAAAATATAAATTCAAAACATATCATTTATGATAGATAAACAATTTGATCAGATGTATAACCTTGACATTTAATTCTATTATATTCCAACTTCCATAGGCGAGGTGTCATTCTTCACGGTTTTGATGTAGTCTCTTCCTTCCCATTGAAAATATGTTTTATAGTAGTTTGATACTTATGATTTCTATGGAGGAAGTGCCTATACTCATCAAACACTTGCTTTCCTAAGCTTGTTGAATGACAAGATTTCATCTTTGGTCCACAAATTGGACATGCAAATTTTCCCTTTGTTTGAAGACCTATAAATCATATATAAATGGATTAAATATGTCAATTTTTATAATTATATATAATGAATAGATTATTTTAAAAATATTCATGATATCTACTTCATAAAATTAAATATCGTTAAAGTCATGCAGTCGAATGTTATAACATACTAGAAAAATGTGTTAGCGGGCATCATGAATTCTCCATACAAGCATTGCATGGAATTGAAATTTTCTTTCTCCTATTGGTCTAGATACGTCATACATAGTGATGCCATTCCATACCTTTAGTAACTCGTCAATAAGATGCTCGATATATACATTCATATCTTTAACTTGGTACTTACCTAGTTGAATGAACATAAACATTACATAATTATTATAACCATTCTACTGCAATATATATAAATTAATGTACATGACTATTAAATGAAAAAAATAAGTCATTATGCAATAAATAAGACAAATGAGATGCTACTATATTAAATAAAATTGATGTAAACAAATACTTGGAACAATCATTGTCAACATTATGTGCTCCCTCTTTATTGACATCCATGGAGGAATGTTATTGTTGATAAAAAAAATAGGCCATACCAAGTAAATAGATTTCAGCTCTCCAAATGGATTGACACCATCTGTTGCCAATGAAAGCCTGAGATTACGAGGTTCTTCTTTAAAGTGTGGCCATTTTTCCTCCATGTCCCTAAATGCAGAACCATCCACAGGAATTTGAAGAATGTCATCTCCACTTCTATTTTGTGCATGGTAATCCATAAATTGCGCTAAGCTTTTGCACCTAAATAATTGTTACATACGTGGAATAATGAGAATATAATAAATAACCTTGTGAGGCACCTTTTTTGTTAGTTGATCTATTTGATATCTACTGATATGACATTTCGGGTATTCTGTTGCAAATTCATGTTGTTTATGATATATAATATGATCATTGGGACATGCATCTATTGCTTGATACTCCATTCCAATATCTTTCATAATTCTAGATAAATCTTGGTATGAGCGAGGTAAAATATTTGATGGTGGTAAAAAAAAATCACCAATCAATCTACAACAAAAAATAATTGTTAATATAAATAATATTAATGGTACATATTTCATCCTTTATTTACTAGTGATGAACTAACAATAATTAAAATAGATGAAAAAATATTACATATATGACATACCTTAACATCCGCGAGATTGCTATGTTGGATAAACCATTCATAACCTTCAAGTTCACCAACAAAAATACAACAAAGAGAAGAGTTGTTTGGGAGCCTTCATAAAGGGGCTCATATGCCTTCTCAAGTAGGGGTAAATCATGAACATCATCAAATTCATCTCGATCAACATGATCAGCTGTGCCACTAAATGTGTCATGGATCAATGTATCTGTACCATCATCTTCAACTATGTTTTCTGGTGCATGATCATATTCTTCCATAGGATCATTAACTTCATCTTTGATATTCATAGCTCCATGTTCCTCCACTTTCGAAACCACATTCTTCAGGCTGTGATAATCCATATCATGTGCCCTAGGGTGCCCCACCTTTATATTAATGAAAAACACAAATAAACCATGATCATGATCAAGTGTTTTTTTATATATATATAAAATGTTAAAACAATATAAACATTTAAAAATTCAATCAATATAAATACATATAATGAACAACTTACCAATGGACAATAACCATGCCCCCCTTCAACGTGACCATGTTGCCTACAATGTTTATCATCTGTTGTGATAGAAGTCTTTTTGTCCTTAAGCCCTTGCAATTATTGCAAAGACAATAACATTTCCCACCACCCTTTCTTTTCAATCTAGCCCACAATCTATCAAGTGACTCTTCATTTTAATTTGGACTAATATTATCTGACATGATTTTTCTTTACCAAGCTTGAATATTCAGATCTTCAAAAAATATCAAACTCACACTCCAATAATTTTTAATCATAGAAAGGTAAAAAAATCTAATTATTATGATATTTTACACCAAAAAAATTCGGCATGCAACCACCCTTGCAAAAGAGAATATAGTCTGAGAGATAATGACCCCAAAAAACACTTTAAAATGCTAATTCCAAAAATTATTAAATTATGATTTTACTATGATTTTCAACTGTTAAACTCCTAAAATGAGAATATTGAACTTGCACAAAAAAATATGGAAATGAAATTCTGAAAATGCACAAGTCTAAAAATGAAATCTGATGAGATGTTGCTTTAAAATATGATTTTCAAACCTGGAAGTACAAATCTGACTTCACAAATTAATTCTAGAAATAAAATAGTATGGCATAGTAAAGAGTTTCATTTGAAGTAGAACATTATATCATGGCTGAATGAAAACAATGTTCAATGCCATGAGGCCCAAATTATATTCATGCATTGGTCTTGAAATGTCATCAAACTGAGACTAGACATTGTTATATAGTATCAAAGTTTCATTGATACTATTGGTCAGTATGATTTCTCATGTGAATTGATTAAAGATTGATAACCTATATATTCATAGGGTCCAATCATTATGTTTGACAGTGTATTGGCCAATTTACTGTCCGATGATATTTGCAAAATAAAATATAGTAAAATATAAATAGTGATCTTTTCTATCTACTCCACTATAAATAATAAATACTGTAGAAATTTCCTTCCAATTTGAGTGTTGGAAGTCTTTATTATTTATAGTGGAGTAGATAGAAAAGATCAATGTTTTATATTTTAATATATTTTATTTTTCATTGTATTTGATCAACAAATATAGTGTGATGATGATTCTTTGACTAGCGCTACAATATTAATTAGTATCTTGGGTATTATATATGCAGATATAAACTACATTAGATGATGCTTGATGTTATACCCATGTCCACTAGTTATCATCATAATTGTTATTATTATGTATATGCAATATAGGGATACTATAGAGGTAAGGAGCAATGAGCAAAGAGAAAATATTTAAGGAAATGGACTTCAGAGAAGGCATGACACTTTAATATAGATTCCCAAAAGGAGATCACAGTCATGACCATTCAAATAAACAATGAATAGTCCATGTCATAACCATGAAGGGGGCATTGAAATTAATAATAATAGTGATAGGGTAGTATGACAAACTTTAGAAGATACATAAAGAAAAGTAACTGAGCAGTCAAGAGGGCTTTTAAAACATCATAAATCTTGTCAAGGGTTCATTTTCTTCATAGCAATATGGTAAACTAATAAATATTTCCATCTCACAAAGTTTCAAAAAGATGACAACCTATAAGTGTATTAAGGAGTGCATGGACAATATCTCAAGCAGCTACCACAATTAATTTCTTCAAGTGTTATGCAAGGCCATTGAAATCAAATGAATAAACTCATGCATAACCTAAAAGACAAAGGATGGTCAAGTTGCTAGAGGGCAAGTATCACAAAGGATATGGGATCACTTTCAATAGATATGTGATGCACTTTTACGTTTTTTGCTTTATTTTTCCTAATAAGGTCAAATAATTTCTTTTAGTGTTTGAATCTACCACATAGAGATTAAATATGCTTACTCTCAAATAAAGTTGAATTGTATAAACAATAGTTAGATGCCTCCCTTAACATAAAGGACAATCTAAAGTACAAATGAATTTTATATCCTTTATAAGAGATTTATTTTAACCAATTAGAAACTTGAGAGGGTAATGCACAGGTTGCAAGGAAAGTTATAAATTTATCATAGCTAGCTCAATTGAAAAGGAAAAAATTAATCATAGAAAAGGATGAGTAGGTTGACCAGCTTCACTAAAAGCACAAGTTATTTTTTATAACATCTTACCTAGATATTACTTGATAAGGTAAGGAGTTCTCTTTTCCACTCAGTTTCATATGGTGGCATATCTACACACAAATCACCAAATTTTCAAATAAATAAATAAATTGTATTACTTAATAAAGTTGTTACAATGTGCCTAACCTTCTCAAAATCAATTCTTCTTACCACAAAAAAATTTGGTTTCCAATTTGACAGGTTCATCTTTTGATTCCTGTACCAACTTTTGAAGGAATATGGCAGCTTATACTTCTACATGAGGAGACAATTTCATCTTCTACAATGTTCCAAAGTACAAAACAAATAGAAATCATATAATCTGCATGATAGTTATAGCTTTCTAGATGTTTGGCAACATCTAAAATTTTAAAGTGAACTGAGAAAAATAGAGAGGCCTTGACCTTCATTTTTTCATTTTTTAGTTTGTTGCTCTAAATATCTCACAATATTTACAAATTGGTTTCTTTCTTTCTTTCTTGTTCAAATAAAAAATAGATACATTTGTATAGAGTCAAGATGAATTCAAGAACTTTAGGTAACAAATATACCATAACTACTTTTATAAGACACTGGCATCTAAGGTCTAAAATCTATTTTTGAAACTTGGCAAAGGGAAAAATACATCTTTATGAAGTAGTCTTCAAAAATATCATAGCTAAATGGCTCTAACTATACCATATCAAACATTCCTAATTCTTTGTTCAACCCTCTAGGCCTGAATATTAACAACTATTTGACTTTGTAGCTATCCCTATGCCTTTTGATGGAGCTTCAAATTTTTCTCTTTGAATCCCATTTTGTGTTCACCATTTTCCTGGTCCACTACATTGTTTAGGAGGATGTTAAGGTTGGGTTTTACTTTGGCTTTCCTGAAAAATCCTAATGTCTTATTGTAAAACCTTGGGTAAAATCTATTTGGCCGTTACCTTTTTGGAGTGGGTGTTAAAATGACTTATGCCTCATTACATCGTCTGGGTTGGGCCCCTTTTTATAACTGAGTTAAGTTTTTTGCCTAGATTTTATTATTTCCTATGTTTTGGCCTGCTTGTGCCCCATGTTTCAAAACAACCTTAAGCCATTGTTTGTCATTGAACTAGGCAGTGTCCCCTTCCTTCATATTAATAAAAATTTTATTTTGCAGGGAATGTTTAATTGATCATTGATCAACCATCAGTTGATCATAGCTATTCCCCGTGATCCTGTGATGTCCCCACCATATAGTTTCAACTAATCATGATATCATGGGTGGGTGCCACGTGTCTTAACTAGCGGTGCCGAATGAATAATTAAAATGCTTTAGTATATGCATCAAGGTTTTAATACATTATCTGGTAGGTTACTAAAGCAGCTGAAGGATGCACGTGCTCAAAATCGACAAATGTGTTATAATCAAGGTGAAAAAGTTGCTCGACAGTTATGTCCAATGCTAAGAAATGATATGGATGAGCACGATTACCAATGTTTGAGATCAAAGGTTTCCCACCATCCCATGATTAGAAGATGCAGGATGTTTATGGATTGCGATATCACGAGAAAGTGCCACGTGTAATTCCTTCGACGTTGCATACTATGGCAGGACCTCAGTGTTGAGATGGTGATTACATCATCCTTTTGAAGGTAGTCATTTGATGATCTGATGAAAGTAAAAGATCGATGGTTGGAATTTAAATTCACATGAAATGCAATTGGAGTCCTTGGTGCAGCATGTATGAGAGCTTTAATGGCGGATGGGACATTTACTGGACCAATTTGAGTGACATAAAGCATGTTTATTTCATCTTATTTCATCACACAACATTCAAGCATCCTCACAAGTCAGTTATAGAGCCAGGGATGAATTTTTGAGCAATCACAACGAGAATTTGGTCTTCTACAAAGTATATCCCATGAGTTGTTCTTTGAACTATTTTATTGCTTTGGCTGTGGTTTTACGAAGAATTGTGATAAGTTGGTCAAAGGGTTTGTTGATTATTAGAGTAGGGTTACTGGTCTGATTGAATTGTGTGATATTGCAAAGTTTTACTGTAATTTCATTGTTTAAGTAGCCCTAGTTTGTTCAAGGTTTGAATTTTAAAGAAACCTATTTTATTTGAGATGGCACCACTGAAGCAACATGCTCGCCATGTGGATTATCTACAAAGTAATTTGTATGATGATTTCCTCGACTAATTACCACTGTCTACAAATGATAAAAGTAGGGGTCTAGTTTTGATGAATGGATGAACCCTAGGTGAGGGATTAGTATGTAAAAACTATAACATTGCAGATGCTAGGGTTCCTATGACAGGTTTAGAAATATCCAAGCTCTGGTATGGACAGTGAAATTTACCTCACCCTTTCTCTAATGCCTGGAGACATGTATTCCCCGATGTGGACCTGCTTAGGGCTATGGCAGCACAGTATGACTCTATCACTAGGGTGATTAGCGATAATGATGGAGGAGTCTTGTTGAGTATAAGCAAAGAAGAAATCCAATTGGTGTTTAATTTAAGTGAACCTAGTCCATTCTTGGTTCAAATTTATCTCGAGGGAATGAAGCAAGAATATGCAAGATCAAAGTTATTGTTTAGGTTGAAATTGCTTCCTCCTCATCTGGCAAAGGCAGGAAGTTCTACAGTTTACATCAGTCCCAACGACCAGAAGCCTTTTAGGCTAAGCTGCTTTGCCAACCATTTTTTGGCTACTTTCTACTCACTCTGCCAGATTATGGGTTTTAGCCCAAACACTGTTATGCCCATTGCATTTATGTTCATGGGGGCCCAGATACAACACTAAAATTTCTCTGTAATATATGATTTTTCATCTTTTCTAGAAGAAAATATGCATGACGGATTGCTGAAATTGCAAGTTGGAAATACTAGCAATCCTTTATTATAGTATTCATTTCTTATGTATATGTTTTTGTATAATAATTTTGACTTCTTTTCAGAAATGATGGAGTTAAGGCAGGACATAAATGGGGAAAGGTTAACAGTGTAGGTCTCGACTGCAGACCTGTCATACAACAGGGGAAGTGCCAGTTATGTGCAATTTGATAATTTCTTTACTTCCAGGCTTACGGATCGGCTAATTGTTAATATGCTTAGGGTTCCTAAGGATCTTCATGATTTTCTCAGGCCTAAGGGGAGGAAGCTAGATTTAAAGGTTTCTCACAACTAGGGTGACATCATTTTGTACCTTGTTAGCACTATCTTAAGAGTATATGGTTTCCAAGGAGCCCCACATATTCTCCCTTTCAATGTGCCATCTAGAATGGGGTTTTTCGAAGTCATGTGGCAAATAGGTTGTATCCATGAGGACAACCTGATAGGGAAGGGAAAAGGGACTCTCTTCCCTAATTACACCATTGTATCAGATTTTGTTTTTTCCAAGGGTGGATGGGTTCATTTCGGGAGGTACTTTGATGACTTTCACTTGAGGACTGGTCCCAGGCAGTAACATGATCTAGAGGTTTTCTTTGCATTATTCAGGAAAAAAATTAAGGGTGGCAAGTTTTCCCATGAATTTAATTTTCTTGAAGACTTAATCGAGAATGAATTTGACTTGAATAAACATGAGCTGAATAAGGAGAAGTGGATTGCCTATGAAAAAATGTTGGTTATAGTACATAAAATGGATCCCAAGTATGATCCATTGATGGAGTTTACTCCATTCCATGAGAAGGTTGATTTCTTGACTGATAATTTCAGAGATATCATGAGCACTCTGATGACCAAGAAGGTCAGCTTGGATTTGGATTTTGGTATTCAGAGACTAGAGATGAGACCTGAAGAAACAAGGCCAAATTATCAGCCTATTGTGAGCTCACCTCTTTACAAGAGGAAAAGGAATGACAGTAGTAGTGAGGAGGAGGAGGATAAGAAGGGGAAGAAGCTGATGAAAGCCTCATCTCACTCAGGACCGAAGATTAGAGCACTTGGAGGTGTAAAAATAATTAATTTGGATTCTCCACCTCAAGCCGATCCTACACTATCACCATAAGAGCCAAGCTCAAAGAGGAAAATACTTCAAGAAACTCATGATGCTCTGATGGAGGAAATAATTATTACTAATCAAGATATGCAGGTTGGTATTCCATCCCCTCCTAGATCAACTAAATTGGTATTATTTGATATGGGTGTAAAAGGCTAGTGTGTACAAGATGCCAAAATGGAAGAATGCAAGGCATTCTTAGATGATGATGCATTTGTGAATACTCTTGTATTCTTTCAACTAGTATGGAGGATGAAGTTGGAGGAATAGTAGGAAAAATGCAATGAGAGAAGAGAATCAAGGTCTGATCGGTCTGATCATGAAAATGATGATGAGGTAAAGGTTGAACTCATGAATGAGTTCAAAAGAATCACTCCTGAGGAAGGAAGAAAGTTGGTAACCCAGGCTGGTGTTCTGATTCTTCTTGATTGGGACATAGAAGATGCTATAGCATTCAATGCTATCCTAAAGTCCAAACATCCAATGCAGAACACTGAGGAAGAGGTCAAGGTAGTACTCCAAGATTCTACCTTCAGTGAAGAGTATGAGAACCTAGCTATTTGGGCATTGGCACCTCAGGGCAGAAATCCAAATGTTACTGATATTAGCCCAAACTTGAGGGGAAGGTTGATTATCAAAAGAGCTTCTAAAACATCAAGTACATAAACTACAAAATCAAATAAATTGGTATATCTTATATGGATGTAAAAGACCAGTGTGTACAAGATGCCAAAATGGAAGCATGCAAGGAATTCTTCGATGATGATGCATTTGTGAAGAATCTTGTATTCTTGCAACTAGTATGGAGGATGAAGTTGAAGGAATACTAGGAAAAATGCAAGGAGAGAAGAGAATCAAGGCTTGATCAGTATGATCAAGAAAATGATGATGAGGTGAAGGCTAAACTCATGAATGAGTTCAAAAGCATCACTCCTGAGGAAGGAAGAAAGCTAGTAACCCGGGCTGGTGTTCTGATTTTGCTTGATTGGGACATAATAGATGATATAGCATTCAATGCTATCCTAAAGTCCAAACATCCAATGCAGAACACCGAGGAAGAGGTCAAGGCAACACTCCAAGATTCTACCTTTAGTGAAGAGTATGAGACCCTAGCTATTTTGGCATTGGCACCTTAGGGCATAAATCCAAACGTTACTAATATTAGCCCAAAATTGAGGGGAAGGATGATTATCAAAAGAGATTCTAAAACATCAAGCACATAAGCTACAAAATTGACTATGAATGTGGCCAAATTGGCCTAAAAGACAACTAAAAGAGAAGAAGTTGAGAAGAAAATTATGATGGAGAAGTACAATATCATTATTGGGGAATATAGTAGAATACAACAAATAATTGTTGAGTTGTAGACTAAATTAGATAGGTTGAAGTACATGCATGTGGGGGATTCTTCTAGTGCTCCAGGTACCTTGGCCTTACCTTCAACATCAAGGTCAGTATCCCCAACTTCTCCAATTGTTTCCACTCTGGGATCTCCCATCTAGACTCCTGCTCCCAATCCTTCATTAGAGCCAGTTGAAGAGGAGGTTGAGTACACTATAGATCCAACCAAAAATAAAATGATACATGCAGCTCTAAAAGAAATTGAGGGAGAATTTGTTAAGAAAAATAAAGTTGTAGATATAGTTTTGAGGCACCTAAATGAGATAGTTGATGGTAGATTTCCATTTGTCTATTCTTTATATTCTTTATTTTTGGATTTAATTAAAAATATAACCAAGGATCAGGAATTAGTTTTGCCTTTAATTGAGAAATTTATCCCTAGGGCCAATGATTTATATGTTATGTATAAAACCTCTAGATTTGATGCATCTAATAGGCCTTAATGATTAAGGCCTACTCAATTCTTTGTGAAGTCACTGCAAGGTTTCCAGGCCTTACCTGATGATTTGAGCAAGAGGATTAAAGAGTTGGTAAAGGGTTCTGATGATTGGAGTGACACATCTTGACTAGATATTGTAGATGCCCAAGGAAACATTAGATCATTGCAACAATGGAAGGGCAAGGTAGATGAAGTCATCAATGCACAAATCAAATTGAGTTGTGATGACTCAGATTATGACATGCTAGTGAGTAGTATGGATAAAATCATTAACACTAGCACATTTTTGGAATCTTTTGAAAGAGAGGAGAATCAAGTAATAGTAAAGTATACACCTTACAGTGCCAAGGTAAATGAGGTGGTCAATTTTAATTGGCCAACGAATGAGGAATATCAAGGATGGGTAGACAAGTACTTAACTGAAGAAGAATAGGACAAAGTCTACAACCGATAGTTAACAACTCAACGATTATGGTTATAACAAATTTTGGCTGTCTTGGTGGCAATTTTGGTGCAAGTTTTTGAAGTTTGGAAAATGCTACAGTTATTCTCCAGTGGACAAGATGAACAAGAATATTCTCCAGAGACTCAACTATTGTAACCAATTTTTTAAATGTCATAAGGCTATCCAAGTGACTAGTGACAGGTGTATTTATGGTCCGATGCTTGTTGCTCCTTCATTTTCCCTATAAGAAGGATTTCAAGACCAAAAATATGGGTTATAAAGTTAGATATCTTTAGGTTGAGTCTAAGTTAAGTTACAGAGTGAATTTGTAAAGAGCCTAATATTATAGTGAAGATACTATTCTTAGGTTTGGTGTCATTCTATTGTAGGTTTTAGTTTCATGGGTATTTAATTTTCAAGATAGTACTAGCATCTGAATGAAAATTACTCATTTCAAGCTCATGTCTCTCCATTGTATGAATATATTATTATCTTGAATAAAATTATCAAGGGTTATTTTGTTCATCTCACTATTATGGTGTGTGTAATTCTCATTTGGCTTTAATTCAAGGAATTAATTAAAATGCTTGAGTGAGGTTATAGGTGAATATGTTCATATAAGGATTTGATAAGTAGTATTGGGTTAGAATATAGATTGATGGTATTGTAAGGCAGTATTATCTGAGATTTTGTATGATATGTGTTTGAATATGTCATGAATCTTTAAGTGCTTATGAATTTGACTCTTCCAATGGTATATGGCACTAGTCTAAGTTGTAATAGTTTGTGAGGTTTTGTATTCCTTTGTTTTTTCTTAGAGATTTCTACAAATTGTAAATCAATGATTATCCTAAGTAGTGTAATGCTGTTACAGTATCTCATGCTCCAAGTAGCTCATATTATTGATGAATAGCCAATTCATTTTAGTATTATCCTATTATGTTGAGCTATTAAGTGAGATGATTTGTTAGTATTAGTGTTGTTTATAAGTTTGGTGTAGATATTATAAACACGTTAAGGGGATCACCCTCCTAGGTTTTGCAGAGCCCAAAGTGTAGGAGGTTTATTAAAGCCCTTGTCAATTGGTCCAAGTCCTTCGAGCTGCCTCTAATTGGGATTGGCAATTCCATAGGTAGATTAGAAGATAAACTTGGTTACAGTAAAAACAACCAACACCTTTGATATTATCTAGTTATGACTCCCAAATCTATTGAAAATTGATCATTAGGGTTAAAATTGAAACCTTGCAAATATAATATTTTTTCCAAATCCATCAAGAATTTTCCATCAGTTATAAAAAATTCCCTTATAAATAATTTGTGAAGTCAGGTCTAAAATTTGGAAATGAAATTCAAAAAATGCACAAGACTAAAAATGAAATCTTATGAGATGTTTCTTTAAAATATGATTTTCAAACTTGGAATTACAAATCTAACTTCACAAATGAATTCTGGAAAAAGACAATGACTACCCTCAACTTGGCGATATCTTCTTTAGTTTTTTTTAATTTTCCCCAAGAAAATCATTGAGCAAAACACTGTCACAATAAATAGTCGAGCTCATTTTTATTTATGTCGGCCACAATTTAACTTTGCAATTTCGTCGAAATTTCAATGAAAGATCTTCATCGAAACGTAGATGAAAAATAAGGTTCGTCGAAATTCTAATGAATGTCAAGGATAAAATTTTTAAAAATGAAAATTTCATACAAGTGCCTGATGATACATCTAATTATATAGCTTTCGTCAGATTTTGAAATCAAATGAGTTAGTGGATTCCTTTTTACATGCTACATAAAGAAATCCTGACATGTGATGTTTGAAGTACTAATGTTGATGGGTGTGAGGTATAAAAAAAATTGAATCTCAATCTCTAACAATAGTATTTTTAGCCTAATTGACCTTTTAATTATCCAACAAGTTTTCCTTTTGGGCCTGAAGTCCCAATAATACTCATGATTGGCACATTTTTTGTTGAGGTTCCATTAATGTTGCATCTACTTCCTATGCTACCAGATTTTTTTTTTGAAGTATGAGGATGATCTTAAATGTTGTTTATACCTATTCCAATTAAGATGGAGGGATGCCCATGCCTTTTTATGTGTCACCCACATCCTTTTTGTTAGAGCTCCATCCTTTGTTATGATGTGCTCTAGATTTCATGGGGTTTTCTTTAGGTTTTGTGTGCTCATTAATATGAGAGCCTAGCATAGATTTCAAGATCATTAATGATGGATATATTCTTATATTAGGCCAGATTTTTCTCCTAGCCGGATATTTTGTAACTATGGGTGAACCCTAGTTGGGTTAGGTTTTGTGGCTAGTCATGTTTTTTGAGTTATGTCTCAACTATAAAGGAATTTTTTGTTGTTTTTATAAGGGTTCTAAGGTCAATTCTCTCTAATAATATCTATTGTATTGGTAAGGCAAGTGCTATATACAAAAGGTGTAATGTTGAAAGGTGGAGATTTATGTTTGTAAGCCATTATGTGACACTTCCTCTATATCTTGTAAATTTTGCATATATGAATATACATTGGTATGAAATTATCTCCAACTCTGAAATGTGATGTATTTTGAATCTTAATATCAAGGTTATTTTAGGTTCTTCAAACACATTTTCTGTTTGAACTATTTATCTATTTTCTCATCATTCAAGGAGTGATTTAAATGATTGCATGAAGATTAGTGAAGATATTGTGTTTTCAGATGGATTTATAAGTAGAGTTGTATAGCAAGCATGTGTAGTCATGTTATCACAAGGTGCTTATCTATTCAGAAGACCCCCAAGATATGTTTGGTTCTATCAACATAAAATGCATAAAATGTGACTCTATAGCCCAAGACAAACATTGGTCTTATATGGCTTTCCCTCCCCCATCCTCAAAAACAAGCTTTATATTCAAAAATCTTTTCCATGCTTTATTAGTTTATATTTTATTTCTTATTTCCTACTTTATACTTGAAATTAAATGAGGACAAGGGGTGTAATTAGTCGTACAATTCCTTGACATATGTATAAAGCCTATTTTCTAGACATTGTGATAAAACCATAGCTACTTGTATGCATCCAATATCATATAGGGATACCCACCTAGGTCTTGTAGAGCTTGAAGTGCAGGGGAGAGCATGAAATATTGTTTGGAAAACCATTAAATTTTCAACCTCGTTGACTTTCTCAGTACCATCTTCCTTTTGAATTTCTAATTTTTCTCAATCACTTCTGTAATATTTTGTTATATGTATGAAACACTGAAAAATAGGTTTTCAGAGGGTTGAAATGTGGGGTTCACCAAAATGATATAAAATAGACCTATTTTCCTTTATTTCATTAGGAAATGAGATCCACACAATGAAATGACTAACTACCTTGAGGTGAATCAAGTCAAAGTGTGAATCTATTGGATTTTTTTTCAAGGATAGGGGTTTTGATTAAACAACACTTTAGGGAGAAAGATTAAAAATAGAAAACTAACTCCAAAATGCAACCTTCAATTTAAATTTGGAAGATTAATCTCAATACTGATGGAACCAGAAATTAAAATGCAGATTTGAAAAATGGAAAATGATGTGTACTAGTCACCAAAAGTTCTTTTCTAAAGCTATTTGAGGACTCATTCATCCTATGGCGAATAGGTCTTAGCTTGGGCTCTACGAAAATGGTTTATGGGTTTTGTTCTCTTGTTTATGCACTCCTGGATTCTTGATTTTCATAGTCAGATAGTCAAAAATAAATATTGTAGGTGAGTTTCCTATAAATTGAGACAATGGTGACAACAAATACAACTTTGAAAAGTTCTTCAATTTTTATGTTCAAGAGATCTTCCACCTAAATATGCAAACACTAATCAAGAGGGGGAAATTTGTTGTTGTTGTTGAATGCTAGGGTGTTCCTTGGTCAAACCCCATTTTGGTAATTAAACCTTGAAATGAAACGATGAAACATGAAGGAATGATGAATGAAAAAAAAAATGTCACAACTCACCAAACCCTTGAATGAACTTTGGAATGTAGATCTACAACTAGCATGAAATGGCTTCGATGGATGTGGATCTTGATCTAAAACTTGATTTGAAATAATGCCTTTGAATTCTTGAATGGACCTTCAACACTACATCAACATATTAGCTCAAATAACATGCATGATGCAAGAATACCTTGACATGGTAATAGGATCTTGATTGCTGCAATAATTCTTCAATAAATCTACTCTTGAATTCCTTGAAAATGCTCTTGAAATGCTCCTATAATTCTCTTGTGAAAATACTCTTGAGATAACTTGAATTTTATAGCTTGAAAATCTTAGGGGAAACATAGTGAAATGACCTTATATTTATAGGTATGTAACATTAATTTCTCGAAATTCAAATAACACAAGCCAACATGTGAATTTAGATTTGAAATCATTAAAATACCATCGAAAACGTAATAAAACTTTAGGTCCTAGGTCTAAGTGAGGACCTATTCTCCCTTGGGCGAATGGGTCCTAGTTCACTTACCTAAGACACATGTTGCAATAAATTTTATGTTATGACATTAATGAATTTCAAGTTGTCCTCTTTGGAAATTATAATTAATTAGGCTTGGATTTGAATTAAAGGGGCCAATTAAGGCAAATTAACCTTAACTAATTAATAAATCCTTAAATATGTGTGAAAATGTAAATAAATACACTTTACAACACCATATTAAGGAACAATTAAGTCTATTTTAATTAACAGGGCCCTAAACTTAATGTGAATATGTAAAATACATATTAAAACACTAAATTAAGGTATAATTAAATTATTTTATTATTAATTCCTAATTAAGTGTGAAAAATGGATACTTTTTACTACACTACATTTAGCCCCCACTTTAGTGAGAGGATGACCCCATGTCAAACTCACACTAAAGTAGAAATTCAAGACACATATATGCAACACTGAAAAAGATACACAATCATACAAAATCAAAGTCAAGAAGAGAAGGGAGGCGGGTCAAGCTTCAAATGTGCAATGTAATGTGGAAGATGTCTCAACTATTTGTCTAGGGAAGGGGTGGATCAAGCTTTGACTATCCAACATGATGTGGAATAAATCTTGACTATTTTTTCGGGAACGTTCACAAATAGAAATCAATTTTCACTATGCAAAAAATGCACAGGCTCACTCTGGGCTAATGGAACCTCAGTCCATCCACTAGGTGAGCCCCTAGGAAAGTGGCTTAGTGAGAAAGTCATGCTAGTTATACAAGCTCTCACTATACTTACCATACCAAATTTATCCCTCTGATAATTGTGGCAGGGTGCCACACACACTAAGGCTTTGAGCTTCATAAGGCCTAACAAGTTGTGTTATTCTAAGAAAACTATGAACAAAGGGAAGGCTCTACCAAAAAGAAAGGTGTGTTATGCTTGGTGGCCTTGCAACAAGGGGTTTGATATTCACAAGGTTAAAAATTTATATTATGATAAAAACTTATGAACAGGGTTGCAGGTAAAGGGTTGTTTAAAGTGATCTTGCTTATTTCATGTAAGGTCTTCCTAGGGATCATCGTGCCTAATATCTCCAAAAGAGGACAAGTCCAAGAATAAGAGAATCAAAACTTAGGAAATTTAATGTGTAGCATCACCACTAAGAGGAAAGTTGTATTCTAATATATATTGAACACTCTCAAAGGATATCAAACCCAATGACACCACCAAGAAAAGGACGCATCACAAGAATAAATAAAATCACACAAAGAAACATGAGTGTCGATGTATGCACCCACTTTAAAGAAATTGCTAACACTATTTTTTTGAGTAATTCTCTTTAAAGTAGTTGATGAAGAAGACATGAGAGATTATTCAGAAATCCCTATGCCAAGTCATGTTCTTGAATGAAACTACATCATGAAAATTGGGAAGGGGTTGCCCCTAAAATGAAATCGCATAAGGGATATATGGATTCAAGGTTAGTATATCTTTTCTATAATGTTGTTATAGAGATAAAAAATGTCATCATTCCCTAAATACTCACAAAATAGGAAGAATGACAAATAGAGAGTGAAAACAAAGAAAAATATTTGACGTCAACATGGAAGAACTAAATTTCTTGATGCCTTAGGAAAAAAACAAGAAAAGTTAAAATATAAATGATTTACGACATATAGAAGAATGTAGATACAAATAGAGGAATAAAAGTGAAGAGAGAGATACATTAAATAGAATTGTATGAGGAATCACATTACACACATGAAATCACACAAAGAATATGAAAAAGAAAATAAAGACAAGACTAGTAAGGCACATTCGAGTCAACCTATAGTAGGTCATCTGCATCCCAATCTTGTTCGGTGTATGCAGAAGGCATAAATCTAGCCAAAGGGACAACGTCTAGTGTTGAACTAGGACACACACCAAGCTCAAACACTCTTATTAGTAGAATCATCATTTAAGCTCATAGAAGAGGAAACATTATATTTAGTTCATTATGTACTTCCTCATCAATCTTAGTAGTTTTAGTATCATCATCCAGATTAATCACAACGGAAGGTCTAATGATAATCTCCATAGAAGCTTGTTTATGTTGCAATAAGGGTGGAGAGGTATCAAGAACTACTTTAGACAAGTTTGGATTTTATTTTTCTATGTTATTATTTTCTTCTTTTTCTTGTAACAAACAAGAAGTCTATGCCTATGCTCTCTAGTGTTTCAATTTTTGTTCATTCGGTGATGCAGGAGCATCCAGGGGTACCACACAATCCTGCATCCCCAAAAATATTTTATTTTAACTATGATTTTATTTTTCTTGGTTTTCCTTGTAGGATCAATTTATTTAAATCCTCAACTCCTCTAGCACACTAAGGCTTGATGTTGGAATGTGAAAAATCAATGGATTAATTGATTCACTTGTTAATTATTTAAATATATTTGAGATTTGTTAATTTTTCAAAAAGGAAAATTCTCATGCCCATTCCTGTGAGTGGGCATTTATTGCAAATTGTAACTCCATTCTGGAGGATGGAAAAATTGAATTTTGTTGAAGAAGTGGAATGAAGAGGCATTGAGAGAGTGGGTTGTGATGTGGGAAGAATAATTTTGAATGAAAATTAAATGCACATACTTGAAGGAGAAAAGTGGATTCCAAGAAAAGAATCAAGGGAATTCAAAAGTTTTGATTGGGAGGGGGAGATTACAAGAGCTGTACCTAAGAGGACCAATTTTAGTAAAAATGACATAACTTTCTGATACATAATTGAAATCAAGAATTTCAAAATGATCCAAAAAGCTGAGAACGAGGTGTTCCAAACCTAGAAGGTATTTTAAATGATTCATGATGACCAAGAATCATGGGTAGACAGAATGTGATAGGTTTTAGAAGTTTTGAGATAAAAAAAGAGGAAAAAGGAAAGTAGAAGTGTGAAGGAGAGCATTTGGGTGCCCCATTCTCCATGCTCAGAAGTTGGAGAGGTGATGTTGCTGCTATTTTGATAATGTATGTAGCTGATTTCTAAGTTTTTAAAATCATATTTGTAAAAGTTGAAGGCATTATTGCTTGTAGATTTTTTCAAGGAGGATTTGATTTTCTCAATGTGTTATTGAAATTGAAGATTTAAAATAATTTTCCATTGGATTCTTATTTATAAAAATAAATTTTATTTTATGGCTACTTGGATGGGTTGTTTGAAAAAACCCCCCATCCTCGACTGCATCAAATGGTATCAGAGTAGGAAGATTGGTTGGGATGTGTTGTGGCAGTGAGTAAGTTAATTTTTTTGTATATGTGTTGAGAAAAAAAAATTGAACGATTGGGATTTTTTGGAATGGGTGAGTGTGATTTTTGTTGCAGGTATGAAAGAGGACTTGTGATTTTATCCTCTAGTAGAGGTTAAAGCCAAGTAGAAGGTGCATGAGAGAGAGGTGTGTCTTCCAGAAACTATTTGTTGGGTAGAGGATAAACAAGAGAGAGATATTGTTGCAAGGAGGACTTGTAACTGAAGAGGGCCTTGTGAATCTCTAAGAATGGATTTGAAGAAGAAGAAAAGATGGGTCATTAGAAGACCTACAAGAATGTTATTTTAGGAAGAGTATTGGGAAAAAGTGAGAGAAAAGAAGCTCTTTGAAGATTTTGTTGGGAAAATGTGCCTCAATTTACTAGCTTGAACCTCTATTGAAGACTTGATGAATTTACCATATGTTCATGCCTTTACCACTATACCATTGGGAGAATTTGGAGGTGGAATAGTAGCATGGTTTACCTCCTTATCATGAGGCTCTTTGCTCAGTCTGGTAGTTGGGTGGTGTTACAACCATACCGTGAGACACTTTACTTTGTCTAGTGGTTGGGCGATGTTATCGCTATATCACAGAGTCCCTCTTCTCCCTTCGTGGTGGCATGGTGAACCCTTGGTGGTCGGCATGGAAATTTACCTCCTTATTGCCAAGGTCTTTTAGTTAAGGCATGGCAACGTAGTGAATTGTGGTAGTCGATGTGGAATTTTACCACCATACCACGGATGGTATTTCGGCCATGTCGTGGTAGCGCGGTATACCGCATCACTGTGAGGGTTGGTTGAATGGTGAGCGGTAGCACAATAGAAGGAGCTCAGGGCATAGTTGGTTGGTCTGACTCGACAGTCAAAGTCATGGATGAATGGCGTTACGACACATGGCATGATCTCACTCGTTGAATTTACATCATTGTTGTAAATCAACAATTATTGACTGAAATTAATTATCTTTGAAAGTGATATATAAGCATTAATTGTAAGATCTGATTCAATGGTTGAAAGAGTCTAGATTTAGGTAATTATCTGTAATAGGATTTAATGTTGGGACAACTCGATGCATTTTTGCAAGGTGGTTTGATCAGAGATTGAGATAGCTTATCGGCGAAGCATGTAATTAAATACACCCCATTAGTTATTGATTGTAACAGATGAAATAGAAGGCATAGAGATGAAGGTGATGAAGAGGTGTTTATTCATTGTATGCTATAAAAGCATTGTAATAGTGAATGTATCAAACTAAAGTTTGTGAGGAGTTCGACTAAGGAATGTTGTTGTGAGCTAACATCTGAGAGTGAAGTCTGTAACTCTGTATGTAATTTTTTACTGTAATACAAAGTTACTTTACTTGGTGTGGTGGGTTTTTCTCCCATAAGAGTTTTCCCATGTATATCTGGTGTTATCTATGTGTGTATGTTTTATTTTTGTCTTTCCTTTAATACTATGAATGTGCATCTCAAACGCAAGTGATTTGTTAAATGATGATTTTTTCACTTATCTTCTAAGGATCTTGCATTAGGAAAGCGTATTCCGAAACTTTTTTTTTCCTTTAAGAGTTGAGAAAGATAGAAGTGAGATTGGATGCCCTTGAGGAAAGCTTGGGAATGAAAAAGAAAGATACAGTTGAAAAAAATTAGAAAATAGATGAAGTTAAATTACATTGTTTATTTCATAATGAGTTTGTGAATAATGATTTGTGTGTAGGAAATGAAGAAGGAAAAGAGGCTGTAATAGAGGACAAAAAAAAGAAGAAAGAGGAAAGGCAAAGATTTGACAAAGAGGACAACGAAAAAAGGGAAGAGAAAATGAAGAGTTACAACCCTATGATGAAAGTAACATGGAAAGAACATGTGGGATCAACCCACATGATTTTGGTTAGAGAAAAGAAAGAAAAGAAGAGAAACATAAAGAATGAATGGAGAAAGAAGGAGGAGAAAATGGTCAGTGTGGACCATAAATTTAATGGTATTTCTCAAGAATTTATTTTATCTAAAGATGTTTCTTTTGTAGGACTTGAAAAAGACAAAGAGGATGCTAAAAATAAGGAGGATGCAACAGAAAAATAGGTATCATTTACTTGTGTTAATGATGATTTACATGCAAGAGAGTTAGTTGAAATTTTAGAAGAATATCCAATAGAATATCATGCAAATGGTGCTAAAGAAGAAGAAAAGAACCTCAAGAAAAAGGATAAGGATGACAATGAGAAAAAGAAGGAATTAGAAATTGATATACATCTTGTTGAAGAAATAAAAGTGGAGAAAAATGAAGTTGCATGCATGCGAAAAGAAGACACAATAGAAAAACAAAGGTATTATCTCATTCCTATGAAATTTGGAAAGAAAATATTGATGTTCATTTCTATGTAGACAAGATGAAGAGGTATGTGAAATAAAGTAATTGTAAAGCTGGGACAGTGATTGATCCTTGGGAGGACATAAATATATTGAAGAAAATGGCCCAGTTGAGTGAAAGGGAGGAGGTAGAAGAAGAAAGGAACAATATTTCAACAAACAATAAAAAGGAAAATACTGAGACAATAGTAGAGAATCGAGAATTCATACAGTAAAATATCATTTTTATGATATCTATGAAAGAAAATTGGATGTTAAAGAGTTATATAAAAAAAATCATGAGAAAGCAAGTGAAAAGGATAGTATTGTTGTGGTGAGTAACAATGAAGTTACAGAGGGAAAAATAAGTGAAATTATTGCAAAGCTTGGTCCATTGGAAGGCATGGAAATACAAAAAATATTGGGGCAGAAATTTAAAGAAGAAAACATAGAAGGGAAGACAAAGGAGAACATTGGAGCAGAAACAAAAGAAGAAGATAACTTACTAATCCATGGTGCAGTAGTGGTTGGAGCAAAATTTGTAACATCAAATGATGAGGTAAAATCTGAATTTTGTGAAATTTTTGAAGAAACCGATTTATGTGTAATTGAAACAGCTGGAATTGATAAATATGAGAATATGGAAGAGTATATTGCAGTAGCAGAGAAAGAGAAGAAAATAGAGGTAATGAATTGTTTTTCTATGTTTTGTAAAGATGATGTTACAACTCATTTTTCTTCAAATGAAATAGCAAGGGGATATAAAGAAATAGAATTAGAAAAGTGCAACGATAATATGCTACAATTTGAGGTACAAGATGTTCAAGATGATGGAATAGAGTGGGAAGATGCATAATGGTGGGAATCAAATTTCAATGGGTTGAATATCCTAAGACGAAGAAAGAGAGAAAAGATGAAAGAAGGAAGAGATGAAAAGGTGTAATGTAAAGTGAAAAGGAAAAATTAGGTAGACAAAGAAGAAAGATGGATGAAGAATAAACAATGGATCTTCAAATTTTCATGAGCTCCAACTCATGGAACATTTACTTTTACCTTGGGTGTTTGATGCAAGAGCATTCAAGGGTACCAGACAATCCTACATCCCCAAAAATATTTAATTTTAATTTTGAGTTTCTTTGTCTTGGTTTTCCTTGGAAGCTCAATTTATTTAAATGCTCAACTCCTCTAGCACACTAAGGATTGATTTTGGAATGTGAAAAATCAATGGATTAATTGATTCACTTGTTAATTATTTAAATATATTTGAGATTTTTTAATTTTTCAAAAATAAAAATTCTCATGCCCATGCCTATGAGTGGCCATTTATTGCAAATTGTAACTCCATTCTAAAGGATGGAAAAATGGAATTTTGTTGAAGAAGTGGAATGCAGGGGCATTGAGAGAGTGGGTTGTGATGTGGGAAAAACAATTTTGAATAAAAATTAAATGAACATACCTGAAGGAGAAAAACGGATGCCACGAAAATAATCAAGGAAATTCAGAAGGTTTGACTAGGAGGGGGAGATTACCAGAGTCATACCTGAGAGGACCAGTTTCAATAAAAATGGCATAAATTTCTTATACAAGATCAAAATTGAGAATTTCAAAATGATCTGAAAAGTTGAGAACGAGGCACAACAAACCTAGAAAGATTTTAAAATGATTCATAATTATCAGGGAGCATGGGTAGAAAAAATATGACGGGTTTTAGAAGTTTTGAGATGGAAAAAGGCAAGTAGAAGTGTGAAGGACAGAATTTGGGTGCCCCATTCTCCATGCTCAGAAGTTGGAGAGCTGATGTTGCTACTATTTTAATAATTTTTTTAGCCGATTTCTAAGTTTTGTAAATCATATTTGTAGAAGTTGAAGGTGTTCTTTCTTGTAGATTGTTTCAAGGAGGATTTTATTTTCTCAATGTGTTGTTGAAATTGAAGATTTAAAAATATTTTCCATTGGATTCTTATTTATGAGAATTAATTTTATGTTATGGCTTCTTGGATGGGCTATTTGAAAAAACCCCCCATCCTCAATTGCATCATTCGATTTTCAAGTTGTGTTTGTGTAGGAGTAGGTTTATCAACCATAGGTTTATTTTCTTCCCTTAAGGGAGGAACGAAAGGAACCATGGGAGTTTGTTCAACCACTTTCTCTTTAGCTTTGTACACTTGTTTGACTTTAGGAGGTGCATCGATATTTTTTTGATTGTCTCATGGTCTATTATATGAAATGGGTAAAGTAATTTTAATAGGTGGGTCTTGGATATTTGGAAGGGTTTTTGGTTCAATCATGGTTTCTTCAAGGATGGGTGGATTAATAATGGGTTGATGCATATTGTGAAGTGATAATTCTGCTATACACTTTGTGTTAAATTTTTGACTGAATTTGAAAAAGAAGTCCTCATAGCATCTAATAGGTTCCATAGGTTCGAGCCAAAATAAATCCAATGAGAAGTTCCCATGGGAAGACACAAGATTAAAGCCACTATGATGCACAATAAAGATCTCATTTCCAAATGGAAACTTTAAACATTTATGCACAATCGAGGGGATGACATTCATGGGGTGAAGCCATGGATAGCCCAACTTCACATAAAATTGGTCTGATGATGGGATGATGGTGAATGAGATAGTTAATAATTTCAGTCCAAACTTTAGAGGGAGATTTATAAATTCAATTGTAGGGAAAGAAAATCTATTATTCATTTTTATCCATGCTTTCGGTTTTTCATATGAATCTTTATAGATTTCATGCACAAATAGGAATTCTTCAGTAATCACATTCTCTACACAAACAAGATCAATTAAAATCCCATTAGTAGGCTTGTCATTGATTCTTCCAGCTATGTAAAGAGGACCATTGGGTGCATGTTTAAGTATGTCTTGTTGTTAGAAAGCAATATCAAGTGGCATTTTAGTTAGGCCCTTATGAGGTTTAGTGTCAATAAATGCAATCACACTATCTACAAGGTTGTTCTCCTTGTATTTCATATTTTCATCATTTGTGTCAACATAATTCACATCACTCTTTCTTTCACTAGCTTTGATAAAATATATATTATGATTAGGAATAGGATTGGTAAATATTTTCAATTTTTTATTAGGAGCAATGAATTTATTACCTTTATCATTAACAACTCCAATTAGAATATGATTAGAATCAATGATGTCTTGCACTAGATGTTTAAGATGCTTGCAATTTTTTGTATCATGTTTATTTTGACGATGGAAATGGAAATAGGAATATGGTCTATAGTTTGAAGGTAAAGGCTTAGTAGGAATAAGATTATCCAATTAGGATATGATTAGAATCAATGAGGTCTTGCACAAGATTTTTAAGATTCTTTCAATTTTTTGTATCATATCCATTTGTCGATGGAAATGGCAATAGGAATTTGGTCTATAGTTTGAAGGTAAAGGCTTAGTAGGATCAGGATCTCTAATAGGAGGTAAGAAAATCAAATTCTTCTCTAAGAGCTGCAACATGGTATTATGAGGGGTATCCGGTAGAGGTGTGAATTGTCCATTTCTATCTACAAGGGCATATGGTTTTGTCATTTTTATAGCAGCCACTTGGGTGTTAGCATTTTGATTGGATTGAGGGGGATTAAGTTGGAGGAAGCCATTTTTTTGTTTCTTGAAAAGTTGGTAGTTGGTTTGAGGTGTGGATTTAGACTTTTCATAATGATTAGAGGGAGATTTCACTTCATGACTACTAACCAAATTTGGGTAATCACAAAGGGTTGTACACAGCTTTATGAAGCAAGGAAATCTCATCATCTCAAGATTTGTTTGAATTTTGTCTTGAAAATTGGAAATAAAAATTCTTTGAAGGTCGACATCAAGAATCTTAATGTTTATTTTTGAATAAAGAATTTGATATAGTGCTATGAAATTAGTGACCTTTTCATCATCCTTTTGATTACATGTCATCGAATTAGCTAAGGTCATCTTGGGACCCATGTGAATTTGGAAGTGGTTGTAAAAGGCATCAATAAGTTCATTGAATGAACTAATTGAATTATTCAGTAAGGAGAAAAACCACTCTAAATCAACCTCTTTCAAGGATCTAGGGAATAACTTAGCCAAGAGTTTATCTTAAAAATGAAGTCACTACACAGGGTGGTGTAATCGAAAACATGGCTAACAGGATCTCCTTTCCCACCATATTTCTCAAACCTAGGAACCTCTATACCTTGTGATATTTGTGTTTTAAATATCTCCAAGTATAATGGATTGGTTTTGATGTATTGTGAAGGTTGTCCATTATTGTGTTGGTTTAAGGTGGTGATTTTTTGTTGAAGAGATGACATGTTTTCCAAAAGTTTGTTAAGGATTGGATCATTTTTGGTATTATAATATGGAGGTGAATAAGGTGGAGTGGTGTATGTATGCGAAGAGTAAATGACATGTATATTTGTGAGGCAAATGGTTGAGGACTAGATATGATATTTGAATTCACAAAGGTAGAAAGATTCCCAGTGGAAATACCCAAGGAAGTGTTGGCATTGCTAGTAGGTTGAATGGTTGTGGTAAAATGAGTAATAGTGTATGTAGGAATAAAGGTAAGGGTTGTGGAAGGAGGAATTGAATTTCCACCTTGGCATTGAGTGTACCCCAAAACTTGAGCACAACTATCATTGTAGGGACATGTTTATCAACAATATGAGCTAGACTACACACAATGTTTGTTCCATGTTTAGTTTCAAGAATTTTCCTTACATTATCAAAAGTAGGAATGGCACTACTATCAATGTTTTTAGAATTCAAAAAGTTTTGCAATTTTTCTATTTCTTCATCCGTCCTTTATGTTTTCTTGTGGTACATTAGAAACATCATGCACATTATTTGTAGGTAGGGAAGCCATTGGGAATGAAGTATGAAGGTTATGATCCATAGAGGGTTGATTATCAATGCTATTAGTGAAAGAGTTGGAGAACCCAATATCCATGATGAAGGGTGTATCGTGGGATGACATGAGTCTCAAACTACATATCACAACAATATTGCTAATAGGACACAAATTTGTAAAGCTAATACAAGATGCAAAAACTTGGTACACACCCAAAATGGAAAGAAGGTGAAATGCAATATAGTAACCTAGAATTTAAAGTGCAATGAAAATATGTAAATGCAATTTTCAGATTCTAAACAAGGTAATTTTCTGATAACACTATGCAAAAACCTAAAAAATGATGTCTTGTAAATGCAAATTTTAGATTCTAAACAAGGTACTTTTCATTGATGTCAACATGAATTCTATTGGCTGGTGTTGTCATTGATGTCAACTATGGGATGAAGATGTTGAAGATATTGAGAAAATTGTGAAAAGAGGAAAATAGGTCGTGCATGTGTAGTTGAGACCTTGAGGAAGTGTTGTGAGTACATGGAACTATTATATTGTTGTAGAGTCTGAAGATGAGTTGGAATGAACTAATATGTTGGTTCTGGTACTTGGGTTCCAAGTGCTTTTCAAAAAAATTAAGAAACAAAGTAAATTATGTTGTGAAAATGTTCATAATGTGCTCCACATACTTTATGTGTTGATTCTATTCCTGTGTGTATCTTATAGGTTATTCAAGTTTGAAAAACGTTTCTACATTCAGAATTTGGATTTTTAGATTGATGTACAACGTGAGATATTTTCACCAGTGTGTGAATCAATTGTTCAATGGTATTTTATATTGTCTAGGAGAAATTTATTTTCTCCACGTCTCTCCACTAATTGGATTCAGGTTGTATGGATTTGGGAAGTTTCTTATAATGTTTTTTATATTTTTGTGATCAATTTTTTACTTGATTTGATGTAGTATAGTGTAAGTTTCATTTATTAGTATGCAAATAAGGGTTATTTGTTTTCCTAAGTTAAAGATTTGTTGATCTGAAGCTTGGTTGATGTATTTGATGAATATTAAGTAGTTCATGGATTATTCTAGATTTAATTCAAGTAAATTATAATGTCCAAAAATTCTGGCTTGATCTAATTAAGGAAGGGTGTACTTAATGTCTATGGTGTTTTACACAGGTATTGGCCAACATTGTGTTTAACACGTCATGCGAGGATTATATAAATGTGTTGAGGTGTATTGGGATATATTTGGGTCCTAATTAAGGACTTATGTAGGTTGTCTTTCATTCCTATCCACCGTTGGAATGTTTAGGTGTCAAACTATTTTGAATGTGAATGCATAACGGCTAGTGGTTGATATTGGAGAAATTTATAAGGTAGAGGTTGATATAAATATGAATGGTGTTAATGAAAGAGAAGCAAGGAAAGAGTAAGAAGAAAGATAGATGTGAAGGTTGATGCGAGTAAAGTGTATGTGATACAAATTTGAGTAGAGCAGTGTGAACTTCATGTTAGGGATTATGAAGGAAGTGAGCTAAAGGCATCCAAAATATTTCATATGAGACTATGAAAGTGTGCGATCAATTGTGGTGGATTCCTTGTTGTATTGAGAAGTGTTTCTCTATGTAACATTCTTCTTTTATCTATAGACACTCAAAATATCCTGATTGATATCATGCACTTGATTCTAATTAACTAACACCAATTCTTCCTTAATCATTTCCACACTAGCCAATTAATTGAATAGCCTTTATTTCATTAATTGAATTCATTGAATTTTCTCCTAAAATCAGATAATACACTTTATTAGATTATTTCATCATCTTCATTTAATTAAATAAATCAATTTATTTAATTAAGATCCTAATGGTATTCCTTTAATTTAATTAAAATCCTAATGTTCTTCCATCCTCTCATTTGATTTAAATAAACCCAAGCATTTAAATTAAACATCATAAATCAATCAATTTCACCTAAGTTAATTAATCTTAAATTAATTAACTCACAACACTGATCCCCCATTCCTCTAGCTTTTAACTCCACCCTAGGGTAAGTCAACCTTGGTGAACTAACCAAGTTTCACATGTAAATCAATTAATTTTATTTACTAATTACCCTATTTTTATTCAAAATGGCATACTCTTAGAATATTCCACTGACTTGACTTTTCCCTCCCAAAATAATTTTGTCCTCTTTTTTGAGCCACCTTTGCATTGATAACTCTTACATGTCCTCTTTTTTTAGCCACCTTTGCATTGAAGGTTCTTATACCTCCTCTTACATAATCCATCTCTTGGAATTCATTCCTCTTACAAATCCCATATCCCAAGATGTGCTTACATATGTGTGAGCACATCTCCTCTAAGATTCATTAGCATGTTGAAAAGTGGCACAATGCCATTGGTCCAATTTTTAATCCCAAATTCTTCCCATTCTTCACTCTTCAACCCTTCTTCCTTATAAATAATTTCCTTTTCTATTGATTGAGGATACACAATCTCATGCAAGTTTATTATCCACAATATCATCCAAGTTAGCATAGAATTTCTCCATCATAACTAGGTTCTTTCCATTTTTTTATCACCCATCCATCATCAACCTTATCAAGGGATTGGGAAAGGGCTTCTTTCCACATCAAAGAAGCACCAATCCCCCTATGGGATGCTAGTTTGAGAATTTAGAATAGTATTTCATTAAGTAGTTTATTTGATATTTTACTTTGTTTTCATGTTCTTATGTTTAAATGAATTTCATAGGGAATACTTAATTTCTACTTGTTTATTGACTAATGATCACTTGTTTGTTCATGTTTGAGTAGGTCTAGGAAGAAAATTCACATTTTGGTGCTAGAAGGAGGGCACAAATCTCGAAAGTAACACTTTTTTTCCTCCATTTTTTTCATTTTTCTCTTTTCTATCTTTCCAAGACATAGTGACACTGAAAAGACAAACAACAACGCAAACATGTCTCTGTTTTGCACAAAGTGATGCTGAATTTAGCAAAGCAATGCTAAAATACTCAAATAGTGACACAACTATAAATATAAATTTTTAAATCCTTAAATAACGACGCTGAAAGTCTTAAATAGCGACACTAATCATGTTCAAATGGTGATGCTATTTTTATTTTTCTTTTATAGTCAATCTTAAAATGGCCATATCTTGGTCATACAAAGGTCTTTTTCAAAGCATTTTTTTTTGAAATGGGGTATAATTTTATAAGCTATGGAATGGTGTACATGTCTCTAAATTTTTGTAGAGTTAAAATTTTCAATTTTACACCTAAAGTCAAATCACATTGTAACTTGGTCTAATTTTTAGGGTTTTTATGCTTAATCATTCATCTAACCCTCATATCTTCTTGTTTCTTGATCTCACCTAACATTTTGAGCAGTGATTGCATATTTTAAGAGGAACATGGAGCATTGAAGTGAAAGAAAAATAATTTTATATCTATTGTAATAGTTTTTTCAAACACTCATGGGAAAATAAACCATCATATGTCATTTTTCATTCATGCTTTAGGACCAACTAGCATTACTTTGGGCTTAAAATTTAGCATCTACATAAGATTTGTCAAAGTAAGGTTAAAAAGAACATTAAAAACTCACTAGATTTGATTTTGGGTTTTAAAAATTGGACAAGCAACTTCACATTTGATTTTGGTGCTTAAAAATAATCCATCATTTCTTTTGAGAACTAAAAATAATTCATGTTTGATTTGTTTTTTAATCTTCTCTACAAACATGTGTCACCCAAATGCAAATGCACCTCTCTCATGTTTCACGATGATCTTGAGAATCAAAATCATTTTATTGACATTAGGTTGTCTAAAATATTGCTTCCACATTTAAAATTTGAGTTTTTAAAAATTGAACATTCATGCAAGTGTGAAGGAAAGGCATTGTGTGTGATCCCTCCTAAGTGCTTTAGGATTTCAAACTACAAATGTACATCTTCACTATTTTTTACTTTAGAGGGTCTGTCTAGGTGGGAAAAAGTACTCACCCCAAGGGAACGACCCAAGCGGTAATGAGCATAAGCCAAGATCTTCCAAACCGCTATATAAATTTATAATTGCAAGGAAAGTTTAAAACCAATGAGAAGTGGTACATGATAGCTCTCCCCCAGTGTCTTTATGATGCATGAAGCCCTTGTTCTAAGGTTTGGGAGACCTCTTTACAAATTTTATCATTGTATCCCTTGAACTAGATACCCTTACTACAAAAAATTTTTTAGAGGCCAAAAATCCTTAATGTTTGTTGGTGTCAGGAGGTCAGACCTTTGAAGTCATCCCACATACTTGCAGTTCTTAGTAGAGATGAGGAGTTTTTCATGGGAGATTCATGAGAAATCAAAGCTTGGCTGACCTGAGAAGTGTGTCAAAAAAGGGGGATCCAATGTGGTCAAGCTTCTAATCATCCGCTTTGAATAAGCGTAGCTGGAGAAATCCAAGTGGAAATTCAAAAAAATTGTCTTTTCTATCCTAGGGTTGTGAATTATTTCAAAATCAAACACATTGCTTGAAATCTCAAAATGTGCAAACAAACATTCAAAAAGGTCATCAAATTTTAAACCCTTTGGAAAAATCAAATAATTTTGAAAGGTCCAATTATTACGGCTTGTCCCTAGGGATTCTATCCTTAGAGGCTTCTAAGTATTTGGACCTATATCTCAATTTTATTTCTCTAAATTCAACATTAGGGAACCATTTCCTTGATTCTCTTGATTTCCACATAATGGACTTTGTGGGATGAAAAGAAATTGAGACATAGACATTCAGTTTGAAACTTAAGAAAAATATTGGATGTGGTAAAAGAAATTAATTAATCAAGATGAAATCAATTGAACCCCACACATGTTCTTTTTTATCTTTTGTCTTATGATCTTCCAAACAAAACATTGGTACTTTGGTTTGAACTACTCTTAGAGAAAAACATGTTCTTCACTATCTTGGTCTTGTAAAAAAAGTCCCTCTAAGGTTCATTTAGGATCAAATCAAACATGTCATCCATCCCAAAAATTTATCATCTCCATGCCACAAAAAAAAATTAGATCTTTGGAAACATCATTATCTAGACTTGGGTACATCATTAGACCAAATCAAAATCACTTTGTTTAGTTAGGAGTGTGAGAATGCATACTTTCTCATACCTCTAGTTAAATTTGCAACCCTTTGAACAAGTTCATCCTAAGGTCACATCTAACATCTTGGGATCTACAAATTCATTATCCAAATCAAACCAAATCAAAGCAAAAACCCTAAGTCTAGTATTGATCCAAATTTCCTAAAAGTTCAAACACCCATATCATTCACCCCTTTCATCCTTCATCTCAACATTGGTCCTAAACACCTTCAGGTTCACTTTTGCAACAAGGTCACAACACAAGAAAAACATGGAATATAAATTTGATTCATACATCATGAGTAATCCAAGTCAACCAAACTATCAAAGCCTTACAATGCCAATTGATAATCAAAACTAACATTTATACAATCCATACATGGGATCATTATATCCTACAAACCTCAATTAGACAACAAATGCGAGTTTTCCCAATCTACATTTTGGAACACAAAAACTCAATGATACAAAAATGTGAGTATTTCCCAATCTGAATTTTGGACCACCTTTCCCTATGGTAGATTTAAATCAAATTCAAAACTTACAAATCTATCGACCAAACATGAGTCTTCAACAAAACAACATTATCCCATCCAATCCATACATTCCAAATGTGAATATACCAAGTGAAAGCTTATCAAACATGAATGTATCAAATACACACTTGGTGAATTATGGGATAGATATGTTTACAAATCAAACCAATTTTGGTTAAAATCCAAGCAATATATTGACAACTCAATGTATTGATCCAAGTCAAGGTAACCTCATGCAAAATCAAAGTTACCCAAATCAAGCAATATGTTTCCCAACCACAACAATGTTCCATGTCAACCTATAATACAAAATCTAAACATCATCCGAAATCAGAACATTGTGACCTTTACAAAGTCTATCAACATCTTTCACCAAAGTCTAGCAATGGTCCTTTCCAAGACATATTGGAATCCTTTGACCTCATGGTTGCAAATATTGAAGGAATCCTCAACTCAACACTTGATCCAAATCCACTCAAAGATCAACAAGATATTGAGCCACTTCCCATGCCTAACAATGATGTGCAAGAACCCTTTGTAAGCAACCCATCCTGTGAAATTGACCCATGTAAAGAAATTAATCCAAAGTATGTCAAAAAAAATTCCAACATTAACAAAGATCAATAATTTATATCTCCACAATGCTACAATGATCTAATGTGAACTCTCCTATCTATACAATATTTCACAAATGATTATCATATCCATATAGCACATACTCCTCCATCTACCCATGAGATGATTTCTTTAGATGGACATGTGGATGATCTTAGTTCAAAACAAGAGTCTCATACTCTTGATATCATTACAAAGGAACATGAGTCTCCTACTCTTAACATTTATACACCTGATCAAGATATAGAAAAATATAGAGACATGTCAAAATGGGCCATGAAGAAGGATTCTATAGAAGTTGTGCATCAGAAACATCCCATGAAGAAATACCAAAAATGAATCATGAGGAAGACTTTTATGTGGACAGTGGATCATCAACATCTCTTGAAGAAGCATTAAAGTACAATATTTCATAAGATCAAGCCAAAGATATCAATCAAGAAGTTATCCCACATATGGAGGATCCTATCACTTATAAACTTGGATCACTTAGCTTTTTTATGGAAATCTATCTTATCAATGAATAAGCTATCACCTTTGAAGATCCACAATAGATAAGAGAAGGATTAGCATCTTGTTTCCAAATTAAATCATATCCTATTGCAAATAAATTTTTTCAATAGATGAATTATCAAGGCAAAAGATTAGGCCTACATGAATAGGGTATCCTAGAACCAGTGCAAATTATTGGTAATCCTAAGTATCAAGGTCTTGGTTATTCAAAACTTAAGGGATCTAAACATATCAGTGATACTATTGGTCATTTCAAAAAATGCAACCCAACTAGGCTTTGCAATTCTCTAAGAGGTAGCCAACCTCTATAATAAAAAACCACAAAGGCTAGTGACCAACTAACGAGATTTAGTTAAAGACTGACATCTCCTACACTTTTGGCTCTGTGAAACCAAGGTGAGTAAACCTAAATGTGTTCATAAGAATTTTTTATGACTAGTAAGAACACTTCTTCTTGCAAATTACAATCCCTACACACGTAATGAGATAGTAATTACTCTGGTATTGGCAGACCAAAGAATAATAACAATTATCTTAGAGCAATGAGACTGAAGATTTCAATATAAGATTTGCATCTCGTAAAGAGAAAGGGTTTAATATTTTGGTTTGTTCAGATCTTAGACCACCATGCTTAGAACTAAATTTTTTGAAGAAAATAGCCAGTGCCTCATCCATTGGGCATGAGTCATACAAAACGTAATCTAGATATTATGGAAATATCACCATGATGATTTACATCATGCAAATTTTAGTTTTAAAACAACAATCCTTAGCAAATCTTAAATATATATTCATAAATCTATGACTCATTTTCAAGAAATTTAATTAACTCATTGAGTTAACACAGGGAAATGAAGAACACATTCAAATATACCAATCAAGGTGAATGAATGTATCATTAATAGGCTCATTCACAACTTGTAACATACAATTAGGAGAGCAATTGTTCCAAAATGATTATCATTTATTGCTTCAATATCTGTAATTACATCAGCATAGCTTGCTTGCTTCATAGTAATCCTGACCAGAAAATATAGTAACTAAAACCATCAAGAAAACTATAGTAAAAGAAATGACTGTACATATATTAAAAACCTCCTAGATCCAAAATCTAACCACTAACAATGAGCCATGAAATCTCCTTTATAGACAGGAGAGAAACAAGCATCGGGCTACATTGTTAATTTCAAAAATGAATTTCATTCTAAATGAAATTTTAAATAACATTTCAAAACATTCCTCATCATTGGAAAACAAAGTGCATGATCTGAGGAATCAAAAAATGGTTACACACAGTAACTAGCCAGAGAGAAAACAAAAAAAAAGTGTGTCGAACACGCGCACATCCATATCAACAAAAATGAATGACTAGGAAAAACACCACCCACGAGCAACACACCCAACACCGACAATCATTAAGTCAACCCATGACCCCGGTATAGGCGACCGCTTCTATTTCTCACCTCAATTCAAGGTGGAACCACCTTCTTCCTTCCATCCACATCAGCATGAGCTCCAACAACTTGACACAGTGCCATTGCAGTTATTGATGAAAATTCAAGGACCTCTTCATCCACCCCCACAAGCTCAGTCATGGCCGCCAGGTAACATCAGTAGTCTCTTGGACCCATTTCCATTAGAACCTGAAGAAATCACAATAGGGGACATGCAACAGTTAGGCCTTTTGCCACTATTTCGAACAATAGCATCGGGTGTACTAGGAATAGGTTGCTCCTCCTCAAGCATCGACTTCCTTGCCTTTACTTTGGCACTTCTATGCACCACAGATTTTTCCATTGAAGAAAAATAGCTCACAAAATATAGGAGAAAATCTACCACCTGCAAACAAAACAACTCCAAATGCAACGATAACATTGGGTAAATTAGCAAGAATTTAAGAGTGAATTGATGCGAGGGATATTAATTGCTTAAATGTAGTACAAGCATTTGAGCAATTAGTGGCTAATGTAGCCACCACAAAATTATTCCAAGCTCACAAGAAAATGACGTACAACCCATCATTGCACTTAAAAGGAGGGCATCATTCATGCGCAAGAAAATTAGGAGAAGATCCTTTGGAAAACCCACGTCGTTAATGAAACAAGTTATAGAGTGCAAAAATTCCTCACACAGATGAATAGTACCCGCTTTGAATTTGAACCATTGTTGTGGAATAGACCTGGCAAGTCAGACAACTCAGATCAAGTCAATGAATGTTGAAAATCCACATCAGTGATTGGGAAAAACCACAACCAATCACAACCCATGCAAATAAGAAGTTGTGATCGGGCATTAGGCCCCACCCAACCCCGTTGCTTCAAGAGCCAGGCCATGTGTCAAATTTTTACAAACCTCATAGTACTTTAGGAACATTTCTTCTGATCATGCAAGGCTTGCGAGGGAAATTTATTATTAATCACCATCATTAAATTCTTTCGCTGGTGAAAAGATGGCCACTTCTAACTTTTGGAACCTCGGGAAAAGGCCTCACCCTTTCATATATGATAGATGGTGGCTTCTCATAGACCTCACGCCACATGAATGACATCAACAGGAAAACCTTCGAGGTGTGCGAGGAATGGTCTAGATCATCTGTGATCGAACGGTACACCAAGATGAATGTAAATAGATATATAATAGTGGTGGGGCCAGCCAGAAAACCCTCGGTGACATGAATATTAAAAGCCAAAATGGCATATAGGAAACTGGTAGGTCAGGTGAAAAGGGGCCAGTAAGAGCACAAAGAAAGGCTCAACCGAACAACTTAAGTGACTGGTTACCCTCAGTAGCAAGTCAATGTTGAAATATAATGTGAGGGTTTCAAAAGTTGATAATTTATATTACCATGGGTAATATAAACCCTAAACCCTTAAGCCTCCCTTCTTAAAATTTTTTAAGTCCCACCAGTGGCTCCAATTAGGGATGTATGCCCCCCGTGGGCATAACAAGAATCCAAAATCTTTGGCTTCACATACCAGATCACTTAATTACACAAGTTCCTTGACGAATATTTCACCATGCTTTGTCAATTGGAATTGTGCATACTAACTTGGTGGCCCTAGACCACCAAACAAGAAAATTAAAACTTTCCTATATCAGAAACAAAATTCTTAGGTACCTGGAGTAGACCAAGTCTACAGTCTTTACTTCTTGATGCTTCAAAATTAATGGGGTAATCAATATGCCTAGAAGTATCATAATGTTTACTAATACTCCCCTGCACCAATTCAATCAATGCCCTGTATCCAAACATTAAAAGTGACATATGACCATGATAACATTTCACCTTACTCTACCCCTGCTCATATTTCATCGGATATCTACTCAACTGAGTTGAAAAACAAAAAAAATCATAGCTTATCAGGTCTATAACATCATATGCCCAAGAATCAACATCAGTTTGTACATCAAACTGAAAATTCTCATACAAAATTCTGTGTATGTTATCCATGCTTCCATTGCATAGCAAAGATGATACATAACTCGAGAAATCCTCGCCCTACAATTTCCCACATAAGCTTGGTTTCCAACACCTGAATTCTATCAATTTGGAATACATCCTGGTATTACAAATGTCAAAAATATTAGCTACATCATTCTCTAGGGAATGTGTAAAAACATTCATCTCATGCCTCTCAATATAGATCTTCCCCTACACTTCTTCATTTATTCTCAAATGAAAACCCTCAAAAACAAAGTCAAATCTATCAATATCATCATGGGTAATAGAGGAACAGTAGTATGCACTAGCCTCCTTGTTCTCAGTACTGCCTATTGTATGTGTTAATTTATAAGTGAAAATTTCAGCACAAGCTAAAAAAATTTCACCAACAATATCAATGTTACAAGGTAACAATACATCCATCTCAACTTCACAAAGGCAGTCAAGAAAATCCATAATACCAATATATTGTTCATCTCCAGTATTATTCTTCTGATTAAATACCTCATTGCTCCCTAGTTCCTCAACATTCATACAACAAACTTGTTCCATTGCTAATATACCTAGAGTATACTCCAAACATTCATCATTTGAAAAATTTCCCATTACCTAGAAACAAGTAGGAACATGAGGCATCATTTTACCATGTAATTCTAGTAAGAGGAGAGTTTCAACTTCATTCTCAGTAATGCAAACATCACCTCTAAAATCACAATCATTGGTTTGTAATAGGATCTCAATGACATGCAAATTATACTCAGGATAAGGAACAATAATAGGTGTCTCCCTTAATCCTTCATCATTTTTCCCCTCAAGATCTTCTATAGTTATCCAAATTTCTTCAAAAAGGAAAGCATTATCTTCATTTTGTGTAGATACATTTTTGGTTGATTCTATAATTTCTATACATTTAAGGACTTGGGTCAAGTTAGCAAGTTTCAATTCATAGTCATTAAGTCAGAAACCTCTAGGAATTTGTATTAAGGCTTCTAAAAATCTCAAGAAAAACTCATATGGTGATTCTTCCTCTTGCCTTTTCATTTCATACAATTCTGGCTCAAAAGAATTTTGATCATCACTCTTCAAATTGGACTGGCCATCAACTTGGATATCATCATCATCACCCTGTAGTGGTGGGGATATTACGGTTTTCAAAACACTCTTATTATCATTAAGGTTTTGAACAGCCAACACTGAAATTTTAGCAATATTAGTTAAAACAGGGTAATCAATACTTGCAGCCAAATACCCTTTCATCATTGAATATTTCAAATTGTTTTCAATCTCCATAGCCATGTGATATGCTTGATACAGGGTTCTAGGTTCTTTATCCCTTAATAAATAACCCATCCTTTTGTCAAAAGCACCAATATATACAACTAAGCATGTAGCCTCACTTGGTCTTATTTCTCTAGGGATTTCTCTTAAAGCTCTTGAATATCTAAGATTAAAATATGGGACTAACTCCTCTTCTTTTATGTGGCTTCCAATTAAAAAATTTCTTAATATGTTGGGATTGAATCTTTCACCAAATTGTTCCATAAAAACTATCACCAACTGATTCCATGAGTTAATAGAATAGGAAGGTAAATATGAAAACCAATCCCTAGCATCACCCCCTAAGGACTGTACAAACAACTTCATAGCAACATCCTCATGACTGATTTCTGTAGACATGGAAAATGTACAATTTCAGTTCAGCAAACTTGATCCTGTTTACTAACAACATTTCCTCTTAAATCATACTCTCAGCATTTCATCATATTCTATCTCTTAATTTAATGAATCATTATTCATTTTATCAGGTCTTTCTCTCCTCTATTGATTAAATTAATCAATTTAATTTAATTAACCTTATATCTCTATTTATTTAAATTAATACTCTAAAGTCCTCTTATTAAATTGAATAAATTAAACATTATTCAATTTAATATAATATTATCCCCTTTAGTTAAATAAATTAAAAACATTTATTTAATTAAACCTTTCCTCTCAATTCTTGACTTAAATCAATTCATAATTTTAAGTCTAAATTGTCACATCTCCTAATTCTTCATTAAATTAATTAAGATTTGATTAATTTAATCTTAATCTATGTCACATTCTCTAGAGAATGCAACTTGCACAATAAGTTAATTACTTTGATTTATTAAATATCTATTTTCTCTCAACATGGCATAAAAAGGGAATATTCCCTCAAATTTCAATTCAAATTCAAATAGGCTTGGTCCTTCCAACGAGGAATTTAATGTCTCTTACATGTCCTTTGCATTGAACTAGGTGACATTAACTCCATTTATTTCATCCCCCCTAAACATGTCACTTCATCAAATTCAAAATTCAAACTTGCACATTGATCAAAATGTGCTCAACCTTCAACCATTCACATCTTGACAAGTGGCACTTGGCCATTGGATGTTGAATGACCTCACATTGCTCAATTTCACTCATCCTTCCAACTTGGAAATCTATAAATGAGAGACTCTTCCTCTCATTCAAACATCCACAATTTGAGTAAACTTATTATACTCGATTTCATCTATTTTCATCAAGTTCTTAACTAGGTTATGCAGGTTTTTCATCATGGAGCTTGATTGAATCTTCATCAAAGTGGATCACCCAGCAAAACATCACAAAGCTTACAAAGGAGTTAGGAAAGGGAAAATTTTGACATACCAATTGGCACCAACTCCCCCATGGGATCAAGAGTTTGCATACTATTCCACAAAAAACTGCGAAGCCTTTGCAGTTTTTATCTTTATGACTGCGCCTTACTTTTCAAATGCTCACTACCCTCGACGTGCTCCATGTGGCTTCCTTGTGAAGCTTTCTTCTTTTATGTCCCTTTTCTTTTCACCAATCTCTAACTACGTGTCGCATGGCTTTCTCTGGCTGCTTTCCAATCTAGGCCCGCCTTGTACTTTTCTTCACTCAGCATGCTCCATGTAGCTCCCTCTTGGAGCTTTTCGTTGGGCATCCCTTCATCTTTTTTCTGGGCCCCGTCTGCAGGATACGTGGTAGTTGTTGTTGCACCAGTTACCTTGGAGTTGTTGTTGCACCTATTGTACTCGCTTGCTACCATGTTTCCTTCTATGGCATCACATGTTCATTTCTACTACTGCATGGTTTTTCGTTTCCTATCATGGCTTCGTTAGCATCCTCCTAGGTGATTGATGTTTACTATGGCGGATCAAGGTGATCTAGGCTGACGGTCTCTTCTCACAGTTTTCCTTCTCTTGGTGTGTCTCAAGTGGTGGATTGGCCTATAAATTCAGCCATGTTTCTCTTTATTAGGTTGTTGGTTAAGCTGCAAAAAACTCTCAAGCACTAGGAAGAAGGCCTTTGTAATAGTTTTAATTAATTTGAAGACTCCAGACTATGCCAAATAAATTTGGCCTTTCTTTTTTTCATGCATTTAATGAGACTATTGTTATGTGTTGTTATCTTCTTTTATTGTATGAATGTTTGTTATTCAGCTTTTGTAATCCTTCATAGCTCAATGAATACAGATCATGTTTCTTTGACTTTTTTGTGCTAGCTAAGGTTATCCTAGGATTATGTTATGAAAATTAGAGGGTATTCTTATGTTTTAGGTGCTTTTGAGAAAACTAACTTGATGAATATCATTTTAGTGGTTCGGGCCTTTGCATTCTGCATTGTGCTCTGGTGAATTTGTCTAAGATTTTGGTGCATCGCCTATAGTGTAGATTTTATATTTTCGCTATCTTTCTAACCTTATACTCCCCCCACTAAATGAAGAGCCAGCTTTGGTAAAATCCTAGAGGTCACTTAGTTAGCGCACAATGTCCCCCAATAGCTAAGTTTCCCATGAGACTATTGCTACATGCAAAATTTTGCGTCAACAGTTATTTTTCTGGCACGCCTGGTGGGACCGCAAACTAGCACATTTTCTTGATTTTATAGGTGTGTATGAGCCATCGGCCTATAACTCAGTTGTAGACTACAAGAGTCCCTGGCTAGCTCATACCACCCTTATTTTATGTGCACACGAGAGGTCGACGAGGTAGCCCTTCACCTCCTTCATCTCCTCCATCACCTCCTTCTCCACCGTCGCCTGCTCCGTCTATACCTATGGCTGCTATAAATTATGTAGCCTGGGACTCTGACAGTCCTTTAGTTGCACCTATGCCTCCCATAGTATGGGCTTCAATCCCTGCTTCCGCTTTAAAAACTATCCCTAAATATTCCGGGGATGAGTCAAAGACACCAACAGAACATCTGCAAGATGTGGCAGACGTATGTCTAGTACATGGCGTATCAAATGAAAATGTAGCTCTTAGGTTCTTGGTCGCCTCCTTTTGATGAAAAGTGCTAAACTGGTACAAGACTCTTGAAGGTAGTACTATTTCAACTTGGGACCAGCTCGAAACTCCATTTTATGAGCGTTTCTCCAATGCTAGTGACAAATCTTCACTATACCATCAACTGACAAATATAAAGTGAGCTCCTCACTAAGCTCTACCTAATTTCAATGCAAGGTTCCATTCGACTTGGTAGAGAGTGCCTGTTGGTAGTCGTCTGCCTCTGGATCTAGCATTTATGTTCTACTTAAAGTAAATCAACCCCAACATTTCCATGATGTTACAAGCTCTTGGTGGAGAGACTCTTCCTAATGCTTATGCCTTGGTTGTCGTTGCAAAAAATAACCTGATCGCTGCAGGAAATTTGGCACCAAAACCCATCATGCCATTGTTTCCTAAGTGCAACTCCATGGAATCCAATGTTTGTTTGACCAGTGTGACTATGGCTCCCCCCAATCTATGTATGTGTATCCCAGAAGTGCTTCGAGCGCAACTCTGATAGTAGCTCTTGTGCCTAATCCCTTGGCTGTCGAGATAAATGAGATGAGAGAATAGATGCGGGCCATGACCAATGAATTAACTACTTTGAAGCAGAAACAATATAGCTATCAAAAGCTGGCATACTAGAATTACCAAGGTGGAAAAGCTTTGTACCAATCAAATTAGTGGCAAGACAGATCACACGAAAATGCCTCGGCTCAGCCGAGTAACCAGATGGTTCTGATAACCCTACTAATGTAGACCATTCATCCTAGTTCAAATAAAGAGCTGGTGGTTGGACACAACAACATAGCCAAAGACGCCAATTCATGGTGCTTTCCTTGCAATGATGCAGACATGCCAAGAAATTGTCTACGGGGAAAATTGCAACAAAATATCACAGACTAACGTAGCCAAGGCGGCGCACCGGACCCCAACAACCAATCATGCACCTCTCAGTAATTGGACAATGTTGTCCTCATTGCTCAAATGCAAGGGATGTCCATCCAACAAGAGTCAAACATTGTTCCAGACCAAGCTCTCTTTTCTTGGATGGAAGGAGAAGAGTCGTTTCTGAATGAAATCCCTATGGATAAAGTGCCCCGAGTGCTATCTAACTACAACATGCATTCAAATCATAGATTCACCAAAAATTTCATAGCCTTGCCTACTAATGCTTCATCATAGCCGATGCCTAGCCCAGTGGCAGGTCTATTGCCAATTCCACCATAGTTTGAAGCAGATATTCCTAGCTCTCTGAATCCACTTCCTCTGAAGGCAAAGCCTCCTACGATCACCCCTATTGTTGCCAAATAGTCAGATGCTTCGGCCGTGGAGCCAATGTTGACTGTGAAATTTAAACAGCAAGAAAACATGACTCACCAGTCATGAGCACAGTTTAATGTGGTGGAACAACTAAAGAAGTAATCTACCAACGCTTCTCTATGGGCTGTCCTAGCTATTCCAGAGCAGAAGGTACTATTACAAAATGCTTTGTCAAGAGAGGAGGATGCGAAGGTATATACTTAGTCTAATGAAGAGAAAGTAACCAGGACCAACCTTGATAAAGTGCTAACAAATCAACCAGAGGAGAAGCTCGAGTCTGGAAAAGAAAGTAATCCTAAACCTAAGCCTTTATTTCTAACAATTATTATTGGTGACAAGCTGTTACATAATTGTATGATCGACTCTAGTGCTAGCACCACTGTCATGCTAAAGCAAGTGGCTGATGCTTTGGGTTTAAAATATGAGCCTCTGAACAAAGGAGTCATGCAACTAGATGGAAATAAAGTTGATACCATCAGGGTAATCAAGGGATTACCTATGAATTTGTTTTCCTACCCTAGTATCACTATAAATTAGGATACCGTACTCATTGATATCTATCCTCTATTTTGTATTTGTTCATCCCAAAATTTCACAACAAATGTTCAAGGATATCTGGCACTAGACTGGTCACACCTAATTCTGAGGACCAAACATGGAGCCAAGATGAAACTATTGTCAAAAAATTTGCATTCCAAACATGTTGTTGACAAGGCCCTGCTCAAATTTGAAGCAGCACATACTTCAATCACTCGGGAAGAGAGGTTCAA